>ML779106.1:205367-281984 GCA_009831015.1 Picea engelmannii | reverse complement strand
AGCCAAGTTTTCTTTGGAGGAATTTCAAAGTGTTAAATATGACAATATAACACTTTATACACAATCACAAAATCAAATTTAGTAATTATTATAAATCATAATTTTTTTCAAAGCATAATGTACTAATTATAAATCATAATGTTTTTCCAAGTACTACAACCTTAGTCAATATCATAATGGTTAAATAATTAAACCATCATGTAGGTTTAATGATGATATTCAAAATTTGATTGATACAACCATCAATAGGAGCAAATTGTGTGATAATTCACACATGAAGAGTATCAACTTGTCCTTTGGAAATCCAATGAAGGATTACAACTTGCATAGATTTTCTCATTTGGCTCATGATCCATTTAACGGTCATTTCATTGATCTTTTGTATTCAAAAGATATTCATATATTGGGCATTGTGAATCCTGATGATTACACCTATCTAATGGTGACGAAAGGCTCAAATTACCGAAGAAATGAGAATAATTCAAACACTGGGAATACTTCTACAGCTACTGCTAGTGTTACAAATTATGTAGTTGTTTTTCCTACAACATTGGTTATTTATAAAATTTCCATAGATACATTTTGTGAAGTTCCTACTCATTCAGTTAAGATCACTCTTGAAGCAAGGGATACAAATTTAAATCTCATGCAAGGAATGAACAACTCACGGTGGACTTCTAGCTCATGGTTGAGAACAAATTGAACATAATTATGAATGATTTATTGGGGATTAAACATTATATTCATGTTCTAAAACGTATCATATGTCAAGCTGAGGAGAATAATGGAGTTGGCGGTGTTATTTCCCCTGCCTCTGGGCATAATGTCTACATTAGCGAAGATGAAGAAATGGGTGATGCCTAAATAGACTCAGATAATTATATGTTGGTCGTATTAAATTTAAGTACTATTTGTGCGGATGTGATTTAGACATCTTTTGTAATTTTGATAATTCTATGCTTTTAGCCTAATAATTTGTATATCTCATTTTGAATATAAATGACTTATATTGTTCCTTTAATGATTCATATCTTATTTGACCAATGTGTGTTATGTTTATCTAATGGATATTTACAAGAAATCTTCATCAACAAGATATTTTGTTTATAATTTCTTGGTTTCAATGTACTTAAGCCAATGTGAAATTTCATATTTCCACTCATATAGATTTTATATTGTGCTCAGTTTTGTAAGGAATTTTAAATTCTATTGAGAAAGAATAATTTGTAATAAGAATAAACACTTGTTCTTTAAAGAAAAAGATAAAACAATCGTTACTCTTTATTCACATTAGGTATGTTTCTATCTAAAAATGTCAATATAAGGTTATAGACAGGTGTGAAATCACAAATGACACCTTCTACAAGTTGAACCACTCAATTTGGCTCAAAATTGGCACTAGGGTGTGCATTTAACTTTGATGCAATTTTGCATTCACATTTACATGATATCCCAAATCTAGCTGCATGAAAGCAACCTCTCATGTTCTTCAATTGCAATTTAAACGACATATGTAAATTTACAATGTATCTAACTCCATATTAGAACCTTTAAATCAATTTTTGAGCTACGAGTAAGCTTGGGCGTGCATTTTAATGTTGACACTAATTAGTACAGGTTCAACCTTGCAAATTACAAAGTATTTTTGCACGACAAATTCTTTTATGATTGAAAATGAAAATCTGACCTTGGTTTCCCCCATAACCCACCATCCTATGATTCATCATAATGTTGTGAATATTTGTGCATAGAAATCATCCTTTTTGGAGTGTAAATGCACTACTAATTGTAAAAACAGGTTATAAATATTGGAATGATCAGTTTTTGAGAGTTGTTGAGGAATCAAGACGTTCTGGGACAATTCTTGCAGTTGTCAATGCTACATTCATTGCTTTGATCCAATGTTTTTTTTAAGCGGAATTTCACCAATTTGGCTAAATTTTATTTGCTTTGAATAAATTTAGGCTACAATTTTTCATATTTTCATTGAAAAAAAAAAAAAAACTTGTAGTATAATTTATTATTATAGTTATGCATACACTTATAATTTTCACTTAAATATAAACATTTTCCATGAACATATAATAGGTTTTCTTAAAAACAATTCCAAATCAATGATTATGCATCCCAAAATTTTTGGGGATATTCACTACATATGGATGAATAGTTAATAGCAACTACTCTTGGGAAAACCATTAATTTTCAATTGAAGTCATGTAAATTTATGTAGGAAAAGAAAATGTTTTTAATACTTTACTTGTATTATTTGTTTTATTTCTTTCAACATCTAGGTGATATACCATGTTGTATATTAGTGTGTAGAAATTTTTCCTGCATGTATTTCTAAAGATAGTTACCATTGACATTTCTTCTTGTTGTAAGTTGTTGTTAATTATTGTCAAATATGCACATATGACACAAATGGAATGGTGTTGTTTCCAAATTTTTAAGTTAGTAACAAGAATTCAATTGGTTATTGCCTAAGATAAATCTCTCTCTCTCTCTCTCTCTCACACACACACACACACACACTTTGATCAACAAATAGTTTTATGAGTTATGAGTTATGTGTTTTGAAAGAAGAAACATTGCTTTGATCCCTAAGTCTGATTACCCTTATTTTTTTCAATCTACCTTCTATTATCAACAGTGACTAAAGGTCTTATTAGAGCCTTGTTGGATGCAAAATAAAGTGAGTAAAAAATGGCACTAGGGCGTGGATTTTACTCTGAGGCATTTTTACATTCACATTTACATGATATCCCAAATCTAGTTGCATGAAAGCAACCTCTCATGTTCTTCAATTGCACTTTAAATGACATATGTAAATTTACAATGCATCTAATTCCATATTGCAACCGCCAAAAAACAATTTGAGCTACAGAGAAGCTTGGGCATGCATTTTAATGTTGTCACTTAACATAGGTTCAACCTTGAAAATTACAGAGTCTTTTGGCACAAAATAGTCTTTTATGACTGAACATGAAAAACTGACCTTGGTTACCCTCATAACCCATCATCCTCTGATTCATCAAAATTTCATGAATCTTTGTACATAGAAAACATCATGTTTGGAGTGTAAATGCACTACTAATTGTACAAGCATGTTATAAATATTGGAATGATCAATTTACAACTTAAATCCTAAATTATGGAGCCATATCCAACTTTAGGTGTGTAGTTTAATATAACAAAATTTAACAATTTCGCCCTTTGCTTTTACAATGCAATTCTTAGCCTTTATGCACACCGGGTAGGTTTATGTATGAAAATGTCCATATAAGTTTATAGACATGTGTAAAATCACAAACTACCACTTATGCAAGTCGAACCAGAAACTTTGGCACAAAATTGAGACTAGGGCATGCATTTGAGGCTGAGGAAGTTTTGCATTCAAACTTACATGAAATCCCAATTCTAGGTGCATGAAAACAACCTCTCCTATTCTTCAATTAAAATTTATATGCATAGGTAAATTTACCATTTATGTAACTCCATGTTAAAACTTATAAAAAAACTTTTGGAGCTACAAGGAAGCTTGGGCGTGCATTTTCATTTAGTCACATAGTATGATTTATACCTTACAATTTACAAGGAAAACTTTGCCTCTTTTGCACATCCACCCTTTTTTAAACTTGCAATTACAAGAAAAACAACATAAACAGGTCAGATAAACCACATCCCTAACAACTTTCACAACTCAAATCTAAGGTATAATACAACATTGGGTTACTTTTTATAAACAATTTGTGCATTTCGATGGTTTTACTAGGAATCTCTTGTGTATTTTTGCACAGAAGAGTAATGCAAAAATGGCCTTCGTTTCTCTCCTAACCCACCATATTATAATTCATCAATTCCGTGAATCTTTTTGCATAGAAATCATCCTTTTTGGAGTGTAAATTCACTACTAATTGTGCAAACAAGTTATGTAACACCCATGTTTCCTCCAGCTTGTAATTAATCATAAAATAGGATTACCATGATAAGGCATGTGGACGATGTAAATGTATTATTGTTAAATTTCCCATAACTTACTATTAGGGGGTGGAGCCTTGAAGTACGAGCCATGATATCTCTAGAGGAAAGAATCAGTTAATGAAGGAAAGGACTGGTGGTTGAATAATCAACCACCCCCATGAATGGAAACATGGGATATTATCCCGAAGTACCATAAAGCCCTTGAGACCCAATCTTCCTTATTACAGAAGGAACCAGACATGTCCGAAAAACCCTCCAAAAAGAAGGAAGATAACCGTAAGATAGACAAACAATAAGAGGAGAGACAACAGATGAGAGTGCAAGCTCGTAAAGGAGATGCACAAACTGAAAGGGAGTGTAGAGAACACAACCCAAAGGACCTGAATGCGAGCTTGAAGCTGAGGAAGCATCTGATAAACCTCGCAGGTTCGTTTTGATAGAGAGAGAGTCTCTCTGAGAGATTGCATAAATTTCCTAGTGATATCATGGCTTGGCACTGGGGTGGCCAGAGTGCTAAGAATGAATGCCTTTGAGCCTATGGTTGGGTGGAAAGGCACACACCCACAATCAGTTAGTTGGATGCAACATGTAATAGATAAGTATTCTCATACCCTATGAAATTGAGTTGTAACTATGTAATAAAATGGGATATACTGTGAATGACCCAGGGATGTGCATGTTTTCTTAATGGTTATATTGTATCTCTTTATTTTGGTTTAAATTGTGTATTTAATAGAGTATGGAATTGTTTGATTGTACACGTAAATGCCCGAGCCCTGTGTTGGCTTAAGTTAAAATTTGTGAACTGTGAGTTCGTCGACCTTGGGCATAATTTCACGTATGCATATTGACACCACCAGTCGTTCTGAGTCTCCTAGAGGAAGGAGTCTACTAAGCTCAGGAGAGGTAGTGCATGTAGGCATAGGATCTCTGCGAGGCGGGAAGAGGTTGAGAACCACTTAAGTTCTAGAGTTTATGAAGGAGCACAAGGGGTGTGAAAAAGGCCCTTCTAAGTGTTAAGTTTAGGAGAAAGAGTGTAAAGATCTTAAGTTCTTCATAATTGACGAAGCTCAGGAAGGATAGCGAGATTGAAGTATCGAAAGGAAAGGTTCCTTTGTATGGAAGATGAACGAATGAGATTTGTTCGGGAAGAGACAAGGTATGTTGTGACCGTTGGATATGGGAAGAACGCGAGAGTTAACCCCTTGATCTCTTTGGACTTCACAAGTTCGACAAATTGGGTGAGTTTGTCGTAAGGGAGGTAAAATCTCTGAAGTCCTGAAGCCCCGAAGTTAATCTCGGCCTTAGATCTGAGGATTCTCGGGAGCCATCCCGACCATCAGAACTAGGAGGTAGTTAGTTCAGCATTAACCACTTTAGGAGAATAGAGTCTTAGTAATTCCAAAACCCACGAAGAACGAAGTAGCGAAGTAATGTAGACCGTGGATCTATGGATCCTTCAGGACCCACCTCAATCATTAGATCTACGAGTTCGAAGTTCGCATATAGGGAGAATCGCGTGTTAGCACGACCAAGTCTTCCAAAACCCAAATTCGTGAAATGACCTAGACCATGGATCTCTGGATCCTTCGGGATCCTTCTCGACCGTCTGATCTATGAGTTTAGAGTTCACACTTCGAGAGAATTGTGAGTTGGAGTGATCAAAATCTTTGAAGGAGAAGTTGCGAAGCACTCAAGAGTTAAGCCCTAGGTCATAGCTCGAGGTCAAATTTGAGAAGGGCCTGGCATGGAGAGCTAGCGCATGTTGCTCAAATCCTTCAAAGGGGCTAGGAAAGAGCCCGCAGGTTTGGAATAACCTGCAATATGAAGAAAGGGGAACCTAGAGAGAGTTGAGGAAAGAGAAATTTTGATGCCCTATTCCTTAAACTCCTTCTTATGGTTGGGTGTGTTACAAATTGGTATCAGAGCATGTTTACAACACTCTGCTTGATTGGGCTCATGCACGAGACACATAAAGAAGTATTGTTATCTGCATTTACTCCTTGAGGAGAAGGACTGCATATCGAATCTGTGATTTTGGGAATTCTTGTTGAATTTTAGTAGAAGAATTTCTTCAACCCTTTGTCAAAGTGATAACTACTCTTACTGGAGTAGGGATATGCTAATTAACGTTAATAATAAGACTTGAATGTGAATAACTGAAGGTGTCAGGGTTCTATCAAGGGTAGTTGAAGCCCGAAGGACGGATGACTTGGTGTTCGTAACACTGCCTCTAAGCATGGGCAGTTGGAACCTTAGGCACTGGTGATGGCTAATTATATAATGGTTAATACCTTTGTGGGATTAAAGGAATCTGATAGGATCAGGTAGGATCCTTGGTAGTATAATTGCTACTTTATATTAAAATCAGAGTATATAACTCCTCATGACCAAAGGAAAGGTGAGATGGGTAAAGTCTTATAGAATTTGAGGCAAGAAGGTTTTCTTTCCAACTGTTATAGTATAAAAGGGAAAGTGACCTTGGTTGGTTATTGCCATAAAGAGAAGACAACATAAATATGAGTTATAACTGTGAGATTAGTCATGTAAGCGACTGCAATCTCTAACTAAAGGACATTAATGATGAAATTAAACTATCAAGTGAATGCATGGGGTAAAAAAGTGCAAGAGATGCACCTACATATACACAAATGTGTATACATGATCATAAGCATGATTGGAAGATCCTTGGGAAAAGGATATAGAAGCCTGATATGTCCATGTGTGTGAATGACGTGGAAAAGGTGCAAGCAATAAGCTAGCATGATGAATACTTAGTTGTGCTTAATTATGCTTGAATGCATGTGTTTAATGCATTTTGGAGCTTCTTAATATGAAGCCTGATATTAATACCAGGTAGGTATGAGTGATATTAAACGTGCAAGTGATGCACATGCATGATGTAAGAGTATAGTTATAGGCACAATATGGTTGCCCTGATGAGAGAAATATAAAGAAATAATTTCTCTTGTCCAGATTAAATGAATACTATGGATGCATGTCTGACTCCATTATGAAGAGTCATGAAAATTTTGTTCCAATTAATAACTTGAAGGGAATGCATTCCATTTCCTCAGGGAATACTAATATAATTAGATAAAAGGATAAATGATCAAATATTCTCTGATGTCATGATGAGAGGCAAATGATTTTTCCTTTGAGGATCACATGAGAAGGATTGTGAACAAAATTGAGTTAAATTATCTTAAAACTAACGATGTATGTGGGCTGTGAAACATACCTATGATAGCTACATGCAGGCTTAGGATTATGAATATGGCTAAGTACATCATGGATGTAAGTTAACAAAACCAAAATATGTATGGATACATAATTTGGGTACATGACAAAGATGCATGTTTATATTCCTTATGGAATATTTGGTAAACAACTAAATCTAACTCAAGGTCGAGTCCATCACAGATAGTGATGGACATGCAATAAGGAAGTTGCATGCTGGGGGAGTTTCCTATGGAAGAACTATGTAAAAAATCTATCAAGAGGTCAAAGTCACAACCTTAATAACTGCTGAGAAATTGAGCAGTGAGCTACAAGCTTATATATATATATATATATATATATATATATATATATATATAAGAATCCTGGATTACATTTTGAAATAATGATGTAATGAATAGAAGACTAATGAATGAATAAAGGAGTATGTTTGATTGAATAGGCTTGGTTGGAGACATGTAGAGAAAAGGAAATGAGGCCCTTAGAGATAACTCAACTGGGCTGAAAAGTCCCAGGAAGTGTAGAAAGATTTGGAAGAAGGGGAGAGCCCCTAGCTCCTTTATTACTATGTGTGATGTTTCCTCTGGAATGAGAAAGCTGATTTTCTAATGAAGGTAAATGTTTTGACATGATAGTGATGATGATTGTATTATTGCAGAAACAATTGAGAACTGTTTGTATTGCATTCATGGAAACCCTTGAGGATAATGTGATGAAATGCATAAAGACATTCTAAGACATTTTGAAGAAGTTTTATGGATTTGAATGCTATGATAAATGTATTTTAATTGATATTACAACTAATGATGCATGTTGTGTATAGAAATGAATTGGAACTGTTGATGGGCAACCTCAAGCAGAGGATGACCATGGGAAGGTTGCGGTTGAAATATTGTTGATAGGACTGTGAAAATCCCGCTAAAGCACTGTTGATGAGGTAAAAATCAAAAAGAGGGTGCTAGCAGCCAAGAACAGGTATAAAAATGTTCATGCTTATGTGGCTCAAGGTATGAAAAGATTTGGGTGAGAATCCATTTTGAAATATTTATTGTCTCAAGTTATGCACAAAATTTTGAAAGGGCAGTTGTATGCCATGGATACCCAAGTAGGGTATGATTCGGGAAGGAGAACCCAAATGTTGGTGAACCTTTAGCAGTGAATATTGATTGTATGACGTAGCAACATCCGAACCAAATGATCTATGTTGACTCAAATGGGTCAAAAACCTTTACTAGGAGTGTTAACTCCTCTAATAAACTAGTATGTTTATTTTCTATTCTAGGTGATAGGTTGTGACCTCAAGTCACTATTTTTGAAGTTTCTCCAATTGTTAAGCTTAGGTTCTTGGTTCTGTTTTAGAAAATAAGGTGATCCATGAAGTTTTCTTTTCCAAAATTTCCTTAATTCATTTTCAACAGCTAACCTATGTTCAAAAGTTGTATGTGCGCTGTTGAAAGCTGTCACTTTCCATAGCTAAGGGACATTTTTCATTACAGGGCACGCTGTTGAAAGTGGTCAATCTCAAAAGGTCTGACAGTCAAAGTTCGCGGGTGGCGCGCTGTTGAAAGTAATTATTTTCCACAGCTAAGGAGGGTCTTCTACAAAGAGGTGCGTTGTTGAAAGTGTATACTTTCAGCAGCTAACATGGGTTTCTTTGCAGAGTCACGCGCTAGTGAAAGTGGAAAGCGAGCGTTTGGCAGAGGCGTTCTACACGGGCCGTTGCTGCACGAAGTGGGAATCACGTGCGTGATATCCACGTAGGACAACAATGATGATGTGATCAACCCCCATGTCAGAGTAAATCCAAGGCATGCGTTGATCGGAGTGGGCAATCATAGAAGCTAAACCATGCATGTCAGGATATGACTGCAATTTGAATTCGTTCCAGAACCCATGCTCAACGCTCATCACATCCGAAATGGCAAGTTCGTGTTCAGTGATGCAGGCACAGAGGAGGTACCGCCGGCCTGACACCATCAAATCAAACAGAGGTTTCATATCACAAACCGTTTCCAAAACACTGTCGAAGTTTTCATTTAATTCAAAACAGAGCCGAAGCCCAGACTGCTTTCAACAGCGCAGAAACTCGGCTCACCTAAGCAGTTACAGGGATTACAGTGGTCAAGTGATTGAGCTGCAGAATGGTGAGAAAACGCAGTGGCATTTTAATCAAGTGATAATTGGATAACTTATCCTTTTTAGAAGCACATCTCGAGGTCCAGAGGCATTTTTCAAATGCGGGGTGCATGGAATTTGCAGAAAGATTACAAGTTGGGTGCCACCAGGCCATGGCTAAAGCCTTTGCCAAGTCTTTTGATGGCAACAAATCTCACATCGGCTCTGTGGAGATCAAAGTGGATGAGGCTATCATCACTGCAGCTACAGGATTGCCAAGAACTGGTCAAAAATGGTTTACAACTACCGCTCCTAAGAGTCTGGATTTCAGGGTCTATTTGAAAGATGGGTACAAGCACAAAGCATGGAGAAAAGGTATGCTCGTTTCATATCTGGATGAAGAGTGGCAAGATTTATTCAAAGGCATTCAATTATACATTACCTCATAAGGAAGATATGATAAATTGATGATGTACCACTTTAAACTTATGGATCACTTCATAGGCAAGACCCCCATCAATTTGCCTTATTTCTTATATCACAGTTTGACTAAGGTCTGCAAAAGAATTAGAGCTCAACCTTTGAGCATGAAAACTACTCTCTGTCACCTAGGCCTCATTAAATTGATCCTCCTGCAAGAATTGAAACAACAGGGGAGGAGCTGGGAGCACTTTCTGTTCTGGGAAGGTTTCGAAACCCAGAACCAGACTGCAAATGAAGAGATGGCTGGTGCAAGGAAGAAATCATCCCCTCAGAGCAACTCAAGAAGAAGAAGGGCTTTACCAAGACCTTCAGAAGACAGATTTTCTGGAAAGAAACCCCACATGTCAAAAAGAAAACTAAGTTTTGAGCAGGCAACAGAGCAGACTACACAAAAAAATTCAGGACATCCTACACAACAGAGTACAGGAAAGAACATCCTTAATTTGCCATATTCAGATTCAGAATCTGAGCAGCAAGACCAATGCCCTGTCATTAAGAGTTCCGAGAAATCAACTGAATGTGCACAAAACTATGAAACTTTCAGTCATATAGAGCAGGGAGAATCATCTAAAAAACATAAGTCAAATAAGTCTCAAAGAATCAAACATCTGAAGGAAGTAATTGCACAGCAAGAAGTTTTGGAGTGGGTGATTAAAGACAGGTATAAGAAGTTATCAGATAACTTTGCCAAGACAAATGCTGCGTTTGAACGTTTGGCTAAGGAGAGTGTCAGAGAAAATAAGAGAAAGACAAAACTTGCCAAAGACTGCAACAGCCTGCGGTGTCTTACCAAGCGCCTCAAAAGGCAGATCAGGGGGTTGAAGAAAAGGTTGAAGCAAAAACCTTATCCAGACCTCAAAGTCCTTGCTCAAGTTGCAGTAAATATGCAAGGTAAGAAATTGGATGGCCAGTGATTTTGGTTTAAAATCAATTTAGAAGGGGAAAACACTTTTTGTGCACTATCGGGACTTTCAACAGTGCCAGGCGACTATTTCATTACCCGTCAGTTGTGGAAAGCGACAGCTTTCAACAGCTAACCCGTGAAAATATCAAATGGTTGCACTGTTGAAAGCTGGGCAAGCAAGTTTTGAGGCCGAGAACGCAACAGTTTATGTCAAACATGTTTTGAAGATATGCCAACGTATCTTTGGACGGTTAAATTGCATGCAAGAAGTTCAACCTCAGGGATTCGAGGGATTTTGGTTACACATTCAAACCATATCCTAAAACTCAGCCATAAATATTGGAAAATTGAACAGTCAAGTACAGGTGTCATACTACTTCACCACATTGCAAATGCTGAAAGCTGGAGGAGCCAAATGGCAATTTTTGTAGACTGAAGACAGTTCGAACACCCAGTCTAGTTGATTAAAGACTTTAATTTCAGAATAGTTTAAATAGAATAGAACTGTTTTTATTTAATAACAGATCCATGTTTTTAGGATCTGTGCAACTGTTTGTAAGGGCTATAAAAGGCCTGTTTTGATATCAAACAAGGGTTCAATTTTGACTGATACTATGTTGTTACTGTAATCATAGACTTATTTTTATTATACAGAAACTCACAAGCTTCTTTCAGTGGTGTTTGTCAGATCTTCTCTTCTTATCTCTGATATCTTATGAGTGAGGTTCTTTGTTGATGCTCATTCAGTCCGCATGTGACTGTCATCTCATTTGCTGATCGATTTAGTTGATGATCATAAGTTATTTCTTTGGTTGTTAAATCCATTGTACTTGTTGGTATGAAGTATAATCTGGTTCAATAGCCTTTTTCCTCCTACATTCAATCAAACTTTGTCTGACTGCATTACTAGAAAGCCTTGTGAGATTTTATATTCCTAGACAGTCTTGAATACACAGTCCGGTACGTAGATATTCATCTTGATCCATAAACCATTTCAAATATTAAGAAAACATTTCCCAAAAAGAGTTAGTTACCAGGCATCTCCGACTTACAACCTAGGAGAGTTTCCTGGAGTGATAACAAATTGGCGCCATTGCCGGGGAGAGGAGATCGAAGCTCAGCTTCTCTGGGAGACGACATAGATCTAGTTCTTGATGATAGACAAGAATTAGACACTATCAGGTTGTACATTTTCTATCTGGCGACTCCATTGACGAAGTGGCTCCCAAAAGAGCTCACACCAGGGAAAACCCAGAAGGCCCATTGATAACATCAGTTCCTGATCCAGAAAAGATCATCAGCAAGGGTAAAGTTGTGCAAAGACAAAATTCTGTATCTACAAGCACACTTGATTCAGGTATTCCAACTGGTACTCATCCTTTCATATCTGAGAAGTCTTTGGTTGAATCCCCTGCTGAAATCCAAATTTCCCAGCAAATAAGAAATTCATCTCAAGATTCTAAAGTAGAAGAACCTTCTTTTTCTTCTAACATTACTGATTCTGTCCTTGAGGTTGACATTTCATCCCATCCAAAGGAATTGAATACTGAATCCTCCCCAAAGAAAGAATATTCCTCTTCATCTCCTTTGATTTCATCACCTAAAAAACCTTCGAAAGGTGTTTTACACACTTACATCAATCTGCCTGTTCTTGAAGAAATCCTCTATGATCTGTCCTCTAAAGGGGAAGAAAATTTAGCATTGTTGCTTGGTCAATTCTATAAAGCTTCTTACTTTCCATCTACTTCTGAAACTGCTGCTCAGAGTGAAGTAAGGCAACCAATCGTTTCCAGCTCGGGAAACTCATCCCCTCCATCATCTCCTCCAAGTTACCCATCTCTTCCATCCTCTCCTACAAGTTCTTCTTCTCTATCAACCACCAAGACTGTCATGGCTGCCCCTTTGACCAAGATGGAACAGATCTTGGCAAAAAGATATGCCCCACTTGTCTTGCCAAACCCCTTTTCTACCATGCCAACATGTGACTACCAGAAATATATGCCGAAGTTCACAGGAGCAGGGGAGTATACAGCTGAAGAACACATTGAAGCATTTTATGCTTATGCAGAAAACACAAATATTTCAGAAGAATATGTGTGGACTAGAGTTTTCGTTCAGAGTTTGGATGGCCAAGCCCATAAATGGTTCAAAGAGTTGCCAACAAATTCGATCACTGGCATTGAACAACTTGATGAGGCATTCCTGAAATACTGGGGAGAAAGACGAGATCTATTATACTACATGTCTGAATCAGTCTCAGACTTTATCAAGAGATTCAATCAAATGTTTGGTAAGATCCCGGCAGAGATTAAACCAAGTGATGCATCAGCAAAGATCACATTCTCTGCTACCTTCGATGCAAACTTTTGTCTTATCCTTAGAGAAAGACGATCAGCCACGCTTTCTTTAATGCAAGATGCTGCTCTCTAGGTTGAGTCTAACATTTCAGCATCACAGAAGCTTAAAGGAAGGGCCGATAAAAATAAGGCTTCTGCTGAACCATCCTCTTCTTCTAACAACAAAATGGAAAAGATGGCCAAGATGCTGGAAAGTATGACATCTGAAATGTCCAAGTTGAAGATCCAAAATCAGCAACCAGCAAAAGAAAAAGAGCCAAATACTTTTTCCCCCCGAAATCCAAATGCTTTTCCTTATAGAAGGAATAACCCACCAGTTCAGATTCTGCAAAGAGATAGAAATCTAGCTGAGGAGCAGAGGATTAGACCACCTATTCAAAATGCAGTGTTGGATGAAGAGCAATAGCCACCTCTTGATGAAATTGAAGATGCTGATGAAATAAACTGTTTTGGTGATGAGAACGAGTCTTCATTTTTGAGACAGGTAGACTATGAAGAGGCCCTGATGGATCAGCAAATTCAAGAAGCAAGTGTAGAGGAAGTTGTCTACTTGACAGATGATCAGAAAGGCTACAATTTAAGGTCAAAAAGTGCTGTTCCAAAGACACCCGTTGCTGCCCCTGTAAAAGACAAGGAAGACTCTGCCCCAATGAAAAGTAAAGAGGTCACTGCCAATCAGCCTCCAGCTAAGAAAAAACAAATTCAGCCTCCAATCAAAGAACAAGTCAGCCTAAAGGCTCCTTCCCATGAGGTAAATATTTCAGACAGACCATCTCTCCCTTTCAATTTTGAATTTGAAATTCAAAAGGTTAAAATATCCATGCCTTTAACTGAACTCATGAAGAATGAGGCCTTTAAAGCAGCCATCTTAAAGTCTCTTGATCCTAAGACCTCTCCATCAGATGATTTCGTTAACCTACATGATGATAAGCCTAAAGTGACCATAGGGCCCATGATAGAAGATCGTGACGATTCTTGTCCACCATTTTACATATCCTTGAATGTCCATGACAAAATCCTTCACAATTGTCTACTTGATTCTGGGGAATCACATAACCTTATGCCTAAGGCTGTGATGGATGAGCTTGGTCTCGAAGTCACTAAACCATACCAAGACCTTTTCTCCTTTGACTCTAGAAAGGTCATATGTCTTGGCCTCATCAAAGACATGGTCATAAACCTTTCTCAGCTACCAATGAGGAGCATGGTTATGGATGTGGTGGTTGCTGATATTCCACCTAAGTTTGGGCTGCTGTTGTCTCGTTCATGGGGAAAGAGATTAGGAGGTACATTACAAATGGATCTGTCCTATGCTACGATTCCAGTGTTTGGTGGGGAGATGAAAAGACTTTACAGGGAAAACCAGCTTGCTTATATCATCAGCAATGGAAAGAATTCCGTCAATCATCCTATCTATGCTATGGATACGGATTTTGGCTCATGCATCCTTCAGATTGATGATGGGCAGTCAGTTCCTATGTAGCTCGTGAAACCTATTGAACAACAGTCTGAAGGTAAAGACATTGCTGTCTGGACTATGTACTTTGATGGGTCCAACACTAGAGACTCAGCTGGTGCTGGAGTAGTGCTCATCTCTCCTACAAAAGAAACCATATCGCTGTCTTTCAAGCTTGACTTGAGAACCACAAATAACATAGCAGAGTATGAGGCTCTGCTGCTGGGATTAAATTCAGCCAAGGAGATGGGGATAAAAGGTTTGAAGGTATTAGGAGACGCAGACCTCATTGTGTAGCAGGTAAACAACACATTTCAAGCTAAACATGTCAGGTTAAAGGCTTACAGTGACGAGGTATGGAAACTCAAGTATTTGAAATTTCTGTTTTTGAAATTTCATACATACCAAGGGACATGAATCAGCTCGTTGATTCTCTTGCTGTTTCAGCCAGCACGTTCATTCCACCCATGCCCCCTAAACTCAGCTATGAAATTCAAGTAAAATATCTTCCCTCCTTACATGATAATGTCAAGTATTGGAAGGTTTTTGAAGATGATGATGAACTCAGCAGATTTCTCCAAGTGGTGGATGAGTTTTCTGACCTGCACATTGATCAGCAGAATCTCAATGAGGAAAAATCTCAGAAACCTGAGCTAAAGAAGAAGTTGGGCCAGCATGATATCGTCCAGTTACCAAACAACTACATACCTAGAGGTTTGGTACCCCTGGAGAGGCTGTTTGATCAGAATGATGTCCCTTATCATCCAGACAAAAAGGAGAAAGATCCTGCTATTCAAGAGCATAACATAGGAGGTAAATTCCATCCCAAGTTTATCAATTTGTCTTCTGAATTGACTGCTGATGAGAAGTCAAAATATTGTAGTGCTTTGAAGGAGTTTTCCGATGTGTTTGCTTGGAAATATAGTGATTTAAAGACTTATGATCCTGATATTATCCAGCATAAAATCCCTCTTGAAAAAGACACTATTCCTTTCAAACAAAAACTCAGGCCTATCAGTCCTCTCTTGCTGCTAGTGATTGAGAGAGAAATTAAAAATCTCCTAGTTGCCAAGATCATAGTTCCCTTGAGATATTCGAAATGGATTCCCAATCTGGTGATCGTGAGGAAGAAGAATGGGGAGGTAAGGTTGTGTGTAGATTTCAGAAACTTGAACAAATGCTCAAAAAAGGAAAACTATCCTCTTCCTAAGATGGAACACTTGTTACAGAGGATTTCAGGGGAAAAGGTCATGTCCTTTCTTGATGGCTTTTCCGGTTACAATCAGGTTGCTGTCCATCCGGACGATCAGGAGAAGACTGCGTTCACCACTCCTTGGGGAACCTTTATGTACTCCAATATGCCCTTTGGATTAATGAACGCCGGGGCAAATTTCCAAAGGGCCATGGATATAGAGTTTGTGGGAGAGAAGGACAAATTTGTCCTTATATACCTTGATGATATTACAGTGTACTCCAGCAGCCATGAGGAGCATTTGAAACATCTGAAAAGAGTATTCTTAAAGTGCAGACAATTTGGGATTTCACTGAATCCCAAGAAATCCTAGTTTTCTCTAAGAAAGGGTAAGCTATTGGGTCACATTGTCTCAGCCGAAGGTGTCATGATTGATCCAGCACGAGTGGAGGCCATTCAAAAGTTGTCTTTACCAAGGTCAAAGAAGGACATCCAGTCATTGCTCGGTAAGATTAATTTCTTCAGAAGGTTTGTGCCCAACTTTGTTGAATTAGTCAAACATATAACTTGTATGCTGAAAAAGGGGGCTGAAGTAAAATGGACAGACAATGCAAAAAACTCTTTTCAGGATATCAAGCAAGCGATCATCGAGTCTCCGATTCTGATCAGCCCAGATTACAGCAAGACTTTTTATGTCTTCTCCTTTGCTTCCTATGACATGGTGGCAACAGTCCTACTTCAGAAAGACGAAGAAAATTTTGATCATCCCGTGGCCTTCTTCAGCAAGACACTCAGGGGTGATGAGCTAAGGTATGACCCTATCAAGAAACAAGATTATGCTCTTATAAAAGCTTTAAAATCATTGAGGGTTTATATCCTTCATTCGAAGGTCATCGCATATGTTCCCTCGTCTTCTGTAAAAGATGTTTTGATGCAGCTGGCTATCGACGGTAAAAGGGCGAGATGGATAACAAAGATGATAGAATTCAATATCGAGGTAAAGCCCACCAAGCTGGTAAAAGGCCAAGGCCTCGCCAAGCTTTTAGAAGAGGAAAATTATAAGTTGTTGGATATTAATTTCATAGCAGAAATTTCAGGAAATTCACAGACAGATTTGACAACAGAAGGGTAGCATGACAATCAGCAAGTGGTAGAGCATTTGTCCTCCTGTGAATGGTATGCTGGCATCATACATTTTCTGCAAAAGCTTGAATTTCCTCCTGAACTCAGTTTAACTCAAGCTCGGGCTCTCAAGCTTAGAGCTATCAAATTCTGCATCTATAATAATCAGCTGTATTGGAGGGACCCTGCTGGTCTTCTTCTCAGGTGTTTGGATAAAGAAGAGGCTGTCGAGGTAACATATCAGTTTCATTCGGCTGACTGTGGTGGTCATCACTACTGGAAGACGACTGCTCATAAGATCTTGAGGGCCGGATATTATTGGCCTTTTCTCTTTGCTGATGTGTGTGCATTCGTCAAGTCTTGCGAAAAATGCCAAAGATTCACCGGTAAGCAGCAACTCAAATCTTTACCCCTGAGGCCTATTGTGGTAAATGGCCCTTTTCAGCAGTGGGGTTTGGATTTTATCGGTGAAATAAATCCCACATCCAGTGGCCAGCACAAGTGGATTTTGGTAGCCACCGATTACTTCACAAAGTGGATAGAGGCGATCCCTACCCGGAATGCTACACATCATGTGGTCATAAAATTCCTCTATGATAATATTTTGAGCAGATTTGGATGTCCCAAGAGGCTGGTGGAAGACAACGCAGCAATGTTTAAATCATAAGCATTGGTAGACATGTGTGAGTCCATGGGCATCCAGCTGGTACACTCGACTCCATACTATCATCAAGGTAATGGCTTAGCTGAATCGTCAAATAAGAGCTTGATAAAAATCATAAGAAAACTGTTAGAAGAAAATAAAAAGAATTGGGATTCCAAATTGAAATTTGCTCTGTGGGCAGACAGAGTAACCATTAAAGAATCTATAGGAACTTCCTCTTTCAAGTTGGTTTATGGGGATGATGCGATCTTTCCTGTCCAGTTAGTATTGCCTGTGGCTAAGTTCTTTCAGGAAGAGCAGACTGAGCAAAATGACATGGTAAGAAGGATGCTGGATTTGGTTGAATTGCAACAAGCTCGGGAACAGCTAGTAGACAAATCAGAAAAACATCAGATGCAGATCAAAAGGATGTTTGACAGAAAGGCCAAAATGGACAGTTTTCAGATCGGTGATTGGGTTCTGAAGTGGGACGCTCTTCAACAGGAGAAAGGAAAACACGACAAATTTGATTCCTTGTGGACAGGTCCTTTTATGATCACTCAGGTTCACGACAATAACACTTTCATTCTGCAGAATCTGGAGGGTGAGAAAGTGTTCGGTGGCCCGGTAAATGGGCGATTTCTAAAACTTTATTTAATCTAAGGCTGTGAAGCCTAGACCTTGTAGTGTTAGTTTTGTTTTATTTTCAATAACTCCATGCCCAATGGAAGCACTAGCAGATAGTTTAGTTCTTAAGTTTTTGTCCAGGAAAGGCATTGATTCTGCGGTTCTTGAAACCTCACAGGGAGGTGTTCATCCCCAATAGGAGCCAGTGTTAAATCCTCTAATAAACTAGTGTGTTTATTTGCTATTCTAGGTGATAGGTTGTGACCTCAAGTCACTATTTTTGAAGTTTCTCCAATTGTTAAGCTTAGGTTCTTGGTTCTATTTTAGAAAATAAGGTGATCCATGAAGTTTTCTTTTCCAAAATTTCCTTAATTCATTTTCAATAGCTAACCTATGCGACAAATTTGTATGTGCACTGTTGAAAGCTGTCTCTTTCCACAGCTAAGGGACATTTTTCATTACTGGGCGCGCTGTTGAAAGTGGTCAATCTCAAAAGGTCCGACAGTCAAAGTTCGTGGGTGGCACACTGTTGAAAGTAATTATTTTCCACAGCTAAGGAGGGTCTTCTACAAAGCGGTGCGTTGTTGAAAGTGTATACTTTCAGCAGCTAACAGGGGTTTCTTCGCAGAGTCGCGCGCTGGTGAAAGTGGCAAGCGAGCGTTTGGCAGAGGCGTTCTACACGGGCCGTTGCTGCACGAAGCAGGAATCACGTGCGTGATATCCACGTAGGACAACAATGATGATGTGATCAACCCCCACGTCAGAGTAAATCCAAGGCATGCGCTGATAGGAGTGGGAAATCATAGAAGCTAAACCATGAATGTCAGGATATGACTGCAATTTGAATTCGTTCCAGAACCCACGCTCAACGCTCATCACATCTGAAATGGAAAGTTCGTGTTCGGTGATGCAGGTATAGAGGAGGTACCTCCGACCTGACACCATCAAATCAAACAGAGGTTTCATATCACAAACTGTTTCCAAAACACTGTCGAAGTTTTCATTTAATTCAAAACAGAGTCGAAGCCTAGACTGCTTTCAACATCGCAGAACCTCGGCTTGCCTAAGTGGTTACAGGGATTACAGTGGTCAAGTGCTTGAGCTGCAGAATGGCGAGAAAACGCAGTGGCATTTTACTCAAGCGAGAATTGGATAACTTATCCTTTTTAGAAGCACATCCCGAGGGCCAGAGGCATTTTTCAAATGCGGGGTGCATGGAATTTGTAGAAAGATTACAAGTTGGGTGCCACCAGGCCACGACTGAAGCCTTTGCCAAGTCTTTTGATGGCAACAAAGCTCGTATCAACTCTGTGGAGATCAAAGTGGATGAGGCTGTCATCACTGCAGCTACAGGATTGCCAAGAACTGGTCAAAAATGGTTTAAAACTACCGCTCCTAAGAGTCTGGATTTCAGGGTCTATTTGAAAGATGGGTACAAGCACAAAGCATGGAGAAAAGGTATGCTCATTTCATATCTGGATGAAGAGTGGCAAGATTTATTCAAAGGCATTCAATTATACATTACCTCAGAAGGAAGATATGATAAATTGATGATGTACCGCTTTAAACTTATGGATCACTTCGCAGGCAAGACCCCCATCAATTTGCCTTATTTCTTATATCACAGTTTGACTAAGGTCTGCAAAAGAATTAGAGCTCAACCTTTAAGCATGAAAACTACTCTCTGTCACCTAGGCCTCATTAAATTGATCCTCCTGCAAGAATTGAAACAATAGGGGAGGAGCTGGGAGCACTTATTGTTCTGGGAAGGTTTTGAAACCCAGAACTAGACTACAAATGAACATATGGCTGGTGCAAGGAAGCAATCATCTCCTCAGAGCAGCTCAAGAAGAAGAAGGGCTTTACCAAGACCTTCAGAAGACAGATTGTCTGGACAGAAACCCCACAGGTCAAAAAGAAAACTAAGTTTTGAGCAGGCAACAGAGCAAACTACACAGCAAAATTCAGGACATCCTACACAACAGAGTACAGGAAAGAACATCCTTAATTTTCCATATTTAGATTCAGAATCTGAGCAGCAAGACCAATGCCCTGTCATTAAGAGTTCTGAGCAATCAGCTGAATGTGCACAGAACTATGAAACTTTTAGTCATATAGAGCAGGGAGAATCATCTAAAAAACCTAAGTCAAATAAGTCTCAAAGAATCAAACATCTGAAGGAAGTAATTGCACAGCAAGAAGTTTTGGAGTGGGTGATTAAAGACAGGTATAAGAAGTTATCAGATAACTTTGCCAAGACAAATGCTGCGTTTGAACGTTTGGCTAAGGAGAGTGTCAGAGAAAAGAAGAGAAAGACAAAACTTGCCAAAGACTGCAACAGCCTGCGGTGTCTTACCAAGCGCCTCAAAAGGCAGATCAGGGGGTTGAAGCAAAGGTTGAAGCGAAAAACTCATCCAGACCTCAAAGTCCTTGCTCAAGTTGCAGTAAATATGCAAGGTGAGAAATCAGATGGCCAGTGATTTTGGTTTAAAATCAATTTAGAAGGGGAAAACGCTTTTTGTGCACTATCGGGACTTTCAACAGCGCCAGGCAATTATTTCATTACCCGTTATCTGTGGAAAGCGACAACTTTCAACAACTAACCCGTGAAAATATCAAACAATTGCGCTGTTGAAAGCCAGGCAAGCAAGTTTTGAGGCCGAGAACGCAACAGTTTATGTCAAACATGTTTTGAAGATATGCCAACGTATCTGTGGATGGTTAAATTGCATGCAAGAAGTTCAACCTCAGGGATTCGAGGGATTTTGGTTACACATTCAAACCATATCCTAAAACTCAGCCATAAATATTGGAAAATTGAACAGTCAAGTACAGGTGTCATACTACTTCACCACATTGCAGATGCTGAAAGCTGGAGGAGGCAAATGGCGATTTTTGTAGACTGAAGACAGTTCGAACACCCAGTCTAGTTGATTGAAGACTTTAATTTCAGAGTAGTTTAAATAGAATAGAACTGTTTTTATTTAATAATAGATCCATGTTTTTAGGATCTGTGCAACTGTTTGTAAGGGCTATAAAAGGCCCGTTTTGATATCAAACAAGGGTTCGATTTTGAGTGATACTACGTTGTTACTGTAATCACATACTTATTCTTATTATACAGAAAATCACAAGCTTCTTTCAGTGGTGTTTGTCAGATCTTCTCTTCTTATCTCTAATATCTTATGAGTGAGGTTCTTTGTTGATGCTCATTTAGTCTGCATGTGACTGTCATCTCATTTGCTGATTGATGTAGTTGATGATCATAAGTTATTTCTTTGGTTGTTAAATCCATTGTACTTGTTGGTATGAAGTATAATCTGGTTCAATAGCCTTTTCCCTCCTACATTCAATCAAACTTTGTCTGTCTGCATTACTAGAAAGCCTTGTGAGATTTTATATTCCTAGATAGTCTTGAATACACAGTCCGGTACGTAGATATTCATCTTGATCCATAAACTATTTCAAATATTAAGAAAACATTTCCCAAAAAGAGTTAGTTACCAGGCATCTCCGACTTACAGCCTAGGAGAGTTTCCTGGAGTGATAACAAGGAGATCGTACAAATACCTTCGATCAACTACAGATCGAGATCGTGAGGATCGTGAAATAAAACCTCGATCGAATCAGGTTAATGAAGAGCCTGACAGAGGAAGTGAACACGATCCATTCATCAGAAGGAAACTGATCTCAGTCATCAGATCGATTTCAAGATCGACTGGAGTTAACGGATCAAATGCCAATCGTTCGATAAGATCAACGACCCATATTCATTGCAGAGATCGAATGGGCACATGAGTTAATGACAGAGCCTGTGCCTGTAATTTAAATTCAATGTAGCCTTATTTTGAGTTTGGGGTATGATCGTAGATCGGACGACTCATATTGATTGCGGAGCACGAAGGCGGAATTAACGGGCGCACTGGTTCACAGCCCGCAATCAACCAACACCGTTGATATTGTCGGGGTGGATGATCAATGACCACGATTAAAAGAGTTGGGCATGTACTTTTCAGATTATGGAGATTGAATTCTCAAATAAAAAGAGAACACATTAGGGATTCCGCAATCGCTGTGAACCGTTGATCTTTGAACGATCGGTGGGAGGACCTGTAAGGAACCCACACATTAATGCCACCCAAACTCATACCGTGATTGGGTTATGTGGTTGAATTTGGAAAATCGAGGCTCTAATCTGAGTCTAGATTCTTGATCAAATAATTCAATGCCAAGATTGTTATATTTGGAATCGTGTGGTTTAGAATCGATCTAGGGATAAGATCAACGACCCATATTCATTGCAGGGAAGGATTATGCATGTGGATTAATGTCAAGACCTATACTTGTAAATTAAACTCAATATAGTTTTGTTTTGAGTTTGGGGGTCCGATCGAAGATCGAATGATGTGTGTCCATTGCGGAGTTCGGAAGGAGAATTAAACCACGAGCTAGTTGAGGTTCCACAATCCCTTGCAACCATTAGATCTGGGGAAAGATGAATCTTCATCGTCGAATTGCAGACGAGGGGTTTAGCCAGGATCATAGCACCCAGACATAGGAGCTGAAAGGGTAGCGCCTAAAAATAATAGAGTTAAGGTCACAACTCTCGATCACTTGGAGAGAAAACAGATTCCATTTGGGCCAGTCAAGGAAGGTAGAGTTTGTCACTCTACATTAGACTGTGGTTGCAGGGACTGGTTCTATGGGAATAAAAGGTGCTCATAGTTAGCACGTTGCATGGAATGCATTGAGGAAATGCATGTTGCATAAGAGGGAAGACAATGGATTTTTCAGTAAGGAAGGAGGACCTTCCAATGCTTTACTTACATTATGTAAGAATTGAAGAAAAACAAATTTGGGTGGCCATGGGTGTTGGCACCATGGTTATTAATGAAGGAAGAATGCTTAAGGGCATTCATGTGAAATTTTTGAGTTTCATGTGTACTGATTTGGGATCGTGATCAGCCTATAACATGAAGTATGGTCCTGCTGTAAGAGTGAATGAAAATGAATAATCCATATGGTGAAGAGGTTGGTTAAATTCCAACACACCATGGAAAAGTACTGGTCATAAAGTGTGGCAAACTTGAAATCAATGCAAGGGTGCATTGGGTATGAATGTGGCCATGAATGTTGGCACATTCATTAAAGTCAATTGATATTTGAATTTCATTTTGAAAAATTTGGTAGGCTAAAATGATGCATAGGTAAGGGATGATATTTCCTTTTGCTTTGTATCCTTGGATAGATGAAAATGACTGGGACTATTAGTATGCATGATTTTGAAAAGATAATGTCCATGAAAACTAACCATTTGTTTGGCTGAGGAATGTTGAGATTGCAGGAAGAAAAGGTCTTGGATATGGAAGTGTTGTAATCCCATAAGGAAGACCAATTTCCTGCTGAGCCAAATTGCAAGGAATGGTATTTTCCTTTTTGAGAAAGTGAATTTGATTGGTAGTATGCACAATTTTGAAATTGTTTGTGAACCACTGCAAGTATGTGATGGAAATATAATGTGCATGAGAACTAACAATTTGTTTAGCTGAGGAGTGAATTGAAGGAAGAAAAGGGTCTTGGATAGGGTAGTGTTGTAAGCCCATAAAGAAGACCAAAATTGCCTGCTAAGCCAAACTGCTATGGGAAGGAAAGTCCCATAAATGGTGGATTTGGTTTTGTGCGGAATAGATCTGAAAATACATATGGAACTGGAAAATCTGTGGGTGACAGATTTGCAATAAAAATTCCGAATTTGAAATTTATGATGATATCTCATAATTTCAGTATGCATGTGTTACAGGTGAAACAAAAAGGTCTATCCAGGAAGGACAGATGAACGCTGTCAAGCTAAAAATCCTAAAAGAGGCCACTATTGAGACATGAGAACCCCGTGGTGAGTCATGATCACCTAGAATATGTTGTGTTGAGGTAAGATAAGCCAGAGGGACACCTTGGCAGAGAAAGTATGAGGGATCCCTCGACTGTAAGGCTCGATAAAGTCTCTGAAATTCTTCCTGTGCGAGAAATCCTTGGCCAGGCAAGTTGGATCACCCTAGGAACTGTATAGCACAGAAGGGGATGCCTCAACTTGTGCCTAGAGGGTGAGTGACCGCAAAGGAGAGGAGACTATGATGGTTCTTGTAAACTATTGATTGGGATCATGCACACAATGGGTATGTCTGAGAAAAATTGTGAGCCTGGATAACAAGACAGCCATGTGGATACAAATCCACAAACTGCGCAGATAAGTATTGTGCTAGATTATGAAAATTTTCCTAGAAATTTTATGCAACAGTAAGATGTTTTCACAGAAAATTGTGATTAATATGCTTGTTGTCCCAAAGTTTTGAAGGCAGGTGATGAAGTCCAAAGGTATGGAAAGGACCTGACCAAGAAATATGATCAATATTTATGAAACAACTGAATGAGAAAGACATGACAGATGTTTCTAAGAAAGCACACCAAGGACGATGTTCCCTTGAGGGGGAGGGAATTGTAACACCCCCGTTTCCCCCCATCTTGTAATTAATCATAAAATAGGATTACCATGCTAAGGCATGTGGACGATGTAAATGTATTATTGTTAAATTTCGCATAACTGAATGTTGGGGGGTGAAGCCTTGAAGTACGATCCATGATATGTCTAGAGAAAATAATCAGTTAATGAAGGAAAGGACTGGTGGTTCAATAATCAAACACCCCCATGAATGGAAACATGGGCTGTTAGCTCGAAGTACCATAGAGACCTGCAAACCCAAGCTTCCTTATGACAGAAGGAACCAGACAGGTTATAAAAAACCTCCAAAAAGAAGGAAGATAATTGTAAGATAGACATACAACAAGAGGAGATACAACAGACGAGAGTGAAAGCTCATAAAGGAGATGTGTGAACTGAAAGGGAGTGCAGAGAACACAACTTGAAGGAACCGAATGCGATCTTGATGCTGAGGAAGAATCTGATAAACCTCACAGGGTTGTTGTGATAGAGAGAGAGTCTCTCTGAGAGATGGCATAAATTCCCTAGTGATATCACGGCTTGGCACGGGGGTGGCCAAAGTGCTAAGAATGAATGCCTCTGAGCTTATGGTTGGGTGGAAAGACACACACCCATAGTCAGTTATTTGGATGCAACCTGTAATAGATAAGTATTCTCATACCTTGTGAAATTGAGCTGTAACTATATAATAAAATGGGATATACTGTGAATGACCCAGGGATGTGCATGTTTGCTTAGTGGTTATACTGTATCTCTTTATTCTGGTTTAAATTATGTATTTAAGTGAGTATGGAATTATCTGATTGTACACGTAAATGCCTAAGCCCTGTGGTGGCTTAAGTTAAAATCTGTGAACTGTGAGTTCATTGACCTTGGGCATAGTTTCACGTATGCATATCGACACTACCAGTCGTTCTGAGTCTCCTAGAGGAAGGAGTCTGCTAACCTCATGAGAGGTAGTGCATGTAGGCACAGGCTCTCTGCGAGGCAGGTAGAAGCCGAGAACCACTTAAGTTCTAGAGTTGATGAAGGAGCGCAAGGGGTGTGCAGAAGACCCTTCTAAGTGTTAAGTTCAGGAGAAGGAGTGAAAATCTCTTAAGTTCTTCATAATTGACGAAGCTCATGAAGGATAGCGAGGTTGAAGTATCGAAAGGAAAGGTTCCTTTGTATGGAAGAAGAATGAACAATATTTGTTTGGGAAAAGCCAAGGTCTGTTGTGACCGTTGGATATGAGAAAGAATGCCAGAGTTAAGCCCTTGATCTCTTCAGACTTTGCAAGTTCAAAAAATTAAGCGAGTTCATCATAGGGGAGGTAAAATCCCTGAAATCCTGAAGCCCGAAAGTTAATATGGGCCTTAGATCTGAGGATGCCCGGGAGCCATCCCGACCGTCAGATCTAGGAGGTAGTTAGTTCAATGTTAACCACTTAAAGAGAATAGAGGCTTAGTAACGCCAAAACCCCTGAAGAACGAAGTAGTGAAGTAATGTGGATTGTGTATCTGTGGATCCTTCGGGACCCACCTCAATCATTAGATCTACGAGTTCGGAGTTTGCATATCGAGATAATTGTGTGTTAGTGCAGCCAAGTCTTCCGAAACCCGAAGTCACAAAATGACCTGGACTGTGGATCTTTGGATCCTTCGGGATCCTTCTTGACCGTCCAATCTATGAGTTTGAAGTTCACTCTTTGGGAGAATTGCGAGTTGGAGTGACCAAAATCTTCAAAGGTGAAGTTACAAAGCACTCAAGAGTTAAGCCCCAGGTCATAGCTTGAGGTCACATTTGAGAATGGCCTAGCATGGAGAGCTAGTGCCTGTTTCTCAAATCCTTCAAAGGGGCTAGGAAAGAGCCTGCGAGTTTGGAAGAACCTGCAATATGAAGAAAGGGGAACATAGAGAGAGTTAAGGAAAGTGAAATTTTGATGCCCTATTCCTTAAACTCCTTCTTATGGTTGGGTGTGTTACATATTATACATATTGTAATCATCAATTTACAACTCAATTCCTAAATTATGGACACCTATCCAACTTTGGGTGTGTAGTTTAATATAGCCAACTTTAACAATTCGACCCTTTGGTTTTACAATGCAATTCTTAGTCTTCATGCAGACCAGGTAGGTTTATGTCTGAAAATGCCAATATAAGTTTATAGACATGTGTAAAATCACAAACTATAGCTTATGCAAGTTGAACCACAAAATGTGACTCAAAATTGACACTAGGTTGTACATTTGAGGTGAGGCAGTTTTGCATTCAAATTTACATGAAATCCCAATTCTAGGTGCATGAAAGAAACCTCTCATGTTCTTCAATTAAACTTTGTATGTATAGGTAAATTTACCATTTATGTACCTCCATCTGAAAACTTATAAAATAAATTTTGGAGCTACAGGGAAGCTTGGGAATGCATTTTCATTTAGTCACATAGTACAATTTATACCTTGAAAATTACAAGGCAAACTTTGCCTCCTTTGCACAACCACCCTTTTTAAACTTGAAATTGCATAATAAACAACATGAGCATGTCTACTATGATAAACCCCATCCCCAAAAACTTTCACAACTCAAATCTAAGGTATAATACAACATTGGGTTACGTTTTACAAACAATTTGTGCATTTTGATGGTTTTACTAAGCATCTCTTGCCTATTTTTGCATAGAAGAGTCTTTTATGACTCTTAATGCAAAACTGATTTTGGTTTCTCTCCTAACCCACCATCCTCTAATTCATCAAAATGACATGAATCGTTGTGCACATAAATCGTCATTTTTGTAGTGTAAATGCACTACTAATTGTACAAACAAGTTATACATATGGAAATAATCAATTTACAACTTAAATCCTAAATTATAGATCCATATCCAACTTTGGGCATGCAATTTAATATAGCCAACTTTAACAATTTGGCCCTTTGGTTTTACAACACAATTCTTAGCCTTTATGCACACCTAGTAGGTTTATGTCTAAAAATTCCAATATAAGTTTATAGACAGATGTAAAATCACAAACTACGACTTATGCAAGTTGAACCACAAAATTTGGCTCAAAATTGAGACTAGGGTGTGCATTTGAGGTTGAGGCAGTTTTGCATTCAAATTTACATGAAATCTCAATTCTAGGTTTATGAAAACAACCTCTCCCATTCGTCAATTGAACTTTAGATGAATAGATAAATTTACGATTTATGTAACTGCATCTTAAAACTTATAATTTTTTTTTTTGGATCTATAAGGAAGTTTGGGTGTGCATTCTCATTTAGTCACTTAGTATACTTTATACCTTGGAAATTACAAGGTAAAATTTGTCTCTTTTGCACAACCACCCTTTTTAATATTTCAATTGAAAATTTAACAACATGAATATGTCTACTATGATAAACCAGACCCCCAACAACTTGCACAACTCGAATCTAAGATATAATACAACCTTCGGTTACTTTTTACAAATAGGTTGTGCATTTAGAAGGTTTTACTAATCATATATTGCCTATTTTTCCATAGAAGATTCTTTTATGAATCTGAATGAAAAATTGGCCTTGGTTTCTCTCCTAAACCACCATCATTTGATTCATCAAAATGTCACAAATCTTTGTCCATAGAAATCATCCTTTTTGGAGTGTACAATTTAGACCTTGCAGTTTCATATAGTCAACATTAAGAATTTGGCCCTTTGGTTTTAGAAGGAAATTTTTACCCTTTATGCACATCAGGTAGGTTTCTTTTTGAAATTTATAATATAATGTTATAGACATGTGTAAAATCACAAATTACAGTATGCAAGTTGAACCACTAAATTTTGGTCAAAATTGAGACTAGGGCATGCATTTGAGGTTGAGGCAGTTTTGCATTCAAATTTACATGAAATCCCAATTCTAGGTGCATGAAAGAAGCCTATCATTTTCTTCAATTGAACTTTATATGCATATGTAAATTTACCATTTATGTAAATCCATCTTAAAACTTATAAAACAAAATTTGGAGCTACAGGGAATCTTGGGCATGCATTTTCATTTGTCACTTAGTACAATTTAGAACTTGCAAATTACAAGGAAAACTTTGTCTCTTTTGCACAACCACCATTTTTAAACTTGCAATTGAAAAATAAACAACATGAATGGGTCTGCTATGATAAGTCACATTCACAGAAACTTGCACAACTCAAATCTAAGGTATAATAAAACATTGGAAAAGTTTGGGCACAAACAATAGAGTAGAACTCTATGCCCTCTGAATCCTAGTTAAAGTTGCAGTGGAAAGACAAGTTAAGAGGCTACAAGTCTTTGGTGACTCCAAACTTCTGATGGACTGGGAAAATGGTAAAAGTAAAATTTCTAACTTGGAGCTGGGGCCTATTTTCAATAGGATTATGGAAAAGAAAATAGTTTTTGAAGAGGTGTATTTTTCTCATGTTTGCCGAAAATTCAACCACAAAGTTGATCAATTATCAAAGGAAGCACTCATTTTGGAGGAATGTTTTTTGTTTTTTCATGAGATTAAGGACCATACTCCTACATATTTGATACTCTTACATATTTTTTTTATGAATGGATCTTTTGTCTTGTTTTAAGTTTTGTTTATGGAAATTTAGAGAGAGTTTGTCTCATGGTTTTGACTTGGCATCAATATGAAGCTATAGAACCATTTGTTTAAAGAGTGACATGTATAAGGATGATTGTAAAAGTCAAAGTCATACATATATGCTATAGTCTTCTTTGATAAAGGTAGTTTATAAAGGAAATGGCTTCTAATGTCAAAACTAGAAGGGATCTCATCATTGTGTATTTTATTTTCACTATAAATATCAATACAATGATTTGTATCACATAAAAAACCTGAAATATAATTTATTATAGGTATATTCAAACATTATTAAAAAGATAAATTAAAGATCATTTAAAGATTGCAGACAATCACTAAAGATCACAACAAGCATCACATATAAGACAAGTATGAGTCATAAACATTACTAATCTTCCATCAATTCCTCATAAATATATAAGTTTATTACATGACAAACATCATAGATACAATCTCCATTACAAACTAGGGAAAATGTAATACAAATTCTACAACTTTCTCCTCTCCTAAGATTCCTCTGAAGGAATCTCTAACAACTCTGTCCTTTGCTATTTTTCTACTTACAACCTTATATATTATGTCCCCATGGGGACCATCATGACCCATATGTATCTTACATAAGTGGATCATAACTGAATTTACATGAATTCACAAGTCCTCGATCCAGTCGTTACCTCTTTGAGGTGATGCTTAGTACTTGAGGTACACTTTTCCTTGTTGTAGCCAGTCGTCCACTGCAATCGATACTCAGAAGGGTGTTTTATCTAGTCACTAGCTTCACAATATGGGGTGGTATTGAAGAATCTTACAGTGCGAATGTGTTCCAAAATTCCTAATGCACTGAAGGGTCTAATGGAAGATAAGGAATACGATATGGATATGGAGGGTGCACCACTAGGCAGGAAGAGAGTAGGGGAAGTATTAGGGACGATCTTGAGTCATAATATTATGGTGGAGATGGACATGATTGATACAAAGAAGGTATATGTTTACCAATTTTTATGGTCTTGTTGTTAAGCAACTATCATGATATCCTATTCCTGGGTCAAACACCTTCAATGCCCATTTGGCTTGACCAACCTAGACATATTCCTTATGGAGAACTACTTTTTCTCTCATCTCCTTGGATTGTCGCATTCCCTTGAAACTATTGGCATCATCGATTCCTCCCCTAAATATGTGCTCCATTTACTTTGGTGCTCCCACTACTGTTGGAGACTCCCCCTTTCTCTGTCTTGGGCCCTCTTGGACTATCAACATTGATGTGGAATGCTTCTTCTTGGCTGGTGGCACCATACACATACGGTGAAGTATTGCGACCTATGAACTGACCACCTAAATCCTTCTCAAGTTTCCCCCATGGTGGTGTAGTCTAAACCTTCTACATTTATTTGACATTTTTCACCTAAATTTGGTGATCTAGATATAGGAAAAATCAAAATTTTATGTTGTTTAACTTGCATTTTTGAATCCATAAATGGATTCAGCATCCTCAAAAACCCATGGGGCACTCAAATTATACATGCTTAACCACTTAACAGGCTACTTATAATTCCATTGACTTCTATCCCTCATTTATACAAAGGGGTAACTCTGGGACATGGCAACATCGGTTAGGACCACCCATCATATGACTTCACTGGTAACATTAACTAACATTCGACTAGAAATTATCTCATAGCCTATATGGCGACACAACTGATCTAGGTCAAGTACTGTCCATCCTTCCCACATCTCACAAACTTCTAATTTGTACTATGTTCATCCATTAATCCTTCAAATTTCCAATCATATCTCTTTTCCATTCATGTTTATTTGACGTCTCGAGACAAAGAAGGAATAATAAGCCCACTTTGGACATTTTTATCCCCCAGGAATAATAACAAACATTGGGGGACGAAGAAAAAATATAATTTTTTTTTGAGAATTAGTGAGTAACATCTGACGATAAGGTGGACTTTTTCCATAATGTTGGAACACCCTATTAGACTTCAACACCACTTGTATTAGTGTGAAGTTATATGCTAGGATTATTGAAATGTGTACTTCTTGTCTAGACCTTTTCGATGGTGTATCGAGATCCACAAACGGAGATCGTATGCAAAAGTTATGCCTCTGGGAAGTTGACCTATTAATTAACAACATCAGGGCCCTCAAACATTTTGGCGCTTCATATTTTGGGGTTAGGGTTTTAGATTATGGTTTTATCATTGATTATTTATGTTAAAAGTATCTTTTGGTCTCTTTGTAATCAACTTCTTTCCAATGAGCGTAGGTGACACATCTCTCTCTTCAAAGATAAGCTACCACCATTCTAGTTAGCTTGTGTGCTTTGCATTTTACATTCTTTTGTATTCTAGAAAATCATTAATAGAATCTGAGTTTTATTGTATTACCATGATCCTTACAATATCTCTGTGTATTTCATTGTTATATCTATATTATATCTTTTCCTTCATTCCATTCTCAATATAATTTGGATCAGTGGTATCCGAGAGATCTTCTCTTTGTTTTTCTCTATGCATGCCCTCAACGAGGCCAGGATACTAAGAGTTAGTTCTAAAATTAGTTGAGCTTGGGGAATAATGTTCTTTCCATCTCAAACAACCTACCATGGAAGAATAAAAGAGAAACACCGAAGCAAGAGATCCTATCAAACTATTGCTCGATGAATCCCTCACGTGAAAAAGGAACAATATGATGGATAATTTCGCCCAAATCCTTTGACAACTACCAACAACAATAGAGGCACCTTCAACCAACACTCACTTTGGAGGTGCGACACCCTTTAAGGTACAAGTGAACTTTGATATTCATTTATTTGAAGGCCAGATAGATGTCGACACTTTAGAAAAATGTTTAAGACTTCTAAAGGGTTATTTCTTTGTCCAAAAATTTTCCAACAGTGAAAAAATCACCTTCGGACTCCTTAAGGCCCTTCCCCATGTTAGATATTGGTTGGATACTTACTGTGAGAAACATGTTGAAGATGATTCGGAATTTTTTGGGCCATGACCCACTTAGGTGAATTTTGTTGATTCCCTCAAGGAGAAATACTACCCTAATTAAAACTATCATGACCAATACATAATATGGACAACTCTGTGTCAGGAGAGAGACTAGACAGTGTTAGATTACAACAACATATTCCATACCTTGCACATAAAGTTAGGTAATAAAGAATCTTAGAAGCACATGGTTCTGAAGTACTATAGTGGCCTACATAGCTACATCCAAACATATATGTAGTTCCTGGACATATCATGACTAGGATCCACTTACCGATATGATGTCAATATTGAGAAAAAGTTCAAGCAAAAGAATAAGTGGGATTTCAACTCTGCAAACACATTGAATAAAAATATCGGTAAAGGTGGCCCTAAATCCTAGGGAAAATGATAGAGAAAGTATGTCCATCCCCAGGAAAACCACTCCAATCCACCAACAAATAAGGGTAATGGGAAGTCGAAGAGGGACACTAGAAAGTGGTGGGAGTTCCACAAAATCCCTTGGCACAATATTGATGAATGTCACTCCAAACCATCATTTTTGGCTGAGATGAAATCCTTAGGGTTATATGTTGACTCAAACTCTAATTCAAAACTGGATAAGGGAAAACTAATCATTGACATAGAACCCAGTGTCACCATTGCTACCACAAAATTCCAACCAAAGGAGCCTGTAGTAGGGGAGTGCCTCTTCCATTCACAGATGTGGGTGAAGGGAACCCCAATCCATTTCATTTTTTATAGTGGTAGCTATAATACCATGATCTTATTAGAGTTCGTCAATAGATTGAACCTAACAATGAAGTTGCATCCTCATACATACACCATTGGTTGGCTTAGTTAGGGATGTGACATCTATGTCAACTAGCAATGTCGCTTGCACTACAACATCAAACCCTTAAAATATGAGGTATTGTGTGATGTTTCCCCTCTTGAAGTTTGTGATGTTTTTTTAGGACAACCATATGTGTGGAAGAATCATGTTTTTTATGAATTTAGGCCCCGTTGTGTCATTATTACTTTGGGAGGTCAAATCTACAAGGTGCCAGAGGTAGTCCCAACTACTATGGTCTCTTTGATCTTCGTGGAGCAGTGCAAAAAGGTGGTCTCTCAGGCCAGAACATTTTTCCTCTTTATGGTTTGGTCGAAAGGTGAATGAAAGGTCATTTCAACTACCAAAACCTTGGGACGAGGTCTCTCTACACTGCAGTAGTAGCTAGAAAAGATAGTAGAAGAGAAAAAAGACATATTTACCTCACCTATTGGGGTGCCTTCACACTGTGAGGTAAAGAACTCAAATGATTTGACACCCAATGATCCTCTACCTAACATCCCTGTATGCAGGCATTTGTTTATGAAGAATTAAGAAATAAAACACCAAATCCAAGAACTAATTTTGAAGGGCCACACTAGACCAAGATCCTCACCTTGCGTGAGCCCAATTTTTTTGGTATAGAATAAGGACCAGACATGGTAAATTTTTATTGATTAAATATCCCTAAAATAAATTATAGTCAAGAAATGGTACCCAATCCCTCATATTGACGATCTTCTCAATCAACTCAAGAGAGACAATTTTTTTTAGTAAGATTGATTCGAAGTCAGGCTACCACCAGGTGTTGATTGAGACAATTGATGTATGGAATACAAACTTCAAGTCTAAATAAGGTCTCTTTGAGTGGCTGGTCATGCCTTTCATCTTGAATAATTCCCCAGCCACATTCATGCAGATGATGGATGATATATTGTGACCATTCACAAACTCCTTTGTGGTTGTATATCTGGATGGCATCCTCATCCTTAAAAAAACACGGGAGGAACATTTAAAGCACATTCAGTAGGTCTTGGGAACCTTGCGACATCACAAGCCATATTCCAATTTGGAGAAGTGTTCATTCGTCATGTAGAGAATCCAATATTTGAGATACATCGTGGATGATCAGGGTGTGCATGTGGATCCAACCAAGATCCAAATCATCCGTGAGTGGTTGACCCTAAATACATTGAATAAGATCTGTGGCTTCTTGGGCCTCGCCAACTTCTACCAAAAGATTGTGATGGGGTTCTCTCATATTGCTTGGGCCCTAAGCCAGGTGACCGAGGTTGGATCAAAGGATAATTTTGTTTGAGCTAAATCCCAACAAAATAATTTGAGGATTTGAAATTTCACCTCTGCTCGACACCAATCCTTATTTTTCCAAACCTGTAACATCCATTTGAGATTGATACAAATGCTTCATATTATGATATCAATGTAGTCCTCACTCAACATGGGAATTCAGTGGCCTATCAGAGTGAAACATTATCTGATGTTGTTTGAAGATACCCCACCTATGACAAAGATATGTACTCCATTGTGTTGTCATGTCAATAGTAGAAGAATTACATTCTAGGGAAGGAAATGATCCTCCACATTGATCACGTGCCTTTGCAATTCATGCAGACACATGAAAAGTTATAGAATGACCACCATCAGAAGTGGTACATGTACCTATAGAAATTCCACTTGAACATCAAGTATAATAAGGGAAGCACCAACCATATTGCATACTACCTCAGTGGACCCTCGGTTGTGGCACTAACCACATTTCTTCATTCTTGTGGGCATGAGATGTTTGGGTGGCCACAATTATACAATAGTGAATTTTAATTTTCTACCACATATCTGACCTTGAGCGCAAGAAAACCAATTACAGACTTTCATATCCAGGATGGATTTTTATTCCATTTGATCCATCCTTGTGTTTCTTCAAACGAGCGTACAAAGATGATTTGGGAAGCTCATTGTAGTCGCGCGACAATACACTTCAGTGTGGAAAAAATAGTGGTAGTAATTCAAAATCATTTTTATTGGCTAAATATTTGGAAACATGTACTAATGTACATCAGATCCTATGATTCCTACACCATTTTCAAGTCTGTCATCAAGAAACATGGGTTGTACATCCCTCTTCCTACTCTAGATAGGCCTTGGGAGTCCATCTCCATGGATTACATGTCCAATCTACCTTCAACCAAGCATAGGAATGACTATGTCTCATGGTCATTGATCGATTCTCTAACATGGTAGTTTTGACACCCTACAAGAAAAGCATCACAACTGAGGCCACTGCCAAGATCTTCTTTGAACGTGTTTGGGTTCATCTTAGACTCCCATGGACCATTATTTTTTATCAAGATAGTAGGTTCCTGAGTACCTTTTGGTCCAACCTATGGTCGATGATGGAACCAAACTGAACAAATTGATTACCTTCCACCCGCAGACTGATGGAAACATAGAGGTAGTCATCAGTATGATTGTCCATATCCCGAGGATGTACAATTACAAACATCCATGCATATGGGAAGAGATCCTTCCTTATGTTAAACATAGATATAATAGATCCCTCCATAGTTCTATTGGCCATGACCCTTTTCAGGAGTTCTTGGGGTTCCAACCATTGGATCCATTTGACGTAGCTCATCCCATTGCAATTGTGCAGGAAGAGTTATCCCATGATCAAATAGAGGTTGATCGAGCAACCAAATTTGTTGAGAGAATCTAGCATATCCAACAACAATTTCATGATATTTTTCAGAGAGCCAAGGAGAAGTACAAGCAACCCCATGATCAACATTAGGTACCACATAAGGTTTAGGTGGGACATAAGGTATGGTTGCATTTGTAGAAAGAGTGCCTCACAAGACCCCATTGGAAGCTATGACCACTCCAATATGGGCCTTGTACCATCACTAAGGTTGTGGGTGAGAATGGTTTTGAATCAAGTATTCCTCGTTTCCTTGGATTGCACTCGGTATTTAATTTGGAAATGCTTCGACCATATTATCCACCTCTCTTGGAAACTTCGAACGCGGCCAAGCACTTGGAACCTATAGAACATAATCCTAACTACATTGAATAGGTGACATTTGATCAGATCATGGAAACCAATATGAATGGCACCCTCCACCAGAACATCCAACTCTATTGGGTCGTCAAAGCAGGGAAGTTTCTTTACCAGGGAAAGTGGCTCACCAGGAGCTAGGTTGAGCAGACATTTCCCCATCTAATGGAGGAAATTGATGTAATGGGGACCATTTCTTCCGAAGGGGGGGGGAATAATCCAAGTGGATACCAGTGGCCACCCACCTATTCTTCTAATTTGGAATGGTTCCACATCCTAGTAGTTTTTCTATAGTTTTTCAGGTCCCAAACTTTTGAGGTCATTTTGAGGCCCTAAATGAAGTTTTTTTGGCTCGACAATATCAAGCATGTAGGTGAAGGAAAACTCTAGGTTGATTTGGATTTGTAATACTTGGATAAACCTTTATGACGGTGTATCGAGCGCCCCAAATGGAGATCATATGAAAAAGTTGTGCCCCCAAGAAGTTGATGTATCAACTAACCACATCGAGGCCCACAAAAATTTTGACGCTTCATCTTCTAGGGTTAGGGTTTTGTATGCTTAGGGTTTTCTCATTTATTATTTATGTTAAAATTCCCTTTTGGTATATTTTTAATCATATTCTTTCCAATGAGCACAACCGACACATCTCTCTCTCCATAGATACGCTACCACCATTCTAGCTAGCTTGTGTGCGTAACATTTTACAGTTTTTGTATTCCAGATAGTCATTAATATAATATGAGTTTTACTATATTATTGTGTTCCTTGTAATATTTCTGTGTATTTCCTTGTTATATCTCTTCCTTCATGTCGTTCTCAACATAGTCTTGATCAATGGTGGTCAACACGATAGGTCAACTTGTGGGAGGTGCAACTTTTGCATACAAGCTTTGATTGACACAATGTTTGAACCATTGGAAAGGTATCTATGTGTAGAATAGAATCACGGGGTATAACCTATTACTAGGAAAATTTGACCCCCCCAAAAAAATCGATTCCTCAAAATGGCTTTGGAAGGTGTCAAACCCCAATTTTCCAAACAGGGACCTGTCATTAAAATGGCCCTACAAGTTGATTCCTCTATTTTTTTCCACTCTGAAAGCATCAAAATAGATGAAAGATAATATAATGATCCAATCTAGATAAAGAATACAAAATAATAACAATAAACAATCATCTCATGGAAACCAAAAAAACATCATGGATACTACTATAGAAGGAGATCAAGATCCAATATCTAACATATCAAGCCAGAATTTTCAATCCGAATGTGATACTCTTATGTAATATGATATCCAACACTTGATGTTTTGGGAGGAGAGGGAAGATATATTCAAAGATCAAGTAATTTCTTCAGTCAAATATCTAGTTCATCGAATCAGATACACAAGGATCTAGTTGATCGAAAATCAAGGTACACAAATGCAAGAAGGAAGATGTGATGTTTTCGCTCAAGGAGGAGCATCAAGTGGCAGATCAAGTTTTAAGATATATACCAATGAACCTTCCATAACCTCTTCATATTTGAATTTATTTTGTAGAGAATATGGTTGACCACACTATTCAATACCATACAAGTAAGATGTATCAAGAATATTTTTCACCCAAACATTTAGTTTCTTGAGACCAACTTCTCACATGCTTATTGAAACAAAAGGATATGATACATATATTGTGTTTTCTTGGAATTAATCAATATGATAATTTTTTTTTCTCAAATATAGTTAATAATAATTTTAGTTCATCGTATGACTTAATTGGGAGAAAAACATGCACAAAGGACCATAAAGTTGCTCGAAGAGATAATATGAATGAAACTATAAGTAAAAATGCATTCAATAAAAGGTTGGTCACTACAAATTCAAAGACAATTAATATTAGTAGAATAACATTGACAAGAAGGATTTCTACAAGAGAAAAATTGGAAACCATAAACCCTAACCGTAATTGGGCAATAGTGTGCAAGGGTCCTGGAAATGACAAAGTTTCAAATGAATGGTGCAACATAATAGTTCAATTTTGGAATAAAAATTCTAGAGTTTCTTCACATAGAGGAGATTTATTGACACATAGAGTATCACATGGAATTATGGATGTTATATCCCTAAATTGCACCATACATGCATACCTGGCATCAAGCCCTCTTACTTGATATTTTTTCCAAGACATCACTGAGCAACTCTTCTTAAAAACACTATTTTTGAAGATGTACGTGCCCTGCACCATTACTTCTCACATACACACACTTGATTCACACTACAACTTGCATACGTATGCTAGCTGCACCATTACAACCCATGTATACCCACAAAATTTGCAAAAATTAAAAAGTTGCAAGGAATTCGTTGAGATTACGTGATATTGGGTAGTTCTCCAACTGTCCCACCACCTATAGCCCGTCACCCAACTAAAAAACCATAATTTTATCATATAAAAGGGGGTGTTGGGGTCTCATTCAAAACATAATCATAAGAACAATGAAACTTTGCCCATTTCATATCCCCTCCTTGCCCCAATAATTGTAGCTACCTTGTGATATTTGCATCCGAATTTCCCATTCTAGCCCTTTTTCCTCAATCATAAGTCTATGCCATTTCCCTAGAAGAAGTGTGAGAGGAGAAAGATATGTGGAAGTGTAGATGGAGCTTGGTGAAGAGGATCCCGGACTAGGTTCGAGGAACAGTCACTGATCTCATTGTAAGTAAACTTTGTGATATCAATAAAAGGAATACTTGTTTTGTCTCGAAATATGATGTGTCAAATGTCTATGTTTGATTTATGTTTTATACTAACATATAACCCATAATTTATATATGAGATGCATGTTTTTAGTTCCCTTTTTATCTATTTGTGAATGCAGGTCTGCCTTGGGAGGAGGCTTGTAGTCAGCAAAGCAATCGAATGCAAAAGGATTGACACCGGATGTGGGGTTAAAGGTAGAGTTACCAAATATTTTCACCTTGCATTTCATGCATTTCATGCATTTCATGCGGGGTATATTCAGGGTAGTTATAATAAGTAGGATACTTTTAGACGGTTAGATCTGGCTACATGTTGAACTTTAGTGTAGTCCATAGGGGGGTTTTCCCGCTATAGTAGAACTAACAACAATACTGGGGAAACCTCTAGGGTAATGGGGACAAAAAACCCACCAATAATTATGGTGGGGGAAACACAGAGAAAAACAAGTCGAAGTATCTATGTAACCTTTGCATGGAAGACCACCCTACTCACCTATGCCCTTGACTTGTGGAGGCCCAAAAGTTATTGGCGTAGCAACAACCTGTTGTGTTAACGAACCCATTTCCACATGGGAAAAATTTGACTTAAGCCTCTTCGAGTGCGGATGGGGGTAGTCAGGGACCTCCTCCATCTTCTAGTAACCCCTTGGCCACAAATGTTTATATGTTGAAGGGTGACACTCACATAGCTACTAGGGAACATGATTACAAAATGCCAAACACTGTTGAAAAGTGTAAAGAAGTTGAAAACCCATCAATTCCTCTCCAGATTGAGAAGACGATGGGAGAAACAATGACATGCATCTCGAAAGGGGCATTCAAGAAAGATTCGCGCAATCCAAACACAAGGGCTGCCCATAAATACTATGTGGTGGAGGATTTGTCACAAACCCCTTGCACGATGTCTGCTTTGGAGATTCTCCAGAGCTACCCTTCGCAGAGAAAGGCTCTGCCAACTGCCTTAGGATTCGCTGAGAACTGTAATCTGGGAATGATCATGCTTGATACGACTGACTTGAAGCCTCATCTTTGTTGGCACAGGGGCAGACCCGGGGTTCAATGCTACAACAGTGCACCAACCAAATCCTAACTACCTGCCCTTTCGGCAACACCTGCGAAGCAGATGAAGTCTCACCCGAGGTAGAGGCAGGGGTGGTTGGAGGACTCATATGTCTGCAACCTTAGTTGGGACACAGATCTGTGATTCTAACGCTTAATAGAGCACCTAGCAGTAAACATTAATCAACATTCAGTTCTTAGTAACAACATAGACAAACCCTAATTACAAAGCATCTTAGTATTCAACCTGATCCACATCTAATGGCACTTAGAATAAAAGGAACATATTAGATATAGCATATTTAGGCACTAAGAATACTCACATAGGTCAGATCTAACATTCATTCTCTTTTATAAGCACAAAGCAACATCAGTTCTATCTAACATTCATCTATATCATAACAAGTTACACCTAAACACACCAACACATCGCACAAAGAAGAGCAACACAACATATCCATGGTTCACCCCCCCCTGGGGCTACATCCACCAACTCTTCTTCTCTTCTGTTATCTTCTGTTTATTATTTACATGCACAGAGCCTCAAAAACCCTACTCTGCATAAGACATGATATCTACGCACTTCGCTAGATCCTCCTTCCTTGAGCTAGGTTATATCACTAAACCTTCTACAGTCACTTGCACTCAACCCTGTAAGCTTTAGATAGTATGCACAAAGCACTTAAAATCATTCAATCACATAGATCGATCACTAGCACTTAGCACATTGGCCTAACATTACATAGATGCCCCTCCTTACATTGGCTAGCCATCTATTTATACTTTACAAAATAGGTCTAAACACGGGTAAACCCATGGGCCAACATCCCATACCCATTAAATAATCCCAAACCCCAAAAAGGACCCAAAAAGGGGCCAACATCCCGTGATGTCTTCTTCGTCTTGCGATCCTCCTTCGATAGCCTGTCGAAGTCCCAAAATAGGTCAAACTTAAACAAGGATCTCCCAAAACTTGGTCAAGGGCCAATAGGCCCCCAACACTCACCTGTGACTCGTCTCGAGTCACTCTGATCTGGGCAATTCTTCTTCGAAAGCCTCGAGCTGATTTTACTTGTTGTTGTTCCATGACCTCCTGTTCAATGAACTCTTGGATGAATACCTCATTCATGGGTCCTTCTAGGCAATGTTCTACTGCAGCAACAACTTTCTCCAGTTCTGCTTCTCGGCCTTCGATATCTGTGAAAAATTGGTAATCCTTGTCCTGTACAGGTTGGAGTCTTTGATTCACTTCCATGACTTTTCTCTAAACAATGTGAACATGTTGTTGGGAAGTGTGTTGTTCTTTGGATTGTTTCATTCTTTCCACAACTGACAGGAGCTTCAACTATGCATGTATATTCTCTACTTTCTGCTTCACCTCCTAGAGCTGTGACTCTAGTGCCTTTAGTTTTGAATTCTCAGTGAGTTGCTCAAACATATGGGCACTGCGGTCACTGATTTACTTGCATTCCATGGAAAAATATTTTATTCTCTCGACTGTGCTCTGGGCAGTCACTTCTCTTTGATCTCTGACATCCTGTGGAGTGTTGGGCACTGTGCAGAGCTCTAAATATGCTATTCTTTATTGTAGCTTCTGGATGGCTTCCACAAGCTTCTCTACTTGATGCTCAACCCGGTCTTCTACCTGTGGCTTTAATACTGTCACACAGTGAAGTTCTCTTTTGACTGCTTCTTTTACCTCGAGTTTCCCTATGAGCAACTGTTCCTTTTCTTGCTACATTTGTGCTTTCTCCTTGTCAAAATTTGTCTAGAGAGCAATCTTTTCCTACTCTGCAACTCGATGTTGTTCTACAAGTACTCCTTGTAATTTCATCATATCTTGGGTGGCATGTTCTATTTCCTCTTGTGCTCATCGAATGTGAGCTTCAATTGCATCTGTGAGGCGGTGGAGATGGGATGGCTCATCTCCCAATTCTTGTTCTCCCGATGGCAGGGGCACAGTGGAGACTGTGCGACTAGACTAAAGAGATTGCTGTAGTTTTTGTGATCGTCGAGGTTGAAGTCACTGAAATTCAATGCTGTGATCTTATCCTGCTACGCTCGAATTGCATGTATCCCCTTCGAGAGGTACACAGTGACCATGGTGTATTCAAAATCTCTGGGTACACTATCATGACTTACCGCGTCGATTAGAGGCAGAATATAGTCAGGTAATATAGATTCTATCAACTTCACATTGGCTAGGTCATCTCTGTGTTTGGTTCTCTTTTATACTGATAGTCGGGATGATCAGGCTCCATGAGTAGTCGACGAAGAGGCTTGCAGTCCTCTCGTTGATGACACTTGTATACCTCTAGACATCGACATTGCTCTTTCGGTCATGAGGTTGATGAGAACTTCCTTGAAAAGTTTCTTTTCCATGCTGAACTCGTTCGATAGACACACTCAAGTTTTGAAATATCAGGGTCAAAGAGTAATCTATCAATGCAATGGGATAGATGGAAAAAACACGATGATCACTGTGTGAAAATAAACTAATCTGCAGGTTCAAATTCACGGTTAGAAAAAGTGTTCTCGGTGCGTGGAGCGACGGGATAAACATATACTTGGTAACAAATCTCTTGCAATAGGTAAGAATCCTTCATTAACTCAGTTCTTTCCATTACAACGCGGTCACAACGGTATGGTGGAAATATGTCTAACCATTAATGCCTTTCTTCGTGTTCGGGGCGTCATTTGAACGGTTATATTGTCTCTAATGGCTATATTTCTTCACCATGGAGAAGTGCCATGTGACGCTGTTCTGGTATTCCGGTGAAGCTCCAATTTTGTAAAATTTCCTTCTGCGAAGTACCCTCGGGAACCTTCTGTAAATTTTCAATCTTAGATTTCTTCTTAATTAGTTTCTAGCCTTCTTTTCGGTGAGCTTCCTCTCGAAATTCCTTTTTCCATTCTAATTCTTATCTTCTTTTGGCATAGTAACTTCATGCTATTGGGACTCTCTCCTAGAAATTAGGGGTAATACTTCATCTGTATCTAGATTAGGTACTGCAATATTTTGTGGTTCTTCTAGTGTTCTTCTAGCTTCGACATTCCAGTCTTTGGTTTTAATTAGCTTCACTTGGTTCTCCTGTTATTGAATAAAGTGTGCGATCCTCCTAGTCATGAAATCTTTTATCTTTTGCTTCTTTTGTTCTAAGACTTCTTTTTCTTCCCTTCTGGCTTGATCTCTTTCAATCCAAGGTTTTTCGAGCAACATAGTAAATGAAGCATTGTCCTCAATCAATTTAACAACTTCAAATTCTTCCTCTGTTGAAGTTGCCTTGGCACTCATAGATATCTGGGTAATCTTTCCACATAGGTTTATCATCTTTCCTTTGAATAGTCCTATTCCTCCTAATGAAGGAATCATAGCAGGATCCCCTAAATTTTCCCAAGTTCTTTCTATCATGATATTCACTTATGTTTCTTCATCCAGAACACAGTCAATGTCGAAGTCTCCTATTATTTCCTCAATGAATTCTTTTTCTTTGAAGACCTCTGATAAACTGATATGTCAGTGATCCTTCAGGTTTTCTTTCATCTGTAGCAATACTTTCTTCGATTATTTCTGGGGTTCTACCATAATCTCAGTTGCATGACTTTTCTCTTGGTATTCTTGTCTCATATTCATCCTTTAAAGCTGAGCAATCATTCGAGGGCAATCCAAAACTTCATGGTCCATAGCTTTGCAACAGAGGCAACTAGGTTTTCTACCAGGGCATTCCTTAGCCAGATGTCCCAGTATTTTGCAACTGTAACAAAGGGTTAATCCTCTCTTTCTCTTAAATTATCCCCAACCTTTCCTATCTTTTGCGCTAGGATCATAGTAGTTAACCTGCAAAAAATTCTTTCTAGGATCCTGCATCCATTTGTTAGTCCAAACATTCTTTCTATACATAGGTATAACATATTTTTCACTATTCTTATCATATCTACTTATATCACATGTTCTTTCATCTGTCAGTGCCCTAGTTTTCAAGCTAGGATAAATATTATCAAACATGCCTAGATCCATACTTTAGAAACAAACATTTCCACTAATCTTACTTCTACATAACACAAAGCTTCCAGATCTAAAACTTTTCACTATTCTTACCTTTATCAGAGCACAAAGCGTTCATATATTACCTCTTTTCTTCAGACTGGACTTCTTTTCTTTAGTACATATCTCCACAAAATAAGTAGATTACTATGCATTAGAGTGAAAAATCTATGCACAGAGATTTCACAATTTCAGGTCAGATCTTTGCACAAAGCTTCTTCTTTCTCAGTTCCCAACAATCACAGTTTCAGTCCTGACAACAAAACCATTTGTTGGCATAGGGACAGACCTAGGGTTCAACACTACAACAATGCACCAACAAAACCCTAACTACCGGCCCTTTCGGCAACACCCGCAAAGCAGATGAAGTCTCACCTGAGGTAGAGGCAAGGGTGGTTGTAGGACTTAGATGTCTGCAACCTTAGCTGGGACACACATCTGTGATTCTAATGCCTAACAAATCATTTAGCAGTAAACATTCTTCAACAGTCAATTCTTAGTAACAACGCTGACAAATCCTCATTACAAAGCATCACAGTATTCAACCATATCCACATCTAATAACACTTATAATAAAAGGAACATATTAGATCTAGTAGATTTAGGCACTAAGCATACTCACATAGGTCAGATCTAACATTCATTCTCTTTTATAAGCACAAATCAACATCATTTCTATCTAACATTCATCTATATCATAGAAAGTTACACCTAAACACACCAACACATCGCACAAAGCAAAGAAAAAAAACATATCCGTGGTTCACCCCCCCTGGGGATACGTCCACCAACTCTTCTTCTCTTCTATTATCTTCTGTTAATCAGTTACATGCTCAGAGCCTCAAAAACCCTACTCCACATAGGATAGGATATCTGCGCACTTCGCTAGATCCTCCTTCCCCGAGCTAGGTTATAGCACTAAGCCTTCTACACTCACTTGCACTCAGCTCTACAAGCTTCACACAATATGCACAGAGCACTTACAATCCTTCAATCACATAGATCGATCACTAGCACTTAGCACATTGGCCTAACATCACATAGATGTCCCTCCTTACATTTCCTAGACCTTTATTTATACTATACAAATCAGGCCTAAACATGGGTAAGCCCATGGTCCGACATCCCATACCCATTACATAATCCCAAACCCCAAAAATGACCCAAAAAGGGGCCAAGATCCTGTGATCTCTACTTTGTCTTGCAATCCTCCTTCGACAGTCTGTTGAAGTCCCAAAATAGGTCAAACTTGACCAAGGATCTCCCAAAACTTGGTCAAGGGCCAACAATATCCCATACCATGTTGCATTTCAGATAGTAGTGGCTCACCCCACAAAATATTTTCCTCGGAACATGTTATGCACGGTGGTTGATGAGGGTGCCTCGACATGCGTGATGTCTTTGGCATGTTGGAAGGCCATTGGCCAACCCATTTTGTCTCCGTCACCTACTTTACTTACTGCTTTTGACGGTCTTCTTTCAGAATACATGGAATCATAACTTATTTCCCCATGCATTTGGGAGGGAAGACCATGTGCGTCGAAGTTGAAGTGGTTGATGTGCCTCTTAACTACAACTTGTTGTTAGGAAGGAGTTGGAAATATTCCATGCATGTAGTGGTTGCCACAATTTTTCGGGTCTTGTTGTTTCCACATGAGGGTCGAATCATGACCATTGATCAATTGTCCTTCTCTAGGCTTGACCCTTCATCGGGGGCATCCACGGTCCCGATGATTGATAACCCATAGCCCGACATTGTCAATGTGGGGGTTGATTTGTGCCCACCTTTGATGGGTATGTTTGATTACCCGCCTCCTTCTGGCGATGTCAAGATGATATCGACTGTCCCCGACCAGCCTAGGGCTGGGATTTTTCAAGTGTTGGCATTCCATACGACTTACTTTAATGATCCGTGGACTCTTCCTTCCCCATCGACCATGATGGAAGGGACAGGGCATCATGGAATGTACATGCCCTTGTCCAAAACAGAAGTTGTGTACTCTATTGTCCAGCAAGATTCGACCGACCCTGATCCGACTCCCGCACAGGAGTTTGATCCAGTTCTTGAGCCTATTTCGGCTCAAGGTTCCCTCACCACTACTAATTATTTAGACTTGGTCTTTCCCTCTGATGAGGTGATTATAGAGGTATTGACTGGTCCAAAAAAACCTTGGGATGATCTCCATCACAGATCTTATTTCCTCCCATATTTAAGAAGAATAGAGGCAAGAGAATTCTAGTTGACTATGACTGGAGATAGGCCTTTCCCTATTAATCCTCTAGCTACACACATAGTTTATGCCGAGGGTAATATGGAAACCCTTGCTGAAATTATATCTATTGATATCTCTACAACCCCTGGCGTCATGGAGAATTTCTTCATAGTAGCAGAATTCTCCTCGAAGGAGATTCAAATCTACATAGATTTATTTAAAACAGTCCGTGATGTTTTTGCCTGGTCTTACAAGGAAATGCCAGGCATTGATCCAAGAATTGTTGAACATGAAATAACGACTTATCTCGACGACAAGACGGTCCGACAAAAGCTTCGTCTGGTCAATCCTTGGAAAGAAGCAACTATTAAGGCCGAAGTAGAGAAACAAATCAAATCCGATTTCATCTACCCCATTTGGTTGACTCAATGGGTGTCAAATCCTGTTCCGATCAACAAAAAGCAGGTAATGATTCATGTATGTATGGAATTCTGTGATTTGAACAAGGCATGTCCTAAGGATAATTTCCCCACCCTGTTCATTGACCAGATTGTCGATGAGTGTGTAGGCTGTGAGGTCTTTTCTTGCATGGATGGTTTTTTTGGATACAATCAGATACAAATTAATCCTGAGGACCAAAATGAAACAACTTTTATGTGTCCATGGGGTACATTTTCTTATCAGAAGATGCCTTTTGGCCTAAAGAACGTTGGAGCCACTTTTCAGTGGGCCATGTCTTTTTCTTTCCACAACTTAAGACACATAGTCAAGGCTTACCTCGATGATTTAGCATCATGATATCGTAAGAGAGCTGATCATCCCACACACCTCTGACTTAGCTTTGAGCGATGCCGCTACTATCAGATTCACTTGAATCCAAACAAGTGCAGTTTTTGTGTGACGTCAATTCATCTTCTAGGTTTCATAGCTTTGACAATAGGGATCATGATCGATCCTCTAAAATTTTAGGCGATAGTACATTTGCCTCCCCCGTGCCCTCAGCTTCAAAGCTTACAGGTTAAAGCCAACTTTCTTCGATGTTTTATCACAAACTATGCCGAGATCACCAAAGGGTTTATGCGTTTACTGAAGAAGGGAGTCCCTTTCCATTGGGACGAATCTACTCAATGATATTTCGAAGCATTGAAATGCTCCCTCACGTCTACCCCTCTGCTTCGGCCTCCCAATTATAATAAATATTTCTTATTGTATTTAGCCACTACAGATTCGACCATCGGTATGGTCTTGGTTCAAGAGGATGATTTGCTTGAACATAATGTGATTTATTACCTGATTTGAGGCTTGGTTGGTCCAGAACTCAACTACTCCCATGTTGAGAATATAGCATTAGTAGCCGTGCATGTTTTTCAGCGGTTCCATCATTATATTCTTCCTCGAAAGACCACCTTCTTTGCCATTGTGAATCCATTTCAACACTTGTTGACAAGACGTGTCATCGATGAAAATATTAGTAGATGGATCGTCATCCTCTAGGAATTTGACTTGGATTTTGTTTTCGCGAAATCCAAAAAGTCACTGGTCTTTGCAGAACTTATCTCGAACTTTCTGGTCAAATCATGTGATGTTACACCCGAGGAATCACCGATTAAAGGAGATCTCTTTTTGATTTCATCTTCGAACCCTTGGTATGGGGATATACTAGTCTATCTACAGACGTTGAAGTTCCCTACCTCTTTCTCTCATGATGAGTCTCGATGTATATGCCATCATGAAATAAAATATCTCATCCTCGATGACACTTTGTATCATCGAGGTGTAGATTGCATCCTTCGCCGAGGCATCACTCATGAAGAATCAGAACTCGTTCTTAATGACTACCACACCGGAGCATGTGGTGGTCATTTGTCTAGGCTGGAAACAAACCAAAAGATTCTATGAGCCGGTTACTTTTGGCCAACATTAATCAAGGATTGCGTTGAATCGATCAAGAAGTGCCACCTGTGTCAGATCTTCTCTTGAAATATGAGGGCACACCCCACTCCCATGTTTCTTGTCATTATTGTTGGTCCTTTCACCAAGTGGGGGATTGATTACATTACATGCCACCCGACTTCAACCAGGGGGCATCGTTATATCATTGTAGCAGTAGACTACTTCACAAAGTGGGTCGAAGCTATGCCAACATTCAATAATGATGGTGAGACAACAACTCTCTTTATTTTCAATTAGATAATAGCAAGGTTCGACATCCTAAAGGAGATTGTCATTAACCATGGCAGTCACTTTCAGAAAAAAATGATGTCTGAGTTAACGTGAAATCTTGGGTTGAGGCAAGAACATTCATCACCTTTCTACCCACAAGCGAATGGTCAGGTGGAGGCTGTGAATAAGTCCGTCAAGACTATTCTACAATGAACGATCAATTTGGCAAGTCAAATTGGCATTTGATGTTGTACTCAACATTGTGGGCCTACCAAACGTCTGTAAATACTTCCACTAGTTTCTTACCTTTTCAATTCGTTTATGGGCTAGAAGCAGTCTTTCCAATAGAGTCTCAGATCCCATCTCTAAAGTTGGCGGTACAATTATTTCCAAAAACTTCACCGCTTGAGGAACGCTTATTATATTTCGAGCAGCTCGATGAGAAATGACATGATGCAGCCTTGGCTAATGAGGCTCACAAGAAAATATTCAAGTGTAAGTATGATCGGTCCATTCGTCCTTGGATTTTCTCCGAAGGTGACCTTGTCCTGGTCTATGACCAAAATAAGGATCCCCTGGGGGTAGGCAAGTTCAAGCCCATGTGGTTCAGAACTTTCATCGTGAAGGAGGTACTAAAGAAGGGAACTTATTGTCTGGTTGAATTTGAGGGGAATGCTTTAGCGGAGCCTAGAAATGGGCTCTACCTCAAGAAGTATTACTCATAGGTAGGTTTCCTTGGGTGAATTGTTGTATATATGTATATTTCTTATACAATTAGTTTGTTTTATGGACGTGTCATTATTGATGTCATTTTTTTCACCATGGAAGATGTCAAGTGAATTAGAGGTGTTCGTTGGGTTTGCAGACGACACTAGCTGACACACTCGGAGGCTTGCTTCCACAGCTTGGGTGATCTTCACAGCTCAAGGCCAGTTGTTATCTTCTGGAGGTATCTGTTTAGGTGATGCCACAAACAATGTCACCGAGTACATTGCAGTAATAGAGTTTCTTCATGATGCTTTGTCGCATGGTATACCTCACCTCTGGGTCTACTTATATGCATATCTGGTTGTGTCCCAGTTAAATGGGGTTTACCGCGTTTATGATCCTACTCTACACTGATGGTTCCTTAGGGTACGTCTCTTAGAACGTTTCTTTGATTACATTACGTATATCCATGTTCCTAGAAGACTAAATCAAATGAAAAATACTCTAGCTAATCAAGTATTAGGTTGGCATATTGCACACACATAGAAAAAATCCCACACATACACATGTACATACATTGTAAAAATGTGATATATAAGACATAAAAGATGTAAATACACACACACACACACACACACACACACACACACACACACACACACACACATATATATATCAAAAGTCTCAGGGTACATAGGTGGGTGCAAGCGCCTCAAAAAATAATATGTCCAATATACATCGCGGGGCTTATGCCCTCAAAATTATACAAAAAAGTGCCCTCGGCATGTAAGTATTCCACCCTAGCTAAGCACGGGGCATGTTGGCCCTTCCATAGTGAACAACGATGTTTTCCAAATGCTAGAAAAGATGGACCCAGGTCTGTGGCACCCCAACTACATGAGGCTACATAAATGGTGAGAGATCCTTGATCTCGGCCATGGGCACTGTACGAGTGAGAACAGTGAGGTTCCGCTCCACTCGTCTCAACACTCTCTCAGCCTCTCTGGCTGAAGGTCCCCCTGTTGGTGTTGTAGGTTCGATGGATGTTGTTGGTGCTGCCTCTGGTCGAGGACACCACCTGCTCCTCGCAAAATCTGTTGGACGCACTGGTCCCACATCTGTACATAATAGATACGTAGTTATTAGATACTCTGGTACACATAAAAATTATATATATAAAGAAAGTAAAAATTAAAAATATTTTAAAAGAAAACGTACCTCTCTCTCCTTGCTCTGCTCCGAGAGGTACGAGCATGTCAGGGTCCCTGGAGAAGTTGATCCTTGCATAGGGATAGTCCTATATAGCCAGAAACTGTCGATACCACTAGTTAAAGAAAGTATCATCAAAGGCTGCAATGGTCCTCCCTTCCCCCTGTCACAGAAAAACCATTTCCCACCTGCACACTTCTGCGAAGGAGGCCAAGTGCCCTCATACTGTCTCTCATGAACTGAGACTAGTTACTCTCTCAAAGAAAAAAGAACATAAAACAATGTTGAACCCAAAGTTTTTGTTTCTCCACCCAGGATACTCTATGAGTTGTCTCTTCATGCACTCTAGCATTGTTATGCTCTAGTAGAACACTCATGCATTTAATCATTATACTGCACGATGCATGTGCGCCCGGGAGGCTTGATGTAAGGCCGCGAATCCAGTGATCTTCCCAATAAGTAAATCTATCACTTTTCAGTGATAGGTTAGTAATCTTGTGGATCGACACCTGAGAACCCACTTTATCTATGCCAACCTCATAGTGTAGCCTGAGCAACTCAACAATGTTGTGAGGCCCAGGGGGAAAATAAAGAAGGTTGACTGGTTCCCCTCTCCTCGAGAGGCCATTCATAAAATATATGTCTTCAGTCATTGGAGTCAACGATTGCCCCTCAAGTATAAACACCTCAGTGTTGGGGTGCTAGTAATCCACCAAGGCATTCAACAGTCTGGGTTGTGCCCTCATGAGTGGACACCGGGATAATTTCTAGAATCCACATTGTTTTAATGCGGAGACAACAACAAGGTATTCTTCGACCAAAAAATCAATGTCTTCATGCTCCCTCTCTCTCTAGTGGACATACATCCTATCAAATGACAAGTTCACGGAGGAGGTTAGATCTTGTATTTTCATTTTTTTACCTTTTTGAGGGTGTAAGAAGGTTGTAGTGGGCACAATTGTGTATTCACATGGGAAGAGTAATTTCTTCCTGTGGGCATATGCGGGTTGTCCTTGGACATCCTGTGTACATGTACGATCGACCCTTTTTAGGAGTGTGCACCCCCCAAAAAAACTAAAAACTAATGGAAAAAGATGTATGGAAATGTAAGAGGAGCTAGTTTGTACTTACTTGGTCTGAGCAGAAGTTCATTTCGTTCTCTGAAGCTCCCAGAATCAACTCTTTAGAAAAGGGGTTTTTTTGGATTTTTGGTTAATTCTCAATTTGCAATGGTGAAAATGAGCTGTCAGCTTCTATTTATAGACTTTTTTGTCCCTTTTTTCCACTTTTTGGACCCTTTTGTCATTTTTTTATGGCTTGAAAATCATTTAACATGGTTCTTGAGTTTCTCATTGGATGTTATGAAACACTTCACTTTTGGTTTGAAAATTTTTTGGGAGATGGGACAATTTTAAAGATTCTTTGCTAAAAGTTGTTTTTCCAACTTTTGCATTTAAGTTAGGACTCCACCTCCACTTGTTGCATCTAGTTGTTTTTTTTTGCTTTGCCATAGGATCGATCCCAACGAACTGCGACAAAGAACCATCATTTTTTATTTAGAAGTATTTTAATTAGGTGGCAGAGCCTACCTCTACATGGATGCCCTAGGTAGATCCTAGTTGCATTTTGGTGTCCATGCCGTCGTTAATAACTTTGGCTCGAGAGTCCTTGTTAGTATTGTCATGTTCATGAGATTGAGCCTCAAATGTCCAATGTTCTATCACTCTTAGCCTCACCCTCGGGACTCCTAAGAAAACGAATCTTCTTTTAAGGCCTTTTCAAACTCTTTAAACATGAAAAGATTGTTGAGCGATCTTGTTTCCCTTCACGCTTGCCAAACTCAAATTTGAAGGCACGTCTGTACAACGGTAGTTTACCCCTTTTTCAGTCTGGATGGTCAATTTTACGAATAAAGGTATAGTCTAGGAACTCTGGTTCTCTAGAAGAGTATTCTCGGGTATAAGTTTAACCTTTTTTTGGGCCTGAGGGACTAAATTTATGAAAAAGGAACCCCCACGGAGTCCATAGTTAAGCTCTTTTCAGACTCCCTAAAATTGAAAAGATTGTCGAGTGAGTTGGTTCCTTCACACTTGTTAATTGGTATAGAAGAACATACTATACAGAGTCCATAGTTAAGCTCTTTTCAGACTCCTTAAAATTTAAAGATCGCAGAGTGACCTTGTTCTTTCACACTCGTTAAAATTGGTCCAAAAAAACATCTACTGGCATGAGTTTACCCATTTTCCAGCCTGTATATTAAGGAGGAAAAAGGTACACCTCGGGAGATTCATCTTGCCAGGAGAGTTCTCCTAAGTAGATTTTATACTTTTTCGGGCTAAGGAGACTAAATCTAGAAAAAGGCCGCGAGTCCATAGTTAAGCTCTTTTCAGACTCCTTAAAATTGAAAATATTGCTGAGTGATCTTGTCTGTGTTACACTCATTAAAATGGTTCTGAATATACATCTTTTTTATGCTATTTTACCCCTTTTTCGAGCCGACTAGACTACCTTTGAAAAAGGTACCCCAGTGGAGTCTCCTTTTATGCTTTTTCAGACTCTCTAAAAATGAAAAACCACTGAGCTTACCTTCTCTGGGCTCATGAAAAATACAATGAAGGGGGTTTCATCGTGTCCTGCTAATCACAGTTCCATATTTGTTTCTTTGGCCTAATGTCGGTTCCATGTTTCTCTCAACTGAACCTTTGAAGCATGCCTTATACGCAATCCTTGTAGCACTTTTCCTCTACGATCTGACACCTTGACCCATAGAGGAATTTCCTCGAGTGTACTTTTCCTTCACATGTCTCCTTGCTATGAGAATTAGTGTGTTCCTTGCACTTGTAACTAGTATGATTGAGATACGCATTCCTCTTTTGTAACATAGCATTATTTTATTCTTTTTCAAGCTCTTCAAAATATTGAAAAAGACAAAAAAATCAAATATACCCCAAAAAGAGGATGAGAAAAGTATTTTCTTTTTCTGGAAGCACAATGAGTCACCCTTGGACAAAGCACATCCTTTCATTTGTCTTCAAGAATTGGGATTTAATATGACCTTAGGAAGTTGTTCTCGCTACATAGAGATGTGCCCTCCTCCATTTGGTTATCCTTCCAAACACATGGAGAGTTTGTGTTTCCTCCTGCATCGTGAACTTATGTCAATGTCATGTTTCTTGAGTCTAATCATCTGTCGTGCTATTGTCCAATGTAATTTTTACCCAAACTGATTTGGCATTTCTACATTTTGTCTCTTATCCTCATGCCCGGCTATCCCAAAATTCCAATCAATTCCTTGTTCAAAATCAATGAAGTTCTCTACCTAATCATCGAGATCCTCTTGTCTGTTCCCCGACGAGCCATTGAAGACCTCTAGGTAGTGAAGTTGTGCACTCACATTACACTCCTACCCAAGTTTTGAATATCTTGAAGTTGTTTCTCGAGCTCTGAAGGCCTCGTCTCCAACCATCAGGCGTCATTCGCTTCTTGAAGATGGATACTATACTTGTATATCTTTGATTTTGAGATGTAGATCTGTTGTGTATTGATCACGTCTACACTTTATATAGTTATATGACATGGATTTGCAGTGTATTTGATTGGAAGCCATGATTTATTTCATCCTGAGAATGGGTATGCCCGCCTCAGTGAGACAATTATTATTTTTGCAGATGGCACCTCCCGAACTCTGGTCCCGGGCTCACTCGCTCACTGGTGAATATTTGTAATGTATTTCGGCCATCAGATGCTCTTCTGACCTCACACATTAGGGGGGCATCTGTTATAAACCTAAATTGCACCATACATGCATACCTGACATCAGGCCCTCTTACTTGCTATTTTTGCCAAGCCATCACTGAGCAATGCTTCTTAAAAATACTATTTTTGAATATGTATGCACCCTGCACCATTACTTCCCATGTACACACACTTTCTAAACCATTATAGCTCACGTACATATAATAGTTGCACCATTAAAGCCCGCGTATACCCATAAACGTTTCAAAAATTAAAAGGTTGCAAGGAATTCGTTGAGATTACGGGCTATTGGGTAGTTTTCCAACTATCCCATCACCTATAGCCCGTCACAAAACTGAATAACCATCCTTTTGTAATATAAAAGGAGGTGTTGGGGTCTCATTCAAAACAGAAGCACAAGAAGAATGAAACTCTGCCCATTTCACATCCCCTCCTTGCCCCAAGAATTACAACCACCGTTTTCCTCAGAATTTCCCATTCTATCCCTTTTTCCTCAATCATAATCCTATTCCATTTCCCTAGAAGAAGTGTGAGAGGAGAAAGATATGTGGAAGTTGTTACATGATTTCCTCTTGAACCCTAAATCTCTAATATCAAGATAGAAAGGTGCTACCTTTGGTCACCGACATCCTTTTAAACCTAGCCAAGTCAATCAAATAGAGAAAATTAAGAATATGTACCTTTTCATGATGTTTGTCCTTACCCAGTCCAAGTTGAGACTTGATCCACAAGATCTTCAACAAGTCCTACAATCCAATAACAACAAAGACAAAACAACTTCCTATTCTACCATGATTAATCCAAAACTATATATATCTATCAAAGACAAGTTCATGTAGGCATACACAATATTGAAAGAAACAGGCCAAGCACATGTATTAATGAGAACTAGATAGAAATACTTACAGACCTTTGATGAAGTTGCAATAGCCTCTTCCAGCTCTGCCTGTCCATCCCCTAGCTCAAATAATCCACATTCAAAATGACTACGCTTCACTGATTATCTCCCTTATGAGATCATAATTTTGATGCCTTCAATGTCTTCAATACCACTTCTCATGAGATCATAAGTTTGGTATCTCTAAAACTCCAAATGTATTTCACCATGAGAAGGCCTCCTTATATAAGCTTGGAGAGACCCAACCACCTTAGAGAATCTTGGGATAGGTGGAGGATCCTTCTCCATCAATTGTGGATCCTCCCTAAGATCCAACCTTGACCTCAGATTTGAATCCAACTAACTCCAGAGATGAGGGGGATCTTTCCCTGATTTTCCTCAACAACCCAAGATTTCCTCAAACAACCTAGTGCTACCTCAGAATGGGGCATAAAGTGTTGCAATTCTCCCCCAAAGAAGGGTACGGAGTGATGGCACTCCCTGACAGTGGGTAGGGGAGCACTCCCCAAAATTTCCTTAAAAATTCCCAGCGCTCCCCCATAAGGGTGCACAAAGTGTTGGAACTCTCCCCCAAAGAAGGGTAGGGAGCGCTGGCACTCCTTGATAGTGGGTAGGGGAGCGCTGGCCTTCAAAATTCATTTTTAAGTGGGTTTTTTCATGGCAAAAGCTTTGTACTCTTCATCAAATGATTTCTCCAATTTAAACCAGTCTTTGAAGTGTCCTTGTGATGTTGTTCGAGACACCACATAGACAAGATGACTGTATGATATCTGCGACACTTGCGACACTTGTGGCCAAAATGAGACACTTATGAAACTTGTAATGACGGAAATAGGTCATCATTGAAGTGAGTAATTTTGATGTGTAACAGATTGCCCCCCAAAGTGCAAAGTTAGAAGATAGAAACTGATGACTGAAGTACTTTGTAGACTTTTTCGAGAAAGGGTATGGATGTAGAAAACCTGGTAGAAGCTGCACACAACCATCAAACAAATATTATGACATGTTTCAAACCCAAGGCATGCATACCTATGCTTGGGTGATAAAGAATTGCAAGGTATGGCCGACATAAGATACACTACGGATCCATAATTACATTAACAAAGAGTATAGCCACCAAAGATACAATGTGGATCTATACTTCCATGACATGAACTGATTGTAGCCATGAAAAATACACAGTGGATCTATGAAACGGAAAGACATAGCCATGGACCAATACAAAGTGGATCTATGTGATAATATATGTGTCAATATTCAAGAGAAACTTAGTTGCAACCTGGGAAAAGTACATACCAGAGTGATCACTCAACCCATGGTCTTCTTACCAATCCTGATGTGGTACAAGTCTAACCATGTGAATAGATGTTCTGATTTCGAACATGGTAGAAACCACTTGATTACCGTTCAATGAGGTAAACCTTTAACAAGTGCGATGGAAATCACCATTGATGTCAATGATTCCCAAGGTACGCTAGTGCATTCCAGCGAATGTGAATAGATGAGCTGAAGTTGAACATCCATGGAATCATCTGATCAGGGGTCAATGATGTAAACCCACTGTTAGAAGCAAGGAGACTTGCCATTGAGGCATGTAGGTCCCAAGGTACTAACTGGTTTCTAAGTCTAGTTCCCGGATAATGTGTTGAAGTCGACAGGAAGAGACTCGTCGAAGGATGGCCTTGATGTATCCCCCATAAGAGACATGAAAATGACATAAAGATGTAAATTGGTGGATCAAATGAACATGGATTGACATGGGTATTGAAACAGGAAATTTTTTATGGTTGACTCTCGAGGAAGATACTTCCCTTGAACACTAAGGCACAACAACAGAAACATGACATGGACCAAAACATGATGATGCAATGGACACTGTGACTTTTGTTGTGTGACCCAAAGGAGTAAAGTAACTCAATGGATTGGTTCAGTGCAGAGGTTTAGCGGATTAAAATGTGTGCAAGGACAAAGTGTCATTTTCAAGGGAAACTGTAAGAGTGACTGGTGATGTTTTCAAAAACTGCTTGGCTTGCTTCCTTCAAAATTCCCCCCCCATCCAGATAGATGAGTACCTATATTTTATTTAATGAGATCGAGGAGGATAACACATGATCGATATAACTCACCTTCGATAAGTCCCTCTTCCTTTGTTTAATGAACTAGAAGAAGAAAGGGTTCGGTCCCATATGGTCCCTTCAATGCATGATTTTTTTAAAGAGTCTAGAGAAGGTAAACTAGGTGGTTTTTCATGTTTAGAGAGTCCGAAAATAACTTAAAGGTGACTCCATTTTTGTCCTTTTTCATAATGTTATTCTTGCAAGGCTGAAAAAGAGATAAATTACCACTTGAAAGATGCCCTTTCAAACCTTTTAACGAGTGTGAAAGGAAGCAAGATCACTCGACAATCTTTTCATGTTTAGAGAGTCTGAAAAGAGCTAAAAGGAGACTCTAGGGGGTTACTTTTTCTTATAACCTTTACGAGTCTGAAAAAGTGATAAAAGTCTACTCGGTTACATTTTCATGTATTTTCAAGCATGAGAAAGAACAAAGACTAAGCTCAGTATTGGTTTCATTTTGAAGCAAGCTTGAAACAAAATTAAACTATGCTTGTAAATTCCCAACGTAATTTCCAAAGGTAGGGATACGAGATACCCATGGATGGTTGGTACTCTACCTCCATCTTGAAAATCTAGCGGTATAAATCTGGAATGATAATCAAAAGCTGGAGACATTCCCCCCCAAGCTTCAATTCATTCCCCAACTTTGAGGTTGTCACCATTTTTTCTACTATATGGAGAAAAAGGATAAGGGTGGATGAAAGGAAGGTTCAAATACGAGTCCTAATGAAAGGATCAACTCGTAATCTATGATATCTAGTGAAAATAATCGACTCAATGGGAGAGGTGACTATTTCATTTTTTAATGAGCTTTACACAGGAAAAGAACTGTGCTCAAGGCTCTGGGTTTAGTCCCCAGATTTATGTTTCATTTTTTAACGAGCTTGCTATAGAGAGGAAAACTATGATTGTAGCTTTTGTTTCATTTTTTAACGAGCTTGTCACCGAGAAGAAAAACTATGCTTGTGACTTCACTTGATCATGTCTCCCAAGAGGACTACACTCTGGAAGGACACCATGCCAAGGGACAAAAATCGGTCATGGATTCCAAGAGATCTTCACTGGATGGAAGAACAATGCTCTGGAAGGAACACATGTCGAGGGTCATGTCAGAGGTAAGGAGATGATGCTCCAATAGCCCTACCAAAGAGATCACCATGTCAACTACCAGATATAAGTCATCAGAAGTTGAACTCAAGGGAGACAACGCCACATAATTGACTTGTGGCGGGGACGATACTATCTGCATATAAGAGCCATTTAGGGAGGTCACTGGGTTGGTAATCAAGTTAGGACCAATGCATGAAATTTGATCAATAGCCACAATTATTCCATCGTGAGGGAACAATATCACATGAAAAAGAGTGGACACAATAGATTTCATGGCATAGACATAATTTCTCCCAAGGAGTAAATCGAAATCCAAGGGGTATTGGACTACCATAGCATCAATAAAGATAGTTTTCCCTCCCAAAGTTACGGGAAACTAGGGAAGGATCCCTAAAGGGTGACTGGTTCTTTTGTAAGTGAACAGGGTCTGAGTAATTGGCACAAGCTGAGGATAACCCAAATCTTGCCAAGCAAGAGAGGAAAAAATACTAATAGATGAACCTTCATCTATCAGTGCATGAGAAATGTCCCGACCACAAACTTGTACTATAATCTTGAAATGAATGTGAGAGGGAAGACGAGGTCCAATTAGCAAACCCCAATAAAAAAGGATGGCCTCATTACTTGGAGGGGGTCTGGCGGGAGGAGGAATTCTCTCCAACATGGTAGATTCTATATCAACAAGAAAAACGTTGGCAATATCGGGTTTACTCTCTAGAGGGAGAGTAGGATCGATTGATAATGACATCAAATCGACCACTTGGGTTTCATTCTCCAAGGGGAGAATGGATTTGACAGGTGGAAACAGATAGACCGCTTGGGTTGCACTCTCCAATGGGAGAGCGAGATCGACCAAATATGGGATCGGATCAACCACTTTGTCAATTGGTTCAACTAAGGACGTGACCAAATTGACGACATGATCAACCAGACTGACCAATGAAGGGACTAGAGAAACCACTTTGGCACTCATCAGAGGAGGAGTGAGATTGACCACGTTGGCACTCTTCAGATGAAGGGTGAGACTGACCAATGACGGGACTGGATTAGTCACTTGGGTTTCACATTTTAGATGAAAAGTGGGGCTGATCGATGACAGAACTGGATCAACTAATTTGGTTAGTGGTTCAACTGAGGATGAAACTAGATTGACCACCTGATCAACCAGACTGACCGATGATGGAACCGGATTGACCATTCCATCAACTAACGATGGGTTGGGGGAAATCTTACGATAACCAGTTGGGAGTTGAACATTTTCCAAAAGATAAGAAGCCTCATCCATACAAGGACAAAGGTGAGAATAATGATCACCTTCGCATAACATACAAGGAAATTTGACAGTTGTCTTCTTCTTATGAACCTTAACGTCACTAGTTGACAGGGCGTCACCAGCATGTCTGGCAGAGGCCAATGACATGGAATACTACATTTCTAAGACCTTGGGAAGTCCAAGTCAATCCCTTAGAAAGTGGTCACCCTTACAAAGACTACAAGGGAATATGGGTTTTAGATTCTTCCTTTTAATCTTGTCGACCTCATCAACACTTCCGGTACGATTAATAATAGTTGGTTGATTGGATCCAACATTTGATATGGTTGGAGGCTTGGTCCTTTTTGGGTTCTTCTTCTGCTTCTCTTTTTGCTTCTTCTTCTTCTTATCAACTTGGCTACTTGATTTAGAGATTTCATTGGGCGAAGAAGGGGAAAGGGAAGGAGAATTAATGGGTGAAGAAGGAGAAAAGTCAACATGAGGTTGATGTGTGGGTGGTGTACTTACATCTGAAGCATTAGATGTAGCTTAATCACTAGGAAGATCCGAGATGATTGAAATGGGGAACAACCAAACTGATAATCCGATGGTGAGTCCCAGAAGAATAAACATGGCAATGTACAGAGGACTAATGCTTCCAAAAGAAGAAAAGGTGAAAGGTTCCCCAAGACAATGGGTTCCTCCATTGGTGCTCCTAGGATTTGATTCCATTAACACTAAGATCCACTAATTAAAACAAAAAAAACACACTATGAATCTGAGAAGCAAACAATCAAACAAAACTTCCGACAAGGAAACCACTAGTTGTTGATGAAATCCAATGTCACGAGATCAATATAGGAAGGGGAGGGGATAGAGAAAGTGGATTAGTTACATTGGCGACCTTCTTAACAGACTTATGCCCTGGTGCAAGCTTCCACGCAGTAATTATGGATTTACCCTCCAAGGAGCCCGAGTGAGTTTCACCAATGTCTATTCGAGGTACAACCAGACTTCCCTTCACCCTCACCTTGTGTAAGACCCTGAATATTATGGCTACTAATGTCACCAACTCACAGTCATCCCCTAGGCGGGTACAGTCGATAGACTAGTCCAAACGTATGGGCAGGATAACAAGTTCGAAATCCTTTAAGAGAACCGAGGACAAGTGGACCAGTAGAACTCCAGAGGAACCTGAACAGACTCAGAGTTCACGAAGCACCTAGACCAAATGAAGTCAGTTGAACCACAAGAAGAACCCCCATTATACGATCCAACGACTACTAATGGTTAAACCATAGAGGGATAATCTCTGTAACTCTCCCAAACACGACCTCGTGCGTAACCCCTGTGTGAGAGGGGGATCCCAGTAAGCTAATACAAAAATTGGATTTTCTATCCCTATCATGAGATGATAAGTTTGTTTGACAGCTTTGGAAAGTTATCCTTTCAACCTATTCCAAAGATCTACACCTTAAGCTAATGTAGGTTTGCTAACATAAAATGTAAAAATGTTTGATAAATTTTGGTTTAGCATTTGATTTTAAGGCTGTTGTTTACTCAAGAGGAACATGGAGTGGACTAAATGATGTTTTGACTGAAATATAAACAATGAAAATAAATGATAATGCAAATATTTCACTTTGATGAAAGATATATTACAAGAAAGAATTTTTTTTTATCATTCCCAAATGCATAATGTCCCAAAAATGCCAAAAACAAAAACATGCAATTTCGCTACTTCAAATGAAAACTAGTTTCACTACCCAAAATAAATAATGCATCTATATTCTTTGTTTTATTCTAATTTATAAAGAAAGTAAATACAAATCCTTCAATGCTCCACAACTTTCAATCAGAAGAAAGAGTCATATGCAGATGCAAAAGACACGAAGTGACAAAGGTTTCAAACAAAGCATGCACTCAAAGAAATGAGAACTGAAAGAAAAAAAGTAGAAACTTGTTCTAACAAGAACTCAATCAAGGATTCTATAGCCAATCATTCATTCAAGGAACATAAGAAAATGCAAAGAAGAATCCAAGAAAAGACCAGCAGAAAGAGAAATCACTCAAAACTGTCCCGACAAAACAAGCAGCTAGAAAACGCAATTTCACAGTTCTAAAAAAAATTTCAATCTCCAATCAAGACAATAGGGAGTGATAAGCACCAAATATCAACCTAAATAACTTCACAAACCAATCACAAAGTCTGGGTAAATACGTCCACAAAATAAGCTGAGAAAATATGAGCAGAAAAGGGCAAAACTCCTCCAAAAAGGAGACCAATGCTTCCTGTCTCAAGGGTACAGAGTGCTGCAGTGCACCCCAAATCACTATAGGGGAGTTCTAGCACTCTGATATGGCCTACAGGGGGGCATTGAGCCACCCATAAATTCAAAAAATAGTAAAAGAAAATGAAGAAAAACTCACCCAGAATGCATAAAAATTGGTGAAATTGCTAGTGAAGGTAGGAGAAGGCTAATGGATGATGAAAAAACAGTAAAAGTGATATGAAAGGTGGGAAAATGTAAGTGAATAAAAGAGGATTTTTTTGGGAAAAATGACCTCAAATATCAAATGGAATGGTGCATAGATCTCTGAATTTCCTTACAACAACTTTCATTCAATCAGATAAGTGAAAAAGCAGTGGATCTACTCCAAATATCAGGGAAGAAGAGTGACTCAAAGTAAGGAAGAAAGAATGTCAACAAACCAAAAAAAACATAATCAATTATTAGAAATCAAGATTTTGGAGGTCAATACAAGGACACACTGAGATGGTATTAACCTTGAGCAGATGAATCAGCAAAAAGTAGACTCAGAGATCAACTCCCAAAAAAAAATTTAACATAAAAAGACCATCGCTTTGGTGTCAAGGGTACCAGAGCATTTCAACGCTCTGTGGGAGCCTAAAAGGGAGTGATAGCACTCTGGTGGTAGAGGCATGGGAGCACTAGCCTCTCAGAACTCAAAAACTTGCCCATAAATAAAAAAAACTCATGAAAATCTAGAAATTGAGTGTGTATGGGATGAATCCAAGAGCCAGCAACACATCTAAGAATCAGAGACACAACATGAATGAGATATAAATGTGAGAAAATTCCAAAACAAGACCAAGGAAGGAAACCAAAACTGAAATCTTTGTTCCCCAGTGGAGTCGCCAATTTCCGTTACTGGAAAATCCCCCTGTGGACAAGTGGATTTCCTCTTGAAACCTAAATCTGTAAGATCAATAAAAAAAGGTGCTAAATTTGGTTACTGACATCCTTTTAAACCTATCTAAGTCAATCAAATAGAGAAAAGGGAGAATATGTACCTTTTTACAATGTTTGTCCTTGCCCAGTCCAAGTTGAGCCTTGATCCCCAAGATCTTCAACAAGTCCTGCAATCCAATAACAACAAAGACAAAACAACTTCCTATTCTACCATGATTAATCCAAAACTATATCTATCTATCAAAGACAAGTTCATGTAGGAATACACAACCTTGAAAGAAACAGGCCAAGCACATGTATTAATGAGAACTAGATAGCAATACTTACAGACCTTTGATGAAGTTGCAACAACTTGTTCCATCTCTCCTAGTCCAACCCCTTGCTCAAATAATCCACAATCAAAATGACTATGCTTCATTGATTATCTCCCTTATGAGATCGTAAGTTTTATTCCTTCAATGTCTTCAATACCACTTCTTATGAGATCATAAGTTTGGTATCTCTAAAACTCCATATGTATTTCACCATGAGAAGGCCTCCTTATATAAGCTTGGAGAGACCCAACCACATTAGAGATTCTTGGGATAGGTCGAGGATCCTTCTCCATCAGTTGTGAATCCTCCCTAAGATCTAGCCTTGACCTCAGATTCAAATCCAACCAAATCCAGAGATGAGGGGGATCTTTCCTCGATTTTCCTTAATAGCCGAAGATTTCCTCAAATAGCCCAACACTCCCTCAGAATGGGGCACAGAGTGTTGCAATGCTCCCCCAAATAAGGGTAGGGAAAGATGGAATTCCTTGACAGTGGTTAGGGGAGTGTTGCCCAAAATTTCCTTAAAAAATCCCAGCGCTCTCCCAGAAGGGTGCACAGAGTGCTGGAATGCTCCCCCAAAGAAGGGTAGGGAGTGTTGGCACTCCCTGATAGTGGGTAGGGGAGCATTGGCCTTCAAAATTCATTTTTAATTGGTTTTTTCATGGAAAAATATTTGTACTCTTCATCAAATGATTTCTCCTTCTTAAACCAGTCTTTGAGGGTGTCTTTGAAGTTTCCTTATGATGTCGTTCGAGACACCACATAAACAAGATGAATGTATGATATATGCGACACTTGTGACACTTGTGGCCAAAATGCGACACTTGTAATGACAAAAATAGGTCATCATTGAAGTGAGTAATTTTGATGTGTAACATAAGCATAGTTGGAGCTTGGTGAAGAGGAGCCCGGACCAATTTCGAAGAGCAGTCACCGATCTCATTGTAGGTAAACTTTGTGATATCAATAAAAGGAATATTTTTTCTGTCCCAAAATATGATGTGTCAAATGTCTATGTTTGATTTATGATTTATGCTGACATCTAACCCATAATTTATATATGAGATGCATGTTTGTAGTTCCTTGTTTATCTGTTTGTGAATGCAGGCTAGCCTTTGGAGGAGGCTTGTAGTCAACGGAGCAATCGAATGCGAAAGGATCGACATCGGACGCGGGGTTAAAGGTAGAGTTACTGGATCTTTTCACCTTGCATTTCATGCATGAATGTGGGGTATATTCGGGGTAGTTATAAAAAGTAGGAGACTTTTAGATGGTTATATTTGCCTACATGTTGAATCCTAGTGTAGTCTATAGGGGGGCTTTTTCCGCTATATAAATGGAGGAGCACCAAAAAAACTTACTAACTACACCTTTTATCCACAAAAGGAAATACAAATCCAATATTACCATTTAGAACATGTTACAATTTTTTTCCAAGTATCTTATAGGCATGCAAAGGAACATATAGATGGAAGAAAAGGCACACCATAACAATGAATAATGATCAAATAGGTTCAATTTTATGTTAATGATGATTCAAAGCATTATACAATTTTTGTGCAACATTCTTTCAATATATTTTTTTATTCTCTTATAAAGGATAAAGGTGTCACTTTCAAAGAATATTGGGTTTGGTCAGACGTTTGTGCAGGGAAATTCAAGTCAGCAAGATCATTTTATTGGTTGTATTGACTTCAACATAACATCAAAATTTGACATACATGGATCTTTTTTGAAAGTGGTCATGGAAAAGGAGAACATGATGGAGCTAGATCTTGTATTAAATGATCCCTAAAGAGATATGAAATGTGATTTGATGCTAATATGATGCAAGATGAAAAAAGTATTGTTGATTGGTGTACACAAAATTTGTGTCATGGTCCTAATGATAGGAGTGATAAAAAAAATTGTAGGTTCTTTTGGCATATAACTAATTTTGATCATGGGCATGCTTATGAATGTGAACCTATACTAGGTACAAGGTATCTTCATTATATAAGAAGCACATATCACACTAACTAGGTTTTACATGCCAGTGCTTGTCATTGTGCATATTGCATAGGGAATGAATTCGAAGAGACATGTATAAATATACAAAAAGGATTTGCTGAATAATGGAGACAAACTATCTTAGAACCATTAGATCATGTTGGTCCTACTCAAATGCACATTCCAAATGAAGACAGAGATGAGGGCCCCCAATTATCCCAATACTATGATATTATTTCTAGATTAGTACAAGGAGGTCTATTTACATGTATCTATATTTGTAAATAATGAATTATGAAATTTATGGATGTATTTAAATTTTGGATTTTGACTAGATAGTGATTGAATTTAACATGTTTTTTAAGTTTCAAATATGTATGATTGGACATGAGACAGATAGGGTTAGGGTTTGCATATTTGAGTAGGAGAATTTTTTTTAGTTCTGCCATGGAAATTCTAAGGGGAGGGATATTATCTCCCTCCGACAATGATTCCCTCAAGGGTAGAAAAATCAATGATCCATATCCCAAAAGCATGGGCAATGGAAAAGGGGAAAATATAAGAGAACCTCTAGAGTTAGGGTCCTAACATTCCTAACCCCTCCAATAGATGGAATAATATTTTTTGTTCTGTAATAAAGGTCATAATTAGTAAATAAGGCCTATGCAATAATGTGAAAAAATCTAATGTAAGAATACTTACAAGAAGGTTCCACCTCTAGAAAGATCTTCCTCTAGAATGTTCTCTAGAAGATAGAAATAGTATAAATAGAGGTACAAAGCATGGAAAATCTGGTCTTATGAATTCATTTGTACTTGAGCTCTACTCTCTTGGAGGTTTTCCCCTCGAAGCGGTAAGTGAAATTTTCTCTCAATATACTAAAGGTATCATCTTTTGGATCAATTATGTCATTGTGCTTACTGTTTCTCTCTTTCTACTAATTATTGTGATAATAATTGGATTTTTTCTCTACATATTTCCTTTTGGTATCAAAGAGCGGAGCATCGATAACTTCGATGTCGATGAGAATAGTTTTTCCCCCGAGTTCAACGGGGACATTTTGGAAGAGCCCTTCAGGAGATGATAGTCGTACGTCATAAGCTCGTAATGTGATGGCAAAGGGTATGAGTTCCGGGGAACCAAGTTTCTGCCATACTGTTTTGGACATGATGCATGTAGATGCACCTTCATCGATGATACACCGATGAACGGTGATGTTCCGTATTTTTCCTGGTATTTGAATAGCGACCAGGGCGGGAAGATGAGGTTCGCTATTGTCAAGATCAAAGGTGATGAGTCGAGTATCTGCAGGGTTGATGGCCCCCAAGGCGGAAAGTAGAGACTTCTGTTGTGTAGGAAAAGTCTGGAGGAGTTCCAAGACTGACATGGCAGTCGGGGATTGTGCTAAGTCGTCTACCAAGCTATGGTTATGAGTGGCCCTGGCCTGCGGGTTGTGGACATTCCTGCGTAAGGGGATGCAAAGGATGCGAAGTGGTGGTTCGGCGGAAGGGCGAGGGACCACCAACGGGGGTCTCGTCGGTGTAGGGTTTGTCTCTGGAGAGATAGGAGTAGACTCAGTGGGTGTATGATATTGACGATTACGCATCTGCAGAAGGATTTATTCTTCACTAGTGAGGAGAATTGTACGCTCTGCTGGATTGTTGGGGCTGTGGTATTGACCTACCTAAGGTGGGGGATGTTGCGTGTCTTGTTGGGTGTTTATCACGCCTTGATGTGGGATAGGATTTTGTAGCACAGTGGGAGGGGGTTGTTGCATGTATTGTTGTGGGGCTTGTTGAGGGGAAAGTTGTGCACGAGAAGGGGGAAGGCTCCCAGAGTTTTTCAACCATTTGAAGTCAGCAATCTGGGGGAAATGGTGAGTGTAATGACCGAACTCACCACAAAGGGCACAAGGGAAGATGGTTTTAACATTATTCCGCCCCTGGCGTTTGTTGTTATTTCCCCCTTGGGGGTTTTGGTTCCCTTGGTTCTGGTTGCCCCCAGTGGGTTGATGCTGTGGGGGTTGATTCCCGCCTTGACCAGGGTTGTTATTATTCCTGTTCTGTCCTTTATTCTTGGCATTGTTCGATGGATGAGTTGGATTGGCTGTGTTCAACTATTCAAAATTTTGGTATTGTTGAGCAGAAGAAGGTTGAACAAAATTTACCCCCGCATGAGGGTGTGGGGGAGCCATGGGTTGTGGAGGACCAGGAAATGGGAAGTAAGGATTTTGTGGTGGTACCGATCCATAAGGTACATACGAAAGTTGTGTTCTTTCACCAGTACTATAAGAGGATGTTGAGGGAGCACCACTATTTGTGGGAATAGATGGATGTATGGGAGGTGTTGGTGGTGGTCCACTGATGGGTGGGGGTATAGAAATAGGATATGGATGTTGATAAGGGGGTGGGGGGTAATAAGAAGTGCCCCCGTAGGCTGGTGGGTATTGAGGTGTTCCATACATCGGTGGTGGGTGGGGTTGTGGACCATGGTGTGTGGTGGCACCTATTAGTCTGTATGTTGAGTGAGACATCCCAGGTTTGTCATGGCCAAACGACACAGGTTTTGGAAGATCAGGAAGTACCGTGTATAAGTACCCTGACTTTGCGTAGATGAGGTCATATTGTTGGGCCTTACTGATAGCTTCCTCTTCTGATTGAGGGAAGGTGGAAGCTACATCCTTTCCAAGGAGAGAGACAAGTGATCTAAGAAACCAGTCAAGACATTGTTGTTTGGTGGTTTCTGCTTTACACAAACTACGTCGCCTACGCCACTCATGAATGTGGTCAATGATGTGGGTGGCTGAGGTTTGTTTGAAGTTAGACAGTAGTTCTAGACCATTGTCATGGCAGATGGGTAATTGGAAGAAGGTCAAAAATTCTTTTGCCAATGACTCAAAGGTCGCATGGGACCCTGACTTTTCTTCGACATACCATTTGGCTGATGGGCCAGTAAGTGTGCGTTGAAATAATTGCAGTCTGATGGAATCATCCATGATGCTATTGGAAGAACAACATAGATGAAAGGTCATGACGTGGTTGGCAGGATCATCCCCTGCCTTTCCTTCAAACTTTGGTATGTCCGAAGGAAGTTTGGTTGGCATTGCGAGCCATGTGGCGTCATGCAATATAGGATCATTGGTGAGCTTGGTGAGATCTGGTATGTTGAGAGAGGCCAAATATGGCATATGTAATGGGGTGGTAGGGTTAGCTCCAGCCATAGTGTGTTGTGAACCTGACCCTTGATGGGGACTAGGTGGGTTGATGCTCCCTCCTTGAGAGGAAGTAGGTCCTCCGCTCCCGTGTAAAGGAGAGCGAGTGAATGGATGACATTGGGACGTAGACCCAAGTAATGTAGAACCAAGAAAAGATAATCCTAAGATGGTAGCACTCACAGGAGTGTGGGAAGGAGGTACCAATGAGCGGGTACAACTAGATACTCCCCCTAAGATAGGCAGGAGGTTGAGCAAGCGTCGTGAACGACGGGGGTTCTGTGGTTCCCTTATGATGTCAGACTAATTGTGTGAATGTGTGCCAAAAGTAGTGAGAGAAATATAGAAACAAGAGTCTTTGCTGTGACTATTTACACAATATATATATATCAAAGTCGAACTGTAATCAGATGTGCGTCATACATAAAATGAGAAAGAAGCATATATATGGGTAAGAGGGTTTTGTCTGTGTGGGGGAAACAAAAAGAAACCAAATACTCGTGTCCTAGAAGACGTAACGTCCTTCCTCTCAAATAGCACTGGACCTTCCAATAGTACTCAACAGTGGGGTCTGAAGTCACTGGAAGAGAAACTAGTGAAGGATGAAACAATTGGTTATAATGAGGGGTAAAGGGGGCATATCCCAAAAGAGCTGGCGATACTTCCCAATAGCCACACAAAATCCAATCAAGGTGCAATTGCAGCCCACAATTTCCACCTGGGTAGATGTCCTACAGTTGGTCACTAGGTACCTCGGTCAAAGTATGACATTTAGATTTTCGGCCTAAGAAAAGGGTCATGGGCTGGATCTCCTCCAAGAGGTGGGTGCCTCAAGGGGGGACGCAAAGAACAACCAGACCTTGGCCTTCAACCCTTCACGGGTATCTCCCTGCCTTATGGTGATTGGAACACTTGACTTGGAGGATTTGAAGTTCCCTATTTGTCAACCTCTATGTTTTGAAAATGCGAGAACAAGATAACGGGGAGTTTTTTTGATGCCTATCCCCGAGATCCTACATAGACTAAAAAATTTCTTTTGGCACCTCCTGTGGAGGAAAACTTAGTGATTTTTTAGAAATTTTTTAGATGTTGTTGTTTTGTGAGGATGGGGGTGAAAACCAACCTCGTTTGATTAAAAGTGGGAATGGATAATCCTGTCAAGAAAAGATGGGGTTTTTTCGGAATCCGTTTGGAGGAAACGTACTTAGACCTCCACGTTTCGAGAAGAAGCTATTGTGAGTGATGAGTGAATTTTGTGTGTGAATGAAAGTGTGCCAAGTTTTAGTTAATTAGATGTCACCTTGCTGCATGTGGACTTCACTTGGTCCTTACAAGAGTTTGATTACCTAATTAGCTAGATGTCATTGGTACAACCTTGCGGAATTCAAAATCCCTAGGAATCTAGCATGTGGACATGTGGGTCCGTTACTATCCTTTATCTCCCTATGATGATGTAATCTAACAAAAGCATGAAAATATCCTAGATTGAACATGTGGGCATGTATGGGCCCATTACCACCTTTAAACTCTCCTAGTGTTTTGATCTAAGAAAGAGAAATTCTAAACACTATCCTATCTTTGTGACATGTGGGCATGTATGGGCCTGTTACAAATTTAAGATATGTTTGAAAAATGAAACTAAGAGGGGTCCCAAAAAAGGGCCTTTGTCCTCTCCTAAAGGTTTTGAAATTTTGTTAAGGGAGATGAGATTGTTTTTCACAATCTTTTTCTGATTCTCAAGATCACTTGAAGGCGCGAGAGAAGAGCATGCTCACGGATTGTTACTTCAATTTCTAGTCCCAAATGTGAGTTAGATGTAATTAAATATGATTGTCCACTTATGTTTGTAAATCAAAACTAGCCATCCATGTGGCAAAAAGAAAAGAAGGGAAATTGATTTTTATCCTCCTAAGTGCTTATGTTTGGTTGACTAACCCCTTTATATTATGAGGGGACTAAGTGTAATGTGGATTTACAACATTTTTGACAACATATTTAAGAAGGCAGATGGCCTTTCCCCCATCCAAAGCACTTACAATGAAAATTTTTAATCAAATGCGCGGCCTCTAGTGCAGACAAAGGCGCACAGAGCGCAGGCGAGCGAGCATAATTGATACAGAAAGCGCATGCACGCAGAGAAAAACCATTACGAAAGTGCATGCACGCACGATGCACGTCTATGGGGTGGAATACCCGTGCACTTGTGACAAACGACCGAGAAAGAAAATCTAGATGGATTTCTCTCAATTCTCCTTTGAATTGTCTGGTTAGCAGGTCGGCAGAGGTCGGTTTGTGCACCTGCAAGTTAAACAAACTAAAAGGAAAGCAAAATAAAACCAAACTTCTCCCCAGTATGGTCGCCAATCTGTTTGCACCCTTTTCGTCGACTTGGTGAGAAAATCAAGGGTGCTTACATGCCCAGTTGGGTCTTGCTAAGCATGACAGCTGTAGAGGAAAGAGTTAGAGAAAGAAAAACAAAACTATAAGCAAGAATTAAAATAATACAAGCTAAAATCATAAGCATATGCATAAAGAAATAACAAACACAACAAGACCAATATCACCAATGTTTTTAGGCTGATCAATTGATGAAATCAAAGCACAATGAAGAAAGGGGACTATGATTCCCTTATTCCTCCAAAGGAAGGCTCTTGTGCCCTCACAAACTTGCTCTCCTTACGATAAGAAAAATGAAAATGATAGTGAAAGAACTCCCAAGCACATCCACTAAATGGAGAGGTGGATAGCTCAATGAAATGGTGCCAATGTGTTATTGTCAAGGAGTGAGTTCTTAAAACAATCTAGGGAGCATAACATTACATGAAATTCCTTGAGAAAATGATGTTTCTTCATGGCTTTTTATAGCATTGCATTGGGTGATTATGTAACTCCTTTGAAGTGTGAAAAGAGGATCTTTAGGGATTCATTAGGTCTTTGACCAGCCTACCATGCGGATTCAGCTCAGATTTGGGGGTCAAATAGGCTTGGGAGTTTATCCATAAGTGGTTGGGAGGCCGACCAATTCAATAAATGCGTCGTTTAGCATGTGCACGGGTTTTTGCGCCAACAGTCGCGCATCGTGCGCGTATGCACTCATGGTACGTTGTTGTTCCGTGCATGTGTGCATGCACCAAACTTTTGTAAAGCGCCCTTCAATTTTTGGTTACTTTGCATAGTTTTTGACCTTTTTGGAATGCTGTGAAATTAATTCAGTGCCATGAATGACTTCATTACTGTTTGACGATGTTGAGTTCTTGTCGCCATGTGCAGACAAAATTTCAGTGATAATAGATGCCCCCTGATGGATGAGGTTAGGAGCATACGTATAGCCGAAATCCATCAATGTTTCTTCTACTGAGAATGTTATTGTAAGAGAGAGCAATAGTGGGACTGCTCAGAGAAAGTCGTTGGAGAAAAAAGGAACCGGTAGGACCCGACCTTCTGAGAGTTGTGAAAAAAAATAGCAAACTGTGTACAAATGAGGCGGGCATGCCCCATGCTCGTGTTATGTAACTCTGAAAAAAGATGACGGAAGTGTTGGTGTAGAAAACTGCAGCACCCTCGGGGGCGAGAATGATAAAGGCAAAAGATAATTCTGCAAAGGAACATACTCTAAACAATAGGCAATGATTGCGGTAATAAGTAGCGACGATGATGCGGGAATTGATGGCCCTACCAAGTTCAGAGGTCTTCGACAAATGAGAAAAATAACTGCAATAGTCGCAAAGTAAGACCCACCATAACATGAGAAAGTGTTGGCATCGAATGTTATGGGGGCCAACGACAACAGGGAGCGATGGTGTTTCACCCTGTGTCGTCCGAGATCTCTCATTGAATAGAGAATGAGAATCAAGATACTGTCTCCATTCTGGAAAATGGTGTTGATGTCGAAAAAAGGGGCACACGACTCCCAAAAGCAAAGGGCTTCATGGAATCTACTGAGGTGAGGAAGTGGCAGAGGAACATAGACGAAGTCAAGAAGTGGGAAGACTCAAGACTGCCCTTGGTTGGAGGATGTATGAGATAAAAAGTGGCCGCAACCGTGTAACAAGGATGAGTGTCAGGGGGATGAAAAGACCGATGATAAGTTGTGCCAGAGGTGGGACAAGGTGAACAAATTCAGAGGGTATAGGTAAATATCTGGTGGAGTACTCTGAAGATATGGACGATGTCAGCAAGGATAGATGAGAAGTAATTCTTCAACCAAGGGTGACATGGGTTGCGCGTGGCCAAAATGAAGCAAGTCACCAACGGTGATGACAAAAGAAAAGGTAAAGACTAGAAATACAGGTGTTTGTACAAATAAATAATGAATAATGTTTTGGGAAAAAATGTACAAATATAGAAACGGGTGCCCCGGTGTAAAATGAGTGCCCCAGGGAGGGAAGAATTTTCTTGAAAAACTGATGAAGGGTGAGGGCCCCATTGGTGAGTTTCTGTATGAGGTAGGTGAAATGAAGATAGGCTCGCAGATGGGAAAACTGATGGTGGATGAAATGGAGGGTTCATGATACTGCGGAGGTGCAGGTAAAAAAAAGAACCGTGAAGAGATAACCTGGGAGTCCATATGGAAAGCTAGAAAAATGAGGAGAAGAAGTATGTGGTTTATGCTCGACATGATAAAAGACTATTAGGACTCCCATCCCTAAAGGGTAATGAAGAACAACATGAGTGTCAAAAGTGCCAAAAGGTGCTATGAATGGGACAACTCATGTGGGTGAGAATGCTACTGGGTGACAGTACCGTAGGTGCAAATGGAGGCGAGGGTACTGCAGAGACGAAAATGAGGAAACTAAAGGTCAATATCAGCGGGTGTGACTGGAAATGTAAATGCAATACAACGGGAGAGACTACATGCGAGTGCTGAATATATACCTGAAGGGATGATGTTGATGACCGATGAGCAAGTACCTGTGCACATAACAACCAAATGCCCAAAGTGAACAATATCTGAAGAGAATCAAAGACATGAGCATGTATTGGACAAATGTGACAATGTGCGTGCATACCTGACCATGATATGGAAAAAAGGCACCCTGGGGGCTCGGGATGAAAAGTGAGCCAGGGACAGCTATGATGTAGGTGGCGGGATGTTGATCCCGTGGCTGAAGATGGTTTGAAAAATGGACACCTTGGGCTCCCGGAATGGTGAGTGGAAGTTTGGAAAAAGGCCTATATATAGCTGTAGGGCCCACATTGCCACCTCATTTGTACCTACTACAACAGTGACTGGATGAGCAGATTTCAGAGGAGATTTAGATATTCGGGGAGGACGAGGCATCCGATCGACATTCTGCGAATATCAGGTTAGTGGTCTGATCATCTTGCATAGAAATAGGTTTCCAATTTTTGGGCAGGGTAGGTACGAGGGGGCGTACAAAAGGTTTGATGGGATTTTTTATGGGATGTGGGACCACATGCGTGGGTGATTCGGTAGAAGGCGCGCATACGTGCGCGCCTATACACTGAATATGCGCTCAAGGGTGTGCGATAAGGGGAATTTAAGGTGCGCCTGAAGGGCGTGCCTGTGTTGTGAATAGGCACGAAATAGTGCGCACCTGTGGGTTGGACAGGTGCGCACCTATGCTCATCTGTATGGTGAACAGGCGTGCTCAGGGGCACGCCTGTGCAATGAATAGGTGCGCATAGATGTGCGTCTGTGTAATGAACAAGCACGCATGTGTGTGCGCCTGTGGGGATAAAAACCGCGCCTATGCGGCAAGGTTGAAGGGTAAAAATCAAGTCTTTTTGATGTTGTTGATGGGTAGCTGAGTTGATATAGGACTCTATGTTGTGTGCAGGTGGCCAGCAGTGACGATGTCTGTGTGGTGGAAAGAGCGAGACTGGGCCCAGTTGCGAGATGTTGTGGCCAATGTGGGGCCTGATGTGCGAGCGACTTTAGCAAGATGTGGGTTGCTAAAGTTTTTTGAGTGCCCGTTGATACAGGCACATGAGTATTTACTGCAGTTCCTGCTCTAGATGTGGAGTCTGGAGCTGCACTGCTTCCTCGTACGAGGAGAACAAATCCCCTTCACTGTGGTGGAGGATGTATATTTTCTGACTGGGCTCCCCTTTCGGGGAACGCCCCTCTCGGCAGAGCCTGTGTTGCCGAGGGAGATAGCTCTTGTTACCATTGGTCGGCAATACTACTCAGGTGAGAAATTCATGTCTGGGACTGTAGTGAGAGTTAGTGCTATAGACTCCTTGGCTCATTGTGGCATAGCGGCGATTATTGTTTATGTATACGGGTCACTTGCGACCCAACGGATTAGTGGTGGCCAGCTGCTGGTGCTGGAGAGAGTGGTGGGCGATGAGCAGTTCGCGTGGGGACTGATGCTGAATGCACGGATGATCACGTAGTTGGATCGCTGTCGGTCCACAGGTGTAGGAGAGTTCACCTTTCGATCGATCCTAGTGGCATGGTTCTTGGAGAGGGTGTCGATGTTGCACTCGAGGGTTCTACTAGAGATGCTGGGGGCACAAGAGCCGCGATTGAGGCGCTGGTCTACATTTTTGGTTCGCCACGGTGGTGGCGAAGGTGGCCACTACTTTTCAGCGGAGGCGGCATGGATATGGCGGCAAATGCCACAAGTAGTACTTCGGTACCCCTATGCTGGGGTTGACTTCCGGGGGGACCCGGACATGGTGCTGCCTCCTGGGGAGGTTTTTGACCATCGAGGTACGTTGAGTATTGTGTATGTTTTTGATTTGTGTTATTTTTTGAGATATCAGTCTATATGTATTTGATATAGATGCTGATATGATCTGTTGTTTTTTATTTGTTGCATGTACAGATGTGGCACCTCGCGGGCGCGAGGTGGAGATGCAGAGAGCGCCGGCTCAGCGAGAGCCCTGGCTCAGCGGGAGCCGGAGAGACTGCCGCATGGAGAGAGACGTCGGCAGGATGAGGCCGCCGAGCGACCAATAGAGCTCGAGAGGGTAGCGAGGAGGCGCTGGTTCGATGACCCTGGTGCGGGGCCATCACATGCTCCTCCGACGGCGGCCGGAGTTGATGTTGATGATATACGTCGTTGTCTGGAGACGGTGTTATAGGACGTGCCTGAGGGCATGTGGATACGCATCTAGGATGAGGGGTTCCTGGAGCAGTGTATAGGAGTACTGCCACCATGGCGGGCGATAGTGTGACGAGCAGCTGTGCTGGCCGCGATGACTAGTGGATGCCTACCACCGAGGCAGGAGGGTCCTATGGGTGGTCCTCCACCACCGCCTGGGGCAGGTGGGGGTGGGACACTACCTCCTCCTGAGGGAGGAGCAGGTGGGGGTGCGATAGAGGCACCCTAATTTATGTATGATGTATATATTTTTGTTGATAGGCTGGTGAGCCATTTTTTGTACAGAGGTGCTGCATTGGCCTGCGGATACATGTAATTTTTGTATCTAAACATTCGGATGGCCTGATGGGCCTTTATATATATACGAGTATACATATTTTGAGATCCTGATGGTGTCTACATGTGTTTTTCGTTGATGATTATGATGATGTCTATTCTATCTATATGCTGTGACAGGATTTTGTGGGATGTTTATGTATGTGTAGCTTGATGTGATATATGCCAATCTAACACCATGTTATCTATTTGATCTGTTGTTTGATTCAATTGTCTTGGAATATGTGTAAATGTAATGGAATCAAAATGTCTAGATAACAGTCTAACCTGCAGGTATTTGCGAAAGAGGCACGGATCGCGTACATGGTATACATTGTTGAGCTGGAGAACGAATAGTTGAGAGTCGAGGAAGACACTAAGGTGGCAAATATGATGACGTTGGGCGTCAGCCAGGAGGCCAATGACCGCAGTGTATTCGACTTGGTTGTTGGTTGCTGGTCCCAAACAGATGCCGCTTGAATGTAGCATTTCATGTGAGGGGGTGTATAGAGCCCAAGCCATCGAAGCGAGATTTTGTGTCTAATGGATGGTGTCGTCGGCGTAACCAATGTGGTAGGATGGTGGAGGAAGCATTTGTCAATAGCACAAAGGATCATTTAGACGAGAGGGTAGGAGAAAAAAGATTAAAAACACTAAAAAGAAGAAAAAATAACCTAAAGTAGAATGACTACTTCTAAGCATAAAATTTCTTGAGTGTTATCCACATTTTTGGTTATCAAGATGATGACATGATAATGACATGGTGATGGAAGATCTAACTCTTCATTAAGATCATTTTCATGAAGAAAGTTACACTTATCAGCTTCTCAAAATCACAGTTTTTGAAGACAGTACGCAAGCTGCATATATATTGTCCTGCGGAAATACTTGATTTCCGCAGGCTGCATTCAGTCTGACTGCGGACTTTCCGCACTTTGCTAATGGTCAGGGTGCGGAAATGTTTCTTAAGGGAGAAAACGGATAAGTTCTCGATCCTTCTAGAAGGAATCTTCTAGAAGGATGAGTTGGAGTTCGAATGGTTGGCAAATTAATGAATCTCCAGATATCTTGGGATTACATTCTATCCAAGTAACTAACAATCTTTTCCTATATATTGAAGAGATGATTCATGGAAAGGGT
>ML779106.1:168587-205216 GCA_009831015.1 Picea engelmannii | reverse complement strand
TGTAGCAGAGCGAGGATCAACAGAGATAAGGAAAGCTTTCATAAAGTAAGTACATCATCCTTTTTCTCTTGTCCATTCAATATTTTAGAACTAGGGAAAGAGTAGTATTCTGTCACAGTTTGTTCCAGATCCAGGTGGATCTGAGGAGATTGGTTTGTGTCCGCACTCACGAATTTATCCTTGAACATTGAGGTATAACCCATTGACGGGTTCCTTGAGGGAGAGGCCTTCGGGGGAGGCCAGGATGTATGTGCCTTTGGTGAGGCAATGTTGGATGATGTAAGGGCCATGCCAAAGTGATTCAAATTTTCCATGGCCAAAGGTATCATGGGCGATATCATAGGCCAGGACGAGGTCGCCTTCGCGAAATGATCGAAGGTTGACATGGTGATCAAAGGTAGCCTTGGATCATTTGTTAGCTGCCTCATTGTTCTATAAGGAAGATCGACAATCTTCATCAAGAGACTCCAAGTTCAGCAAGCGCTGCTCCATTGGAGCAGTGTCAGGTAAAAGCTCAATTGTGGTGGGTGGGAATTTCGCACTCGATGGGAAGAGTTGCCTCGACCCCATGGACTAAATGAAATGGCGTGAAACTTGTAGCGGTTTTTACTGCTATTCGATAAGCCCATAGTGCAGAAAATAAAATATGATGCCAATTGGTTTTATTTTTATTCACCGTGCGCTGTAACATGGTCTTGAGGACTTTGTTCACTGCCTCGACCTGTCCGTTTGACTGAGGGTAATATGGTGAAGAAAAATTGTGAGAGAAGCCTCACCGAGATGAGAGTTCGATGAAGATCTCATTCTCGAAGTGTTTCCCATGGTCGGAAACAAGTTGGAGTGGTACTCCAAAACAGGATATGACATGGTTAAAGAAAAAACACGCTACAGTGTCAGCAGTGTTGTTGAAAGTGAGCATAGCTTCGGCCCATTTGGTGAAGTAATCAACGACGACAACAATGTATTTGTGACCATTGCTGGAGGGGGTATTACAAGTCATAAAGTCGATGCCCCATTTGCAAAAAGGGCCAGCTGTAATGATAGGGTGGAGAAGGGTGGGGGGGGCTTGAGCTTTGTTGGCATAGAGCTGACATTGCTTACATCGTTTCACGGCATGAATGCAATCGTGAAATAGGGTAGGCCAAAAGTAACCAGCTCGGATAATCTTTTGAGTCATGGATATACCCGAAAGATGGCCCCCACATGCGTCGCTGTGGCATTCGTTTAAGACTCTATCGGCCTTGTCAATAGTCAGGCAACGACGAAGAATGGTGTCGACGCCCCGTCGATATAAGATGTCGTCGATGAGGAGATAGCGGGGGGCCTGATGGCGAATGCGCCGATGATCATCTTGTGATAGGTGGTTACCGAACTTTTGAGTTCGTAGGTAGACGAGAAGGTCGCCATACCAAGGATCATCTGAAGCGATGTAAAAGAGATGTTCGTCAGGAAAGTTGATGTTGACGGGGGTACTGGGGGTGTCAAAGGGAGGGTCATGACCAGTTCGGCGAGAACGAGGGCCTTATTAATTTTAGGGGTTGAGAATTCAAGTTCGTACTCCTGAAGGATAACGATCCATCGAAAGAATTTTTCGTTAACTTGTTGACGACTGAGCAAATATTGCATAGGGTTGGAATCTGCGACGACCTTGGTGGTGCGAAGCAAAATGTAATGGCGCAGTTTCTGGACTGCGAGGACAACTGCAAGAGAAAGTTTCTCTTCGTGTTTGTACTTCAAGGGTGGTCCCGAGAGGTTCTTACTAACGTAGTAAATGACATGTTCATGATTGTCATCTCTGAGCTGGACAAGGACGTCGGCTACTGATACAACTGATGCTGATATGTAGAGGATGTAGTCGCAATTATAGTCAGGTGCACTAATTAAAGGTGCATTTGAAAGCGCTGCTTTAAGATCGTCAAATGACTGTTGGGCATAGTCGTCCCAGTGAAAAGGGATGTCATGACATAGTAAGCGAAGGAAACTGTGTGAATGTATGGAATAATTAGGAACGAAGTGTCTAATAAAGTTAGCTTTGCCCTATAGAATTTGAAGTTGTCGTAAATTTCGAGGAGGTGGAATTTCGGTGATAGCTTTGACTTTGAGGGGGTCCACGGTAATACCACTTTGGGAAACAATAAAACCAAGGAGGCACCTTGTGATGACGTAGAACACACACTTGAGAGGGTTCAAGTGGATGTTGTACTGGCGACACCGTTGAAAGATGATTCATAAATCATCTAGATGCTAGTTGCATTTCTTGGAGCGAGCTGTGAGGTCGTCCAAGTAGGCGAGGATGATTTCAGCCAAATCGTGAAAGATGTATGTCATCGCCCACTGGAAAGTTGCGCCGACATTTTTTAATCCGAAAGGCATGACACAATATGCAAAAGTACCCCATGGGGTAATGAATGCATATATTGATTGGCTGGGTGAATTTGAATTTGGTTATAGCCAGAAAATCTGTCCATAAAGGAGAGAGCCTCGTGGCCGACGTAGTCGTCGATAATTTGATCGATGAAAGGCGTTGGAAAGTTGTCTTTGGGACACGCGTTATTGAAATCGTGAAAGTCTGTGAAAACGTGAATAGTGCCCTATTTTTTGTCGACGGGTACAGGGTTGGAAAGCCATGAAGTGTAAGCGATGGGGTAGATAAACCCGGCCATGCATAATTTGTCAATTTCGGCTTTGATAGCCGCGACCTTGGATGGGTGTAGCGGTCGTTGTTTCTGGCGAACTGGTGTGATGTCAGGCCAGGTGTCGATGTGATACTCAAAAATAGATGGGTCAAGGCCAGGCATTTCTGTGTATGACCAGGCAAAAATATCTCTGTATTCCTGGAAGAGGACTTTATATGCGGCGATTTCCTGAGGAGTGCAAGCAGCTCCAATGATGATTTCTTTGATGATGCCATCTTTAATGGAAATGTTGATTTTGATGGTGGGGGAAATGTTGTCCATATTACCTTCTTCAAAAGCATCAGGGGTAGGAATGGGATTGTTGAACCAATCGATAGGCCCGGATGGGATAAAATCTTTGGTTTCGACCATGCAAATGGGGTTTTGGTTAGGAGGCATGAGGGATTCCTGTGGAAGGAAGAGTGCACGATGAAGTAGTGCGTCCCAGGGATAGTCTGGTTGGTGTAGCTCTTCCAGTATTTCCTCGTCGCATTGGAAATGACGGGAATATAAGGGATCGTGAGGAGTGACCTCAGTGATGGAGTGGTTGCCCCCTGTTGGAGAAGCAGAGGGAGTAACATTGGGCAAGGGTGAGGGTTCACTCGACATGAACGATATATTGAAGTACTGAGGGGTACCCATGGTGGTTGGGTGGATAGTGTCCACAGGGGAATGAGCAGGAGAGTTGGGGGGTTGTGGGGTAAATCCTCAGAGACTTAATTTAAGAACCATGGAGGTGTTGGGAGTGCCTCAGGCTCTGGAGAAATGACATGAAGATCCTCGAGTGACGAAGTAATGTCAATTACCGTCGTTGCAGGTTGGTGATGCAGGGCTAATTGACGTTGCCTGTATGTGAGGATCATAGGACGCTGGTATGTAAAGTGAGTTAATGAATCACAGAGAGAGCAAGGGCATCGCATACATTCATTGACTGAAGTGGTGACATAGAGAATGTCAGTGATAGTCGAAGAGGACGTAGCAGGGCGTGGGTTGTTCTGGAAGTTCTGGCGTATGGCCGCTAATGTCTGCCGAAAGCATGGCAGTGCTGGGAAATGATGGGTGTAATGGCCGTATTCTGAACATATAGCACACGCATATTTGGTGCTCAACCCTTTACTGCTGGAAGGTTGGGTGGTAGGGGGGGGACTAGCAGTAGTGACGGGTGTTGTGGGAGTTGGATTGGGGGGAATCAAATTCTGTAATTCAGGTAGGGATGGGAAATTGTTGGTTTGGTGGCCCTCTTTCTCACATAGTGTGCAAGGTGGTGGGATGCATGGAGGTAGTGGAGCAGTGGGCTCTTTCTTCTTCCTCCTACCCCCAACTGTAGTAGGGGGGGTAGTGAGTATGGGGGTAGTGGGGGTAAGGACAGGAATCGTCATGGGGATTCCTTCCTGTGGGGGAAGGGATGGTCGAGGGACCATCTCTGGTGGGTGTAAATACCAAACTGGGATTGCTAACACCATATTGGGTAGTGTGAGCATTGCGGCTACCTGAAAAGCTTCTATACCTGGTGGAGGGTAAAAGAAGAGAATTTGAGTGAGGGGTTGGGGAATTGTCTCCCAAATGGGATTATTCCCTTGAGGGGATGTGGAGTCGTGGACTGTTGAGGTCGACGAGTGCGCAGGAGACTCCGGCTGGAGTGGTTCTGCGACTATTGAGACGTCAGGAATGACTGAAGCCTCCTGAGGAGGACAAGCATCCTCCGTGTGAGTTCTGTTAGAGGAGATGACGCATACTTGATTAGCAGGGTGAAGGAGTGGTGGTGCTCCATGGTATGTCCCTAACAAGGATGGATCTTTGAAAATCCCAGGACCCATCTCGACGAGGGGATATGCGTCTTTGTTGGTATGGATGAGAGGAAGAATGTTATCGAGATTGGCAGATGGGTTAGGCTCATAATGTGAGACTTGGTCGATGGTCACGATATTCCCGTTGTGGGGGAACATGATTGCCTGAAAGATGGAGGATTCCACTGCCTTCATAGCATACATGTAGCTACATCCGAATAAGATATTGTAATCGAGCAGAGCATCGATAACTTCGATGTCGATGAGAATAGTTTTTCCCTCGAGTTCAACGGGGACATTTTGGAAGAGCCCTTCAGGAGATGATGGTCGTCTGTCATAAGCTTGTAATGTGATGGCAAAGGGTATGAGTTCCGGGGAACCAAGTTTCTGCCATACTGTTTTGGACATGATGCATGTAGATGCACCTTCATCGATGATACACCGATGAACGGTGATGTTCCGTATTTTTACTGGTATTTGAATAGCGACCAGAGCGGGAAGACGAGGTTCACTATTGTCAAGATCAAAGGTAATGAGTCGAGTATCTGCAGGGTCGACGACCCCCAAGGTAGAAAGTAGAGACTTCCATTGTGTAGGACAAGTCAAGAGGACTTCCAAGACTGACATGGTAGCTGGGGATTGTGCTAAGTTGTCTACCAAGATATAGTTATGAGCGGCCCTGACCTGTGGGTTGTGGACATTCCTATGTAAGGGGATGTGAGGGATGTGAAGTAGTGGTTTGGTGGAAGGGAGAGGGATCACCAACGGGGGTCCCGTCGGTGTAGGGTTTGTCTCTGGAGAGATAGGATTAGACTCAGCTGGTGTATGATACTGATGATTACGCGTCTGCAGAAGGATTTATTCTTCACTAGTGAGGAGAATTGTACGCTTTGCTGCATTGTTGGGGTTGTGGTATTGACCTACCTGAGGTGGGGGATGCTGCGTGTCCTATTGGGTGTTTATCATGCCTTGATGTGGGATAGGATTTTGTAGCACGGTGGGAGGGGGTTGTTGTGCGTATTGTTGTGGGGCTTGCTGAGGGGCAGGTTGTGCAGGAGAAGGGGGAAGGCTCCCAGAGTCTTTCAACCATTTGAAGTCAGTGATCTGGGGTCAATGGTGAGTGTAATGATCGAAATCACCACAAAGGGCACAAGGGAAGATGGTTTTAACATTATTCCGCCCCTGGCGTTTGTTGTTATTTCCCCCTTGGGGGTTTTGGTTCCCTTGGTTCTAGTTTCCCCTAGTGGATTGATGCTATGGGGGTCGATTCCTGCCTTGACCAGGGTTTTTATTATTCCTGTTCCATCCTTTCTTCTTGGCATTTTTCAATGGATGAGTTGGATTGGCTGTGTTCAACTGTTCAAAATTTTGGTATTGTTGAGCAGCAGAAGGTTGAACAAAATTTACCCTTGCATGAGGGTGTGGGGGAGCCATGGGTTGTGGAGGACCAGGAAATGGGAAGTAAGGATTTTGTGGTGGTGCCGATCCATAAGTTACATAGGAAAGTTGTGTTCTTTCACCAGTACTATAAGCGGATGTTGAGGGAGAACCACTGTTTGTGGGAATAGATGGATGTATGGGAGGTGCTGGTGGTGGTCCACTGATGAGTGGGGGTATAGCAACATGATATGGCTGTTGATAAGGGGGTGGGGGGTAATAATAAGTTCCCCCGTAGGCCGATGGGTATTGAGGTGTTCCATACATCGGTGGTGGTTGGGATTGTGGACCATGGTGTGTGGTGGCACCTATTAGTCCGTCTGCTGAGTGAGACATCCCAGGTTTGTCTTGGCCAAACGACATAGGTTTTGGAAGATCAGAAAGTACCGTGTATAAGTACCCTGACTATGCGTATATGAGGTCATATTGTTGGGCCTTACTGATGGCTTCCTCTTCTGATTGAGGGAAGGTGGAAGCTACATCCTTTCCAAGGAGAGAGACAAGTGATCTAAGAAACCAGTAAAGACATTGATGTTTGGTGGTTTCTGCTTTACACAAACTACATCGCCTACGCCACTCATGAATGTGGTTAGCGACGTGGGTGGATGAGGTTTGTTTGAAGTTAGATAGTAGTGCTAGACCGTTGTCATGGCATATGGGTAATTGGAAGAAGGTCAAAAATGCTTTGGCCAATGACTCAAAGGTCACATGGGACCCTGATTTTTCTTCGACATACCATTTGGCTAATGGGCCAGTAAGTGTGCGTTGAAATAATCGCAGTCTGATGGAATTATCCATGATGCTATTGGAAGAACACCATATATGAAAGGTCATGATGTGGTTGGCAGGATCATCCCCTGCCTTTCCTTCAAACTTTGGTATGTCCGAAGGAAGTTTTGTTGGCATTGCGGGCCATGTGGCATCATGCAATATAGGATCATTGGTGAGCTTGGTGAGATCTGGTATGTTGAGAGAGGCCAAATATGGCATCTGTAATGGGGTGGTAGGGTTAGCTCCAGCCATAGTGTGTTGTGAACCTGACCCTTGATGGGGACTAGGTGGGTTGGTGCTCCCTCCTTGAGAGGAAGTGGGTCCTCCGCTCTCGTGTAAAGGAGAGTGAGTAAATGGATGACCTTGGGACGTAGACCCAAGTAATGTAGAACCAAGCAAAGCTGATCCTAAGATAGTAGCACTCACAGGAGTGTGGGAAGGAGGTACTGATGAGCGGGTATGACCAGATACTCCCCCTAGGATAGGTGGGAGGTTGAGCAAGTGTCATGAACGACGGGGGTTCTGTGGTTCCCCTATGATGTCAAACTAGTTTTGTGAATGTGTGCCAAAAGTAGTGAGAGAAATATAGAAACAAGAGTCTTTGTTGTGACTGTTTACACAATATATATATCAAATTCGAACTGTAATCAAATGTGCGTCATACATAAAATGAGAAAGAAGAATATATACGGTTAAGAGGGTTTTGTCCGCATGGGGGAAACAAAAAGAAATCAAATACTCGTGTCCTAGAAGACGTAATGTCCTTCCTCTCAAATAGCACTGGACCTTCCAATAATACTCAACAGTGGGGTCTGAAGTCACTGGAAGAGGGGACGCACAGAACAACCAGACCTTGGCCTTCAACCCTTCACGGGTATCTCCCTGCCTTATGGTGATTGGAACACTTGACTTGGAGGATTTGAAGTTCCCTATTTGTCAACCTCTATGTTTTGAAAATGCGAGAACCAGATAACCAGGAGTTTTTTGGATGCCTATCCCCGAGATCCTACCTAGACTAAAAAAATTCTTTTGGCACCTCCTGTGGAGGAAAGCTTAGTGAGTTTTTAGAAATATTTTAGATGATGTTGTTTTGTGAGGCTGGGGGTGAAAACCAACCTTGTTTGATTAAAAGTGGGAGTAGATAGTCTTGTCAAGAAAAGATGGGGTTTTTTCGGAATCTCTTTGGAGGAAACATACTTAGACCTCCACGTTTCAAGAAGCTATTGTGAGTGATGAGTGGTTTTTGTGTGTGAATGAAAGTGTGCCAAGTTTTAGTTAATTAGATGTCACCTTGCTGCATGTGGACTTCGCTTGGTCCTTACAAGAGTTTGATTACCTAATTAGCTAGATGTCATTGGTACAACCTTGCGGAATTCAAAATCCCTAGGAATCTAGTATGTGGACATGTGGGTCTGTTACTATCCTTTATCTCCCTATGATGATGTAATCTAGCAAAAGCATGAAACTATCCTAGATTGAACATGTAGGCATGTATGGGCCCGTTACCACCTTTAAACTCTCCTAGTGTTTTGATCTAAGAAAGAGAAATTCTAAACACTATCCTATCTTTGTGACATGTGGGCATGTATGGGCCCGTTACAAATTTAAGATATGTTTGAAAAATGAAACTAAGAGGGGTCCCAAAAAAGGGCCTTTGTCCTCTCCTAAAGGTTTTGAAATTTTGTTAAGGGAGATGAGATTGTTTTTCACAATCTTTTTCTGATTCTCAAGATCGCTTGAAGGCACGAGAGAAGAGCATACTCACGGATTGTTACTTCAATTTCTAGTCCCAAATGTGAGTTATATGTAATTAGATATGATTTTCCACTTATGTTTGTAAATCAAAACTAGCCATCCATGTGGCAAAATGCAAAGAAGGGAAATTGATTTTTATCCTCCCAAGTGCTTATGTTTGGTTGACTAACCCCTTTATATTATGAGGGGACTAAGTGTAATGCGGCTTTACAGCATTTTTGACAACATATTTAAGAAGGTAGATGGTCTTTCCCCCATCCAAACCACTTACAATGAAAAATTTTAATCAAATGCGCGGCCTCTAGTGCAGACAAAGGCGCACAGAGGGCAGGCGCGCGAGCACAATTGATACAGAAAGTGCATGCGCGCAGAGAAAATCCGTTACGAAAGTGCATGCTTGCACAATGCACGTCTGTGGGGTGGAATACCCGTGCACTTGTGACAAACGACCGAGAAAGAAAATCCGAATGGATTTCTCTCAATTCTCCTTTGAATTGATTGGTTAGCAGGTCGGCAGAGGCCGGTTTGTGCACCTGCAAGTTAAACAAACTAAAAGGAAAGCAAAATAAACCCAAATGAGGGAGGAATTGATACCTTCTCCCCAGTATGGTCGCCAATCTGTTTGCACCCTTTTTGTTGACTTGGTGAGCAAATCAAGGGTGCTTACATTCCCAGTTGGGTCTTGCTGAGCATAACAGTTGTAGAGGAAAGAGTTAGAGAAAGAAAAACAAAACTATAAGCAAGAATTAAACTAATACAAGATAAAATCATAAGCATATGGATAAAGAAATAACAAACACAACAAGAACAATATCACCAATTTTTTTAGGCTGATCAATTGATGAAATCAGAGCACAATGAAGAAAGGGGACTATGAGTCCCTTCTTCCTCCAAAGGAAGGCTCTTGTGCCCTCACAAACTTACTCTCCTTACAATCAGAAAAATGAAAATGATAGTGAAAGAACTCCCAAGCACATCCACTCAATGGAGAGGTGGATAGCTCAATGAAATGGTGCCAATGTGTTATTGTCAAGGAGTGAGTCCTTAAAACAATCTAGGCAGCATAACATTACATGAAATTCCTTGAGAAAATGATGTTTCTTCATGGATTTTTATAGCATTGCATTGGGTGATTATGTAACTCCTTTGAAGTGTGAAAAGGGTCTCTTTAGGGCTTCATTAGGTCTTTGACCAGCCTACCATGCGGATTCCGCTCAGATTTGGGGGTCAAATCGGCTTGGGAGCTGATCCATAAGTGGTTGGGAGGCCGACCAGTTCAATAAATGCGCCATTTAGCAGGTGTGTGGGTTTTTGCGCCAACAGTCGTGCATAGTGCGCATATGCGCTCATGGTACGTTGTTGTTCCACGCATGTGCGCGCGCACCAAACTTCTGTTAAGCGTCCTTCAATTTTTGGTTACTTTGTATAGTTTTTGACCTTTTTGGAATGCTGTGAAATTAATTCAGTGCCATGAATGACTTCATTACTGTTTGACGATGCTGAGTTCTTGTCACCATGTGTGGACGAAATCTCAGTGATAACAATAATGTTGTAAAAACTAATTTTTAGAGAAATTGTTTCAAAGGTTGTTGGTCAAGTAGATGTAAGTCAGATTGGCTACATCGTCGTTCTTGTGTAAATCAATAATTTATGATGTTGATTGTGTCTTAGGTGTAGACCAAGGTTAGGCATGTAACCTTTTATCCTGAATGAATAAGACAACAAGAGAGAAATATTCTCCAGGAATGTTGGTTTTCCCATTTGGGTTTTCAAGGTAAAATATTTATGTACTGAATGTTTTCTTTGTCATTTCATTTATAGCCTATATCTTTCTTCCTCCCTTCTACTAGGTTTAGCATGGAAGTGTTTCTCATTTACTAAAATATGGTATAAGAGGTTGGTTTAACAACCTTGGATTTGAGCTAAACCCTAGGTTCATTCAAAGTTGCAAGTCAAAAATATTTAAAGATTGTGCGTAAATAATGGCGAGTATCTCAAGAATAGAGATTGAAAAATTCAATGGCCAAAATTTTGATATTTCGAAGCTTAAAATTGAAAATCTCCTCGTAGATCGAGAAAAATGGGCATCAATTTGTCTATGTACCATTCTGGAAGGTATGCCAAGGGAAGAATGGGAGAAACTAGAGGGAAGGGAAAGGAGTATGAATTGACTTTATCTTGTAGATTCGGTATTGTTGAATGTCTCAGGTGAAGATTCAACCAAGAAACTGTGGGACAATTTGGGGAGCTTGTACAAGTCAAAATCCCTGGTAAACAAGTTTTTCCTAAGAAAGAAACTGTATTTTTGAGGATTAGTGAGGACAATTCAATGACTGTGAATTTAAATGTGTTTAATACCATAATAAGTCAATTATATTTTGTGTATATTAAAATTACTAAGGAGGAGAAATGTGTTATCCTATTATGTTCTTTGCCAGACTCCTGGGATAGCTTAGTCTCTGATATAGAGATTAATTCAACCACATTAGCACTAGAATACATGGTTTCATCTCTACTATCAGAAGAAATAAGAAGGAAGAACATGGAAGGATCGACCAATGATAAATTAGTGGTAAGAGGTCGACCAATTGATACAGATAAAGGAGAATTCTCTGGTAGAAATTCTAAGTCGAAGGGTAGATCAAAATCCTCGACTCAATCGATGAGAAGATGTTGGAAATGTGGTAAAGCTATGAATTATAAAAGGGACTACAATTCGAAAGAAACAGTAGCTAGTACAAGACCCGATGAGAAGTAGTCGACTGAGAGAAAGATGACTCCAAATAAGGGAGGTGATTTGTACCTGGCATCAACCAGTACATAGTCGAATCAAGATGTTTGGTTGATCGACTCAGGAACATCATATCATATGACACCACATAGAGAATGGTTCTGTGAATATGAACGATATAATGAAGGAGATGTGTTCTTCGGGGATGACTCAACAACCAAAATATTTGGACGAGGAAGAGTTTGACTGACACTATAGGATGGGAGGAGTAGAACCCTTCCAGTTGTGCTACATATTCTAGGCTTGGAAAGAAACCTTATATCTATCAACAAGATGAGTGATGCATGGGTGCACACTCTATTTCACAGGTGTGATGGTATTAATGAAAGGAGTTTGGATTGGAAACCTATACAAGTTATTAGGGAAAGGTGACTCAATTGGATGCAACAACATCGATATTCTTGAAGTTGACTTGATTGCAACTCGAATTGACTTGACTTGGGATAAGTCAATTCAATTCAACTCGACAAGTCTTCATCAAATTGACCCAACCATGCTATGACATGAGAGGATGGGACACATTGGATAAAAGGGAATTCAATCTATGTATAATAGAGGTACGGTTGACGATATTTCTAAATTTAATTTAGAAGTCAAATTTTGTGAACATTGTATATATGGAAAACAAAGTCGGGTGATGTTCCCATTTGGAGCCACAAGGGAAAAGGGGATTCTAGAATTGGTTCATAGTTATGTGTTTGAACCTATTTTATTGCCTTCACTTGATGGATCCTTGTATTGTGTCTCCTTCATAGATGATTTTTCCAGGAAGACATGGATATGTTTTTTGAGGAAGAAATCATAGGTTTTCTAGAAACTAAAAGAGTTTAAATCTCTTGTAGAAAACCAGACAAATAAGGAGATTAAGGTTATGAGAACTGAAAATAGTGGTGATTCTATGGAAAATAATTTGAGCGGTTATGTAAGCAGTGTGGAATATCATGCCAAAATACGACAACATATACCCCACAACAAAATGGAGTTGCTGAGAGAATGAATATAACATTGATGGACAAGGAAAGGAGCATGCTTAGTGGTTCTAGGCTCGCACACAAATTCAAGGCAGAGGAAGTCGACACTGAAAAATATATGTTGAATATGTCTCCTTTGTCGGAGCTAGTCGACACAAATTCACATGAGGTATGGTCGGATAAGAAGCCTTCAGTTTCACATATCAAAGTATTTGGTTGTGATGCATTTGTGCATGTTCTCGAGGAAAAGAGGATCAAGTTGGAAAAGAAAGCAGTCGAGTGTATTTTCATTGGAAACAAAGAAGGAATGAAATGATATAATCTTTGGGATCCTGCATCAAGGAAAATATTTTGCAGTTGAGATGTGGTATTCAAATAAGTCAGAAGTAATTCCAAGTCTGAAGTGATGGTTCAAACAAAAAATAATTCAGAGAAGGTGTGATTTGAACTAAGGAACAAAGAAGATGATTCAGATGAGTTGATTGAGTCAGATGAATAGGTGGAATAACCGACTCTGGTTGTAAGGAGGTCAGAACATGTAAGAAAACTAGTTGAAAGGTATAGTTCACTCGAATTTCATTACAAATTTATGTTAACTACCATCGATGAAGAGCCCAAATTAGTCAGGGAGGCAGTCGAATCAACATAGGGTAAACTCTAGAAGGATGTCATGGTAGAAGAGATGGAATCCTTTCACAAGAATGAGACATGGGATTTAGTTGAATTACCTAGTGGAAGAAAGTATGTTGGTAGTAAGTGGGTATTCAAGAAAAATATGAACGCCTCAGGTCAAGTCGAGAAATTCAAAGCTCCATTGGTAGTGAAAGGATATTCCCAAGTCAAAGGAGTCAAATTCGGTGAGATTTTTTCTCCTGTTGAAAAATTAAATTCCATTAGAGTACTAATGTCTCTGGCTGCAACATTTGATATGGAAATAGAAACTATGGAGGTGAATACATTGTTCCTACATGGGGACCTCGAAGAAGAAATCTACATGAAACAACTTGAAGAATTTGTAGTAAGGGGAAAGAAATATTTGGTGTGCAAGTTGAAAAGATCCCCTTATGGTCTAAAGCAATCACTTAGGATGTGGTACCAAAATTTCAACACATACATCCTTAGTTTGGGGTTTTTGAGAAGAAAAGTTGATCACTACATATATTCCGAAGAAGAAAGTGAGTGTCCATATATGTAGCATGGTATGTCGACGACATGCTACTTATTGTAAACAACATGAACGTAATTAAGGTGGTGAAGAAGTAGTTATCCTCCAAGTTTGACATGAAGAATATCAATGCAGTGAAATTCATTCTAGGAATGGAGATCAAGAGAGATCAAGTATCTAGAAAGATTTGGTTGAACTAGAAGAAGTATATTGAAACAATTTTTAAATGTTTCAACATGCAGGATTGCAAGCCTGTGAAGGTGCCAATTCATGTGGGAGAAAGGCTAACTGCTAAAAAATGTCCAAAGACATGGGAAGAAATAGAGGACATGGAACGTGTTCCCTATGCAAGTGATGTTGGTAGTATAATGTATGTGATGGTCTGCACTCAACCATACATTTCCCATGTAGTGGGAGTGTTGAAGAGATACATGTCGACACCTAGAAAGGAGAACTGGACAATTGTCAAGGGAGTATTCAGGTATTTGTGTGGCAGAAAGGACTATGTTATATGATACCAAGGAAAACTTGGAGGTGATGGTGAATTCAATGTACATGTATTTATCGATGCCGATTGGGCTGGAGATATGGATCGATGAGGGTCGACCAATGGATATGTGTTCAATATGTTTGGTAGATAAATAAGTTGGATTAGTAAGTGACATGCGGTCGTAGCCTTGTCAAAAATAAAAGTTGAATACATTGCAACCACTCATGGAAGAAAACAAGTAGTATGGATACAAAGTTTATGTTCAGGAATCAATTTTGAGTAGAGATATATGAAGATAAGTTCTGACAGTCAAAGTGCAATATTTCTGGCAAAGAACCTAGCTTATCATTCCAAGACTAAGCATATTGATGTACAATACCATTTTGTGAGAGACATGGTGGAAAGAAACAATGTGTTGTTGGAGAAAGTAGACGTGTTGGAAAACATAACAGACTCTTTGAACAAGTCTACGAGTGTTGTGAAATTCTCTTGGTGCAAAGAAGATGACAAGAGGGAGAATGTTGGGTTGTTATATACTTTGTAGTGAAATTATAGCTAAGGTGGATTAACTAATAGTAAACATCAAAGTTTGAGGTGGTTCGACCAGGTAAAGTAGAAATCTAAGTAATCGACAACAAGTTGAAGAGGTCAACTAACAATAGGTCGATAAGTGGGCATCTGGAAACCGACTAAATACCAAATGGAGGTCGACTAGTAATCTACTAGTAAACCGACTTGAAGTCGACTGTAACAAAATTGCGAGATTTGTGGGATTTGTATATAATGATATCCGTGGATATGTAATTGTTTTTGGGTGCCTCTCTTTAGGGTTTTTCTTACTATAAATCCTATAAATAAGGCATGTTGTAATGTTGTAAAAGATAATTTTCAGAGAAATCATTTCAGAGGTTGTTGATCATGTAGATGAAAGTCGAATTGGATACAGGGTTTTTCTTGTGTAAATCAAGAAGGTATGAGGTATATTTTTTCTTAGGTGTAGACCAAGTTTAGGCATGTAAACCTTTTATTCTGAATGAAAAATACAAAAAGAGAGCAAGACGCTTAAGGAACGTTGGTTTTCTAGTTTGGGTTTCCAAGGTAAAATCTCTTTGTATTCAATGTTTTCTTTGTCATTTGTTTTATATCCTATATATTTCTTCTTCTCTTCAGCTAGGTTTAGCATGGAAGTGTTTCTCATTTCCTAACACTCTTTGAGGTTATTAAAAAATGCGAGAGAGAAAAGAAGAAGAAGAAAATAGAATATGTTGATGTCGGATCCTGTTGGATGTATTTTATGATCCTTTGTTGAAACCTGCGACTCCTTGGAATCTTTGAAAATACTCGAAATGTCAATCTTGAATTGGAATCCTTATACTATCTTACGGGTGTTATTGTCTTTTAAAACTTGGTTTTTTAGACTATTTCTTTCTTCTCTGGTGGTCTGGTGCTCCAACATTTCGACTATTTTTATATGATATTACTATGTAAGAATAAATTTTTTCCATGGAATGATTTGGGCTTACCATAGATGTATTCATCTCCTATGGCAGAAAATCTTGTTTACTTGTTACATTTCTTTTCTTTTGTCTATGTCCACAGTATTTATGGAGTCCAAAATTAATGACATGGACCTCAAATATGTACTCAACCATGGAATGGTTTGGGTTCGGGCTAGTTGGAAGAATGTCCAACATCTTCCACTTGGACCCCATATTTCTCCAGTGCAGGGTACTAATGACCATTTCCTTGAATCTCCTCTTGCAAGTTGTCGCTCCGGGATGGCCAAATGATATAACTGAATGTTAGGAATTATTCTCAAATTCCCTTCTTTGTTTGAGATTGAGTGAATGGTTCCCAAGAGGGACATTTCTTCATTTACCCAATGTTGAGCATCTCCTCCTAATGTTTGTATCCATGATGATTGGTTATCTTCTCTCATAGGGAGGGGAGGCTCGGGTGGGTCATTGTCTACCATGTTCATCATCAACATAGCCTATTTTGGGAACTTAATTGTTTGTAGGATATTGTTTCTTTGTTATTTTTGTTGTCTTATAAAGGATCCTGATTTGTGTCTCATGATGACAACTGATGAGGTAAAAATATTCCTAATATGTAAATATCTCAGGATTGTGTAATTGTGCACATGTAGGAAATTATCATTGTTTATGATTAGAGATGAGTGATGGTGTACTTAGGTGCAGACGATATGAAGATATAAGGCCAAATGTCTGATTAGATGATGTGCAGTCTTCAACTGATATGTTGTCATATCCATTATCTATGTGATATATATTCCCTCGTACCTTTTTTTGATGTCACAGTGTCGTAATCAAGGGCCTAAGGGAAATTGGTGGCTTCAATTTTATCGATGCCAATGTATTAGTTGTTCCCCATAGTCAGATTGATGTTTCCAGTTCGTCAAAATATTTGGGGCATAATATCCCACTATATTGATTTCTTTTCTCTTTCTCATTTTTTCGTGAATGAATACTTTGATGGATTATGTATATATTGTAGTTATCTATATTAGTTACTTTATTCATCATTTTCTTATATTTTCTCTTTGTTTAATTTTTTAATTTTTCTTTATTTCCTTTTCCAACTTGAGTCACCCTGATGGGTTTTTGACCAAGTTGAGTCTTACTAGTGCCGTAAAAAATGTTTTCACTAGTAGGACCTGAGGTTTCTATGTATGATATATTTTCAAGTGGGCCCCATTGACTAATTTTTTGAAAGGGTTCCCTTGTAGAGTTTTTAGTTGTACTTCTCTAGTGGGTCATATGTCTATTGGACATAAATTATGGAAATAATATTCATAAAAATCCTAAGTAAGGAAGACGTGCACAAAATAAGAAGAATAGGGAAGACAAGGAAGGTTTGTGAGTGCGCAGTTGAGGATCATTTAGGATTATAGTGTATAGTGAGAAGAATAAATAAGAGGAATAAATCAGAAGAAGAAAGAAAGAGAAGACAATGGGTGAAAAGGAAGGATGACAACCCGATGTGCTAAAGATAGAAGGAAATGCAAAAGAAGGAAGAACAAAAGTTAGAGTGCAAAAGTAGCATGAAAATGGAAAAGCAGGTGAAAGAAACCCGAACAAAAGGTCAACTTGATTTATCATGAATTATAATAGAGGTTTGGGATGAACAAAGTAGGGTTTTATTCACTATATTTTATGTATAAATATGCAATGGTTTGGGAGATTAGGGGTTCTTGTGTTGGTTCTTCTCGAGTGGTACTATGGAGTATGTTCCAAGATTCCAAGAGTTCCTGTCAGTAAGGAGAGTGATAGAATAGTATGAGAAGGAAATATTCTATGTTAGAATGTTAAGGAGATAATGCAGAGAGAGAGAGAGGCTTTGAATGCAAAACGACTAGGCTAGAAGAAGGAAAAGAAACCATGATGTATCTTTGTAAGCATAGTGTGCAAGGCTGAGACAATTCCATAAAGAATAATAAAGAAGCCAATCATTGTGGATGTAGCCCAAAGTGGGGTGAACCACATTAACTACTATGTTTACTTGTCTTTTATATGATTGATCATGAATAATTTCTTGATGCATGTTAGACTAGAATTATTCTCTATGTGATCATTGTGCAATGGTTATGAACGTTACAATGATTTGGTTTTGTTTTACTCTAAAGTATAATGGTAATACATAATTGAATTCACTAAGTAATCTAAGAAGAGAAAAGACAAACTAACCTGTGCATAAAAGATAAGTAAGAATGACAAAGATGATCACCTCTCATTCACTCACTGTTGTAGAAACTTGCTTCCCACAACCTCAATAGATGACTTGGGTGAGATTTCACTTGCATGCGAGTGATGATAAAAGGTACGGTGTTTGAAGGGTTTTGTTGGTCAAGATAACTTGAACCTAGGGTATTACAACCGTGTGCACGCCAACAAATGGTTTTGTTATTGGGACCTAGAATCTGTGATTGAGGGATTGTTTTGGAGGCCGACTAAGAAAGAGATCTCAGAATGGTTAGAAGGGAAGGAATAAGATTTTTCCGAGAAAGAGAATAGAAACCATCGGATGAGTGATGAGTAGTGGATGCAGAGGTATGTGTACACAGAGTTGCATGAAATTTTATTTGGCAAATTCCCAATAATTTTGACTATGTGGTTAAAAATACTAGTGGAGAATATTGAGAGGTATCACATTGCAGCACCGAGGAATTGGACTCCTAAGTGGGTAAGACAAATGAATTATGTAAGTAACCAAAGTTATCATGTGGTGGATTTTTGGTTGGATAGTATATTAGGAGGATATATTACAAAATTTGTAGTAGATTGTACCTAGTCATACAATGTTGTAGAAATGGACTTCTTCAAAGGTCTGCGTGGAAGGTTCATGAAATCATTGGGTATATGGATAAATATTTTGTTGTGTGACAAGTGCATGATGACAATGAAGTCTGATTGCTAAGGGTCTTTGTGCACATAGGGAAATTGGGGGATGACAAGATAATAGTATGAGGATAAGACAGAATGAAGGAAGAAATGAAGAAGGAAGGGAGGGACTAAGGATGCAGAGAACTGAAGAAATTGTATCTAAGGAAGAATACGAGTTTGGAGTATTGGACAAAGGAAGAAGTTACAAGAGATGAAAGACTAGGGAGGGAAAAGGAGAATTGCGCAATGATCTAGAGTTGAGAGGACCTTGTGAAATAGTCCAAATTGTGGAGATACCACACATAAGAGGAGAGGAAGAGGAGTTCCAGTCTATTCCTATAATAGAAGATTCAGGAAGTCCTACTCAGAATGGATCCTACGTCAAAACCATGACCCCATGCACATCACCACAATATGAGATAACAATTGAAGAGTTGTCGAAAGCACATGTAGTTAGCAGAGGGAATCCTAGTAGCAATCTTAGTAGTGGAAGCAATGCATAGAGTTAGAGTCAACTTGCATCATAAAGAGAAGGGACTACACAAAGCAACATGACAGGAGTAGAAAACATCCTCAAATTTCTTGAGTTCCAAGGGGTTGGGTCAGAGGACCCATAACAACATCTATTTGTCTACGAGATAATTTAAGATACTAAGAATGTTGAGTATGAGGCCGTGAATATTACGTAGTTGAAAACAAACTTTAGAGGTCGTGTGTTAGTCTGGTACATGAATTTTTAGAGTACCATGCCTACAGGAAAATTTAGGACTTCGGTAGAGATAAGACCAACGTTGTTAAAAGAATTGAGGAAGACAAAGTCTGAGTCACCGTATATTACAGAGCTGAAGGAAATTAAATAGGTGCAGATTGAATCAGTTTGGGATTATGACAAAATTTTTAAAGATTTGATGGGTAGACTAATTTTTCGGATCCTTGATCAACAACATCAAGAATGTTTTATCACAAGAATTCTATCACACATTCGCATGCCATTGATTCCACTGAAGGTTGTGTCACAACCTGAATATTTGGAGATTGTAATGAAGTTGGAGGCATCCCTTGTAGGAGACAATGGAGGGATGGCACAAGTTCAGACGTAGTTGGATGATTTGATGATTCAACTGAAAGAAATTACAAAAGGAAAGGAGAAGCAAGAACAATTATGGTGTACCAAGTGTAGGATTGAAGGCCATCACAAGGATGAATGCCCAACATTCGCGCAGTATTGGGTGACTGGAGCACTGAATCCATTACCAAGAGGGGGGTATTTTGAGATAGGTAAGAAATGGAGACATCATCCAACTAAGTGTCCACTACTATATTAGTATCATAGTACACCAAGGAACTTATTTAGCTATTTTTTCAAGTCATTTGTAAGGATTGTCATGCATTCAATTTGATGATGGAAAGCACTACATATATGTACATGATTCATGCGGAGATTGCTATGAGAGAAGTAGGTGGTCCATAGTATAATAATCAGAGAGGATTTAATCTAGGGAACATAGGAAATTTTGGTAGAGGTCGAGGCAGAGGAGGAAGAGGACCGATAATGTGTTACAATTGTAATCAACCGAGACACTTAGCCTATGATTGCTCGAATCTGTGTACAACTTGCACATACTATAGAGCATTGGACCATGTGATAGAATAGTTTCCTCAAATAGTGTTGAAATGGAAGGTAAGAGGGAATAAGAACCAGAATCCAAATCATAATGTAAAGAAAATATCAGCCAAAAATGCAACGAAGGGCCTAGAATAACAATTGTTATGCGTGGAGGAGATAGAACAGGGGTTGATGTGACGAATGGAGGGAAGCATGTTGAGAAATGGGTAAGGAAGTTAGCAGGACCTATGCCAACCTTCAATCCTCAACAATAAAAGGATATATATCAGAGGGAAAGAAAGGAGGTACTTGGACAGGATTGGGGAGCATCAACATCATCTGTGCCTCATGTCAGAGATCACATTGTGCTAGAGAGGCTAATTGGGAAGGTAACCACTCTAGGAGAATTCTTGAAACATTGTGTAGAGATAATGAAAGATGAAATTGTGTTGAATGCACTATATGAAATGATTTATCATTGAATGCAAGGAAGGGAAAATCTCATTGCACAGAGGGTGGTGAATCAAGAACTATGCAGAAAGAGGACCAATGAAGAATTTGGATTCAATGTGTAAATTGGGAAATATGATGTGGATAATGTTATATTGGATTTTGGATATGGTATGAATGTATTACCAAAGCCGACTTGGGAGATGATGGGAAAACCCAAGTTGATATGATCTCATATTCAGTTAAGGATCACGAATCAACACAAGATAGTATCGATTGGTCGATTGACAGGAGTACTTGTGAACATAGATGGGGTGCGCAGTGTGGTATACTTTGAAGTTATTGAGATCATGGATGATAGTCAACCATATCCAACACTAATGGGACTTGAATGAAAATTTTATAATTAGGAGATCATTAATATAAAGTGGAGAGAAATTATATTTGAAGTCAAATATTTGAAAGTGACTGCATCATTGGACCCAACAAAAGGAAAGAGATACATAGAGCCAACAAGAGTAAATGACATTGACAGTTTGAATAACATGACTACGCGAATGGAGGATTATGTTATCCCCACTTCAGATGAAATTCTACGTTGGATACTTATCAGTTCATGTGCACCATATTCATAGGAAGGTCTTGAGCATTGGCAGCAGAGGATGCATGAGGTATCAACTAGACGATGTGCACGCATAAAATGATCCTTGTGCTGGATTGGAACAAAGATATGTGATCCACCCAACTATGATGGATTGAATGATAAGCTTGTTTGTAAAGGATTTTGAGTTGTAGGTACCCAAACAACAAAGTTTGTTGATGTTGTCCTAAAAGCGACTATAGTCAGATGGTGCGTTACACACATAGAGGGAATGAAAGACTCATCATAGTGTAGAAGACTAATGAAAGTAAGGTTTGGTACTGAGGTATAAAATATTGCACAGAAGTATATAGGGGAGAGTGAAACAATGGATCATTTGGAGCAGTTCATGGACATATGGAACTTGACACCAAAGGAAGAATCGATACATAGATTTATTGATACACTAGATACAATTCTAAAGAACTGGTATTTGGAATTGGAAATGTGTAGAGAGACAACCAACTAGGAAGAGATAAATCATAGGTTCAAGGTCACATTTACATTTGATCATGAAGCTCCATCAATAGATGCAATGCTATAGGCTATTCGAACTAAGATCTTCTCAGAATAAGGGTCGATGGAGGTGGTATCAGTCTGTGATGTGCACATAGATGCTATGATTGTTCACGAGTTATTAGAGTGTTATAATGTTGCTAAATAAGAACATGGTGAGGAAGATCCCAGGAATTTGAAAGTACCTGAAAAAAAGGAGAAAAATAGGTATAAGGACCATAGATCGAGTCTGGTGCATACACACAACCAATAAAGACGTGGAAGGTAAACATTGGGACGACAAAGAATCTTAAGTTTGCGTAAATAAGGGATTACTGGAGTGATGAAACAATAGAGAAGATTGCAGACTTATTACGTGAATATCAATACCTATTCCCAACTACATTTTCATAGATGAAGGGGATATCTAGGGACTTAGGTGAGATTAAGATCCCTTTGAAACTAGGTGCTAAGCTAGTGCGACAGAGGCACTACGGGTTAAATCTGAATTACAAAGATAAGGTTAAAGAAGAAATAGACAAAATGTTGGACGCACAGATCATTGAACCCATGGTAAAATCAAAGTGGATAAGTCCAATGGTAGTGAAAGACAAGAAGATAGGAGGAATCAAGATTTTCATGGATCTAAGGATGCTAAATGATGCATGTTTGCATGACCCATTTCCAACACCATTCACAAATGAGGTACTAGAGAACGTAGGAGGGAAAGAGACTTATTATTTCATAGATGGATTCTCAGGGTACCATCAGATAAAAATTGTGCAGGAGGACCAGTACAAGACTACTTTCATGAAAAATTAGGGAAGTTATCAATATACATTAATGCCCTTTGGACTGAAGAATTCCCTGCATTTTTTTCAAGAGTTGTGGTTGCAAATTTCAAGGAATTTATTCATAAGTTCCTTAAAGTATACTTAGACAACTGGAATGTGTTCATCCTATAGAAGGATCAGATATAAATACTCGGGATAATGTTGGTTAGGTGTAGACAGTGTCGGATTTCGTTGAATTTGAAGAAGTCTATTTTTGTGCACCATTTGGAATTTTGTTGGGCCTTGTAGTATGCAAGCAAGGATTACTAGTGGATTCGACCAAGGTTGCGGTGATTTTAGATTTAGAACCACTTACATCATCTAGACAGTTGAGGGAAATCTGGTTCATGCAGGACATTACAGGAAGTTTATCAAAGTCTATGCGTAGATCACAACACCTATGGAAAATTTGTTGAAGAACGAAGTGAAGTTCCAATGGAACGAGGACTATCATAAGGGTTTGGACACCTTAAAGAAAAAACTAGTGACCGCACCGATTTTGATCTTTCCATATTTGAACAAGGAGTTCCACGTTCATGTAAATGAATCATCCATAGTGTTGGGAATGGTACTATCTCAACCAGGGGAGAGAGACATAGATCACCCAATTGCTTTTGCAAGTAGGAATTTGTCCATAGCATAGAATAATTACACCACCAAAGAACAATAAGGATTGGAAATGGTATATGTGCTACAAAAATTCAGACATTATTTACTGGGGTCTCATTTTAAGATGCATATAGACCATTTTGCACTAAAATACTTGGTGAAAAAGTCAGTTTTGGGGGGGGGGGAGAATATGTAGATGGCTACTGTTATTTCAAAAATAAGATTTTGAGGTTGTGGTGAAACTAGGAAATTTGAATTCAAGACTAGATCATATATCACACATATTATTAGGAGAAGATGCAAGGAATTTAGATGACAATTTACTATATGCATGACTATTTACAGTTATAATGGTGGATGACTACTTCATGGACATCATGTAGTTTCTCAATACAGGAATGGCACCATTGGACATGACAATTGCATAGAAGAAAAAACTAGTAGTTAAAACAACAGACTATCAGATCATTATAGGAAATTTATATAAGTTTTGTGCAGATGGAATATTGGGACGATATGTGTTGGAACATGAGAGGCCTATGATACTCACATAATCACATGAAGGGATTGCAAGAGGATATTACGCAGGAAAAGTGATTGTGCAAAATATTTTGTGCACATGGCTTTGGTGGAAAACACTACATAAATATGGTAAAGAGCATTGTCAGTCATGCGATGTATTTCAAAGAGTGGGAAAGACATCAAGGAGGGATGAAATTACTTTAAATCCACATGTTACATTGCAATCATTAGATGAATGGGCCATAGAATTTGTGGGTCCAATCAACCCACGAGCAAGAAGATCAAGAGAAAGGAACATAATCACTGCTATAGATCATTTGACAAGATGGGAAGAAGCAACACCAGTCCTAGACTACACTGCGGAGACTGCTACATGATTTTTGTTTGAGAATGTAGTCACACAATTTGGATGTTCTCTCATATCACCTAGTGATCAAGGAACACACTTCTTGAATAAAACAATTGTAGCATTAAATGAGGAGTTTCAAATTCATCAATAGAAGAGTACCCCGCATCATCCTCGAGGCAATGGGACAGTGAAATATTTCAATAAAATCATGGAGAATCCTTTGACAAAGATATGCAACATAGGGAAATATGAATGGGACTTAAGAGTTATTTCATTTTTATGGGTCTACAAGACTACAAGAAAAAATTTGACAGGGAAGACACCTTGCAGGTTGGTCTATGGGAAAGAAGCAATAATGTGAATGGATTTTATTCTACCTATCCTGGGCATTGCAGTGATCACTAATCTTTCGGACTCTGGCACAATAGAGGAGATATTGTCACAGTTGGTACAACTTGAGGAAGATTAGTTTGTTGTAGGTTTCCATCAACAAATTTATAAAGCAAGAGAGAGGCATGACATGATAGAGACATTAAACAAAAAAAGTTTCAAGTGAGAGACTTGGTATTGCTCTATGACAGTAAGTTTATGCAGCATCCAAAGAAGTTTAGAATGCACTGGTTTGGGCCATATATGATTAAGCATGTAACGGAGGCAGGTCTTGCACAGTTGGAAACCCTGAAGGGAAAAATCCTTGGAGGAATGGTGAATGGGAGTCGGTTGAAGCTCTATAGATATGGTCGACCATATGTGTTGTAATCTGAGTTACGCTAGAAAAAATGTATCATAGTAATTGTACTATAGTAGGAAGATAAAACACAAAAAAATATATAAAAAGTAGAAAAAGGAATAAAATCAAATAAAAAGTAGATAAGAAAAATAAAAGGATGACATAGTACAAAGGAATAAGAAATAGCGAAGAACGAATTATTGTCACGCTATTGGGATGGAATTGCGCCAATTAAGACAATAAGACACAGAAGAAAAAGACCAAAAAGAAAACAAATGAAGAAGAAAGAACAATTGTGCAGTATGGCACTGACAATACCATTAAAGGAATTAAAGCAAGGAAATGACGGCTACAAAGTGGTAATGACAGGTCATAAATACACTATATAATATTAAATGGTAAAAGCTACTAGAAATCACGACATACTGGCGATATGAGGCAAAAATCACACTGGATTTGGTAATAAAGCTACATTTATTTAACCATTCATAAACCCCATTGGTGGATGGGAAAATTTAGTTAAGGCATGAAGAGACATGAACAAGTGGCAAGGAGGCACAAAAGTAGCTGAGGGTATCCAAGCAAGAATTATTGTTGTTATGAGTTGCATGCAAGAGAGAGAAAACCATAGTGAACCAAAGATGAATCAGAGCTAAACTACAACTACACTAGAACAACCACATGAAAAGTAAAGAAATATGTCCCACGAAACAATGGCACTGCTGAAAGTTGGAGAACCATCAACATCGGCACGAAAAGAATCAAAATGACCACCAATGGTCGAAGAAACACCAAGAGCTTTAGCTTCACAAGAAAAATTTCATAGGGACTATGTACCACCATGGAAAGATAACATGCCTCACATTAAAGTCCCTAGAGATGGAAAATACCCATTGGCCACACCACCAATCCCACCTGGTGTAAGTGTTGAAGGAGACATGCTAGGAAAAGTTGTCTCCCTAAAGTTTTTGGATCATGATATCACAAACGAACAGAAGTTCCCCGAGCCGACGAGGGAAAATTATTTGTGTGCCAAGAGTGTTTCAGGCATAGGAGGAATACTGCTTGAAACAGAAATGTGGGAAACAGGACTGGAGAATTCAGGGATACTGAACCTACTATAGGCTCCACACTTTGGATGTAGCCTGGAAATCAATGCATGTGTCAAGATATTACTCAGTTGTTTCCATGGAGGAACATTGTGTCTTGCCCCACCAGTGTCAATTGATACAAAATTAATTGTGTGGATCGCAGGGATACCAAAAGAAGAAGAGGATCTGGACACATTATTCAACAACAAAGTAGGGGAGAAATCCTAGTTAGAATCCATGAAGGATAAGTTTCACACCTTCAAGGGAAAAGGAGGGTTGGATGTCGCGAACATCAACAACGAAGGTGTCTAGTTTGCAACACAGATGTTGTCTTTAAAATTGTTGAGGAAGTGTTGCAAGGATGAAGTGACTACTACAATAATCACAGCCGCAAAAAAATGCACGGAGGGGGTCCAAATGAATTGTGACACATTCTTAGTGAATCAATTAATGACAGACTGCATAGAGGCCCAAGAAAAAGGATTTTTTTTATTATTATTCATGGGTTCTTATTTTGATTGCACTAGTAGGATGGCAGGAACCAAGTTATTACCAATGTATGAGAACAACTCATAGAGGTAATGTAGTTTCGTGGTATGCCGACTTATGGAATATGCCAAAAAAAAGGCGACGAGAAGATAACAAAGTTACATTTTATGTATACTTCGACGTGATCAGGTACATCATAGAACATACACCATGCATCACAACAAAGATAGTAGAAACCCACTAGGATATTCCATGATTCAAAGAAGGGATGCACCATATGTACATGCAAGCAAAAAAGGATCATGCGCACCAGTAGATTCCAACCAACTACAGGTTGAAAACAAATGATGTATGCCTAATCATTAATGATTTTGAAGCCGAGTGGAACATCCCATCAGAACAAATGGGGAACCCTAAAGATGAATAAGAATAGGAGGTGTGCGCAAGAAGACCAAAGTGCATAAGGAACCCCATTCTATACTCTGATCAACGACGACCTGGACTGAATCGACTACTAAGTATAGGGCATCGCAGAGGAATTTATTGAGGAAGCTATGAGAAAACAAGCAGAACAACACCATGAGGTGCAGGATCAGATGGTAACATTACACAGCTCTTCGAAGCAGCCACAATAACACCATAGCATAGAGCACATGGAAAATCGAGCACAAGTTCGGTATAGGAAGCACATATTACCAATATACCTCTGATCGAGATAAAAATGAGGCATATAATGTTACAAATCAATATAGACATGGTCAATTTCCAAACACCTAAACTATAATAACATATGAAGACACTGAGCCACTTGAACTTATTGGTGTCATGGATGCCCATACACTTATTACAAAGCTTGGAAATAGGCATTTTGAATGAGATTAGGCTCTCTGCATATGAAGAAAATCGGGAAATGACCAAAGTAATGGATAAAAGGGCTCAATTGCAGCAACAGTATGCCACTACGTTCCATCAAAAGAGAGAAGTTGAAGGAAAAGTGGAAGGAGAAATGAAGGAAAAGAATGAGGTCGAGGAAAGGGCCAGAAAAGCTCTAAAGGAAAGGGACGAAGTCGAGATAATGGTGCAGAAGACACAAGTGAACGTCCAAAAGTTGTACAAGGAAATTACGAAGGTATCGATAGTAGTAGAGGCTACTATGGAGGAGAAGGTCTTGTAAATTGGTGAAGTCATAAAATGCTTCTACACGAGAATTGAGGACCTATAGTTGCATAGTACGTCGGGAAAACCACCGGAGGAAAGAGAAGGAAGAGAGATAATGATGATGACAGTCGTAGAAAACATCAAGAAAGTGGAAGAAGAATGCCCAAAACTATGCAAGGAAATCATGAAAATCTGGACAGACCTAGTAGAATATACATAGATGAAGGCTATGGAAGAAAAATTAAAGGATGCATATGAAAAGGCATGTAAATCTTTAGAAAGCATAAAAACCCTTCCATTGACTTAATGAATGAAGGCCATTTTGGCACAGAGGAAATCATATGTGGAAGTTTAAAGGATGTGGGATCGGTAGAAGATCCTTCAGTAGCACTTAGGACCATTGCAATAAGAAGCATTGAGGGTGATAGTTGAATTGGCCACTACAAAGGGAAAGGTGAAACAATAAGCACATGAAAAATAAGAAACTACCCTGACTGCGTAGGGTGTAGAAGAAATTGTGGAAACTGAGGCAGCAATAATAAAGGAAGTTGCAACAACTAAGGAAGCCTCACAAAATTTTATCCAAGCATGGAGGAGCATGCAACAAGCCTGAGTGGGTTGGGATGAGCCATAGGTGAGTGTTGGAGGCCTGCTGGACAGGCATTGTGGAAACAATATTCATAAAAATCCTAAGGAAGATGTGTGTAGAAGAAGAACTTGAAGAAAGAAGACTAGATAGGTTCGGGAATGCGTAGTTGGGCCACATTCAGGAGTACAATTCACAATGAGAATAATAAAGTAGAGTAATAAAGAAGAAGAATAAAGTATGGAATAAAGAAAGAGAATAAATTGGGCCAAAAGGAAGGATGAAAGGTCGATGTGTTAAAGATAGAAGGATGCGCAAAATTAGGAATAACAACAATCAGAGTGCAAAAGTAGCATGCAGACAAAAAAGAAGGTGAATGCATCCTGAACAACAAGTCAACTTAAGTTATTATGAATTATAATAGGGTTTTGGGATGAAACAAGTAGGGTTTTAAGCCCTAGAATTTATGTATAAATATGTAATGGGTTGGTAGATTAGGGGTTCTTGTGCTAGTTCTTCTCGAGCAACATTGTGGAGTATGTTCCAAGATATCAGGAGTTCCTATCAGTAAGGAGAGTGATAGAATAGGACAAGAAGGAAATATTCTATGTTTGAATGTTAAGGAGATGATGTAGAGAGAGAGAGACTTGGATTGTAGAACAACTAGGCTAGAAGAAGGAAAAGATAACATGATGTATATTTGTAAGTGCAATGCATAAGCCTGAGAAAATTGCATAAAGAATAATAAAGAAGCCAGTCGTTGTGGACGTAGCCCAAAATTGGGTGAACCAAGTTAACTACTATGTTTACTTGTACTTTATATGATTGATCATGAATGCTTTCTTTATGCATGTTAGACTAGAATTATTCTATGTGTGATCATTATGCAATGGTTATGAATATTACAATACTTGGTTTCTATTATAATATGAAGTATAATGGTAATACATAACTTGATTCACTAAGTAACCTAAGAATATAAAATACATATTAATGCGTGCATAAAAGATAAGTAAGAATGGAAAATATGATCATCTCCCATTCCCTCACTACTGTAGAAACTTGGTTCCTACAACCCCAATAGATGCCTTGGGTGAGACTTCACTTGCATGCAGGTGATGCCGAAAGGGCTGGTGTCTGAAGGATTTTTTTGGTCAATATAACTTGAACCTAGGGTCTTACAAACACGTGCAAGCCAAAAATGCCCTCGACCACATATGGTCCCAACCATGCAGTTTCTAATTTCCTTGGTCTTCCTTTTAGCTAACTTTCGTATAGTAATACCAAGTCTCCATTGTTGTTTTCCTTCTTTCTAAGATGTCAATCATGCTAGGATTTTTGTTAGCTCTTTTGGATTTCCTGATGTTGTTGTGCCAAAATTCTCTCTTCTTCTAGTTGTTTTAGTTGATAGAATTATTTTTGTGTGTTAAGTCTATGGTTGAACTCTAAGGAAGAGGCTATAAGGCCTACATTGGCACAAAAGTGTAGTGGGATTATAACTTATTGACCATAAACAAATTTGAATGGTGTTTGACCAGTTGATATTTTATATGTTGTTCTGTAAGCCCATAGTACTATCGGAACTTTATCATCCCAGACATCTATGTTTATTCCACATATTTTAGTTATCCCCTTGTGTACTATTTTGTTAAATGATTCGACTGTTCTGTTGGCTTGTGGATGATATGAAGTCATTTTTCTATGGTCGATTAGGAAATTTATGAGTATTACTTCAATTGTTCTATTGATAAAGTGTGCTCCTTAATCATTAATTATTTTCAAATGACAACCAAATCTGGTAATTATGTTTTCATAAATTTTCCAGTTGTTTCTTTTGTGCAATTCTCAATTGTTTCAGCTTCTTCCCATTTGGTTAGATACTCAAAAAATATAATTATGTACTTTTCTCTTGACCTCTTGGACTTGTTGGGAAGGGTCTAATGAAATCAATAGCCCAAATTTCGAATGGTAAACTTGGGTTTATTGAATGCAAGGGCATTTATTTTTTCTATAATGGTCATCCCATCCTCTAGCACTTGTCACATTTTTGTATTTGTTATCGATATTCTTTATGTAGTGTTGACCACCAAAGACTGGATTGAAGAAATTTTATAGTTTTCATGTCATCTTGAAAGTGTCCTCTTGCTGGACCTGCATGTGCCTTGGTAATGATGTCTTCTCATTCATTCTCTAATGCACATATTCATAGGATATTATCCTCTCCTAGTTTATAGAGGTATCCATTTATAAGAGTGAATGGTGAAGTTTTCATTGCTAGGATATTCCACTTGTTGGATGGGAGGTCTTCAGGTGCTTTCCCATCTTCTAAAAAAGTTGCAATTTCTTCTAATTCTTTAGGGGATGCTTCCACCCTAAATAATCTCACATATGGTAGATCATCGTCTATCCCCATCGGATCTTCTCCTACTTCTAGTCAGGATAGGTGATCTGAGCCGACATTTTTCTTCCCTAGTTGAACTATTATTTTGAAGTCAAATTCTTGAAATAGCAGTAGCCATCGACAATTATCACTGTGATAGACTGGTTTGTTGACTAAATATTTCAAATCTTGATTATCAGTAAAAAAACACAAAGTGATTTTCTAAGAGATAGTGTCTGAATTTTTGCAGGGAAAATATCATTGCTAAAGCTTCACGCTCCGTCATTGAGTAATTTTGTTCTTCTTTATTTAGTTTCTGGATGACATATGCATTGGGATGGTCGACCATCTCATCATATGACCAGGATAAGATTGTGTCGACATCAACATTAGATGCATCGGCTTGTACATGAAATTTTCTGGACCAGTCGGGAAATCTTAGTATTGGTGCTTCTACCAAATTTATGTTTAATAGTTCAAAAGAGTTGTTACATGACTGGCTCCATTGAAACTCTACTTATTTCTTTATTATCTTTTCAATTGGAGAATTTATATTATAATAATTTCAAATAAACTTTCGATAATATCTTGTGTGTCCAAGGAATATTTTTATTTGTTTGTGATTGATTGGCGGTTTCAATTTGAGGATGACTTTGATCATGGCCATATCAACTTTGATTCCATATTTATATAAAATGTGTCCCAATAGTATGCCTATTGGTGTGGAAAATATATATATATTATATTCTAAGATAAGTGGACCTGTCTGCATATCTCTAGCCTCATTCTTAGCCATTGTATGTGATCTTTTAGGAGGTTGTAGATAGTCCAATCGTCAAAATATACGACCATTGTTTTATAGATGTATTCTTGAAATGATTTGACCACTATCCTAGAGAATATTTTTCAAGTGTTTTTTAGGCAAAAGGGCATGGATTTGTATGCAAATGATTCGAACACATATACAAATTGTTGGGCACGGGCCAATTTTGAGGAAAAGCCAATTTTTGGGAAGATAAAGCTTAATTCGGAAAAAGACAGTTAGCAAGAAAAGAAGCACGTGTGAGGAAATGCTGCATGCAAAGGAGGAAAGAATTCAAGGTGTGCATGTAGGAAAACCTAACTACATTAGGGTTAGGGTTTTTTTAAGAGATTGTAATGGCTAATAAGCTAAAAATTAGTATAAATAAGTATTTAGGAGGTCTAGGTAAGGGGTCCCAAGTTTGTTTTATTCGGTGAAGGAGACTACTGTAAGATCTGATACCATTTTTGTAAGTTGTTGAGTTGTAGGAGATTCAAGTAGCTAGATATTAAGGGTTATATCACATGCTGAGGAGCCTGGTATGATCTAGTCAACATCATAGAGGATTGTGTAACTTGTTTTGTAATTGTATGATCGGAATTGTAGTGCGTGTGGCACCATCTATTACAGAAATATAAATAAAAGAGCATAAGAAGCCAGATAGTTGTGGATGTATTCCAGGAGTAAGTGAACCATGGTAACACCTGTGTTATGTGTTGTGATTGATTGTAGGTTTACCTTCTGTAAGTAGTTAGACTATGAATGGATGAATGGATACTTCTATGAGATCTGTTAGAATGCATGCATATATTTAACAGATAAATAAATATTAAGAATATTAGAAAGAACAACCATATCAAGGCCTAAGAAGATGAATTGCAATCCCAGATCCCCAATATTCCCTATACTGTAAGCATCTGAGCATTTGAGTCACCCATAGGACTATCTCAGGTGAGACTATGCAGTACATTCTGTTTGTTGTGTTGCCTTCTGGTTTACTAAGAGGGCTGATATTTTTAGAGTGTTTTGTTGGAAACCTATTTAGATATGAACCTGGGTCAGCCCAAGGTTAGGAGGAGATATTAATAACCAAAAAATGGTTCCATTGCCAGGAAGAACTGCATGGGATTGAGTGAGTGGGATCCATGAAAGAATCACATAGAAAATGAAAGTATAGAAAGGAATGGTCAGACCGTGGAATCCAATGAAGGAGAAGATTGAAAGTTGGTTGAAAACAAAGGATATTGATTTTGCATAGAAAAATAAAAGAAACACTAGGTTAACACCGTGAAAATATCTGATAAGTACATGTTTAGTGACTTGCGTGAGGTATTTTTTTGTGATTTCCTGCATGTGTTGCAGGATTGGTTATTAAGGTTCAAAGACAACCACCCTACAAATCGAATTAGACAGCTCGAGTGGAATCATGTGGAGATCATGTAGTTACAAAAAGTTAACAACAAATTCACATGCACAATATATTTCTGGCTAGATAGTATTGTTGAAGGCTTTATCAAAAAATTTGCAGTAGATACCACGAAGACTTACAGTGCAACAAAGTAATATTTCCTGAAGGGACCCAAAGGTAGGCATATCAAATCAATCTATACTTCAATCAAGATCTTAGTGTATAACAAAGGTGTGATTACTATAGAAGCATACAACTAAACTTCCCTGCATGCATGGGGGAAGGGGGGAAGCATTGACAATAGGTGGAGAAATGGAGGAAGATATGGATGAGGGAAAGAAGAAGGAGGCCATGGACCCAATCATGATGGAGGAAGATCATATAAAGAAGATAATGGCAACCGCTGGAAAGATGCACAGTAGAGTACTCTACCAATATAAGATGAATAATAAGAAGAGAGTCGTAGAAGATAGAGAGGGCTTGGCCAGTGATGAAGAAGAGGTAGAGGATCTTCGTGCTATGGAGAAGAATGAGGAAATTCTACGCACAACATATGAAAGGAAAACAAAAGGTGTAAGGGAAGGAACAGAAGGTAGAATACCCATTCATGTTAGTGTCAGTGTGGAACCCATAACCCCATGTGTGACTAATACACCAGGAAGAAGACCATTGTTTAGAAAATTGAATTTTAGTGGAGGAAAGACATCAGGAAGTGCATCCAATCAAGGAGTAGCAACTGGAGGAGCCGGTTCAAGAAATAGTAGTAAATTATCCACATCGCACGGAGGTAGTAGTTCATCACAATTCAAGATGGCAGAACATGATCCCACCATAAGGTTACCATAATTTCGGGGAGAGGCATTTGAGGACCCTGAAAATCACTTATTCATATGTGAGAAGATATGGGAAGAAAAATAGATTACAGATGAGGATACAAAACTTGTGCAGTTATCTATCACGCTAAGAGACTACGCGTTGGATTAGTACATGAGTCTAGTTGTAAATAGTCCACCAGGAACAATACAGACTATTGCAAATGTGAAGAAGTTGTTGATAAATGAATTTCATAAGCCTAGTTTAGAAGATCAATACATGAATGAGATGATTGAAATCAAACTGAAATCAGGTTTTGGGAGATTGATCAAAGGTTCAAATGGTTGAAGGGTAAATTGAAGTATGTCATGATTGACATCCAACATAGACATATCTTTGTGAATTCACTACTACCACACCTGAAATACCCTTTGAGGTAGCAAAATTTTCAAACTCAGGTAGAGGCTCTACATGTATCCCTACAACTGGAAGAGAACCAATATCAGAAGACAGATCTAACAATAGAAGAGATAAAAAAGGATCCAAAGAACCTCACATTTCAACTAAACCAGAATAAAGGCAAAGAGAAAAGAGAAGTTGTTTGGTGTACTACATGCAGGATAGAAGGACTCCCCAAGAATGAGTTCCCAACTTTTGCATAGTACATGGAAACAGGGATACCAAACCCTTTTTGAATAGGAGTACCATGGTATGAGATCTGTAAAACACATGGGCATGATCCATATCATTTTCCAATGATGTAGAAGTACCAGATGGTACCCAAGAATTTGTAATGCAATTTTTTCAAATCAGTGGTTCATGATGACAAATATTGTAGAACAATGGACCTGATGAGGGAAAGAAATTTAGATATTTATAGGGTGCAAGCAAATATGATGACAGGGAAACATGCAGCACAGTTCAACCAGGTACCACCTCCATATAATAATGCGCAGTAGCAGTACAACATTGCGGAGCCACAGTATAACATTGTGCAACCTCAGTATAACCCCGCGCAGTATAATCAGGTACCTTAATACAACACACCACAAGGAGAGTGAGGTGCATATAGAAGTGGAGGATGCAATAGAGGAGGATTTGGAGGAGGCATAGGTGCAGTAGTGTGCCACAACTTCGAACAACCAAGACATTATGCAAGGGAATGTCCACTTCCACCTATGACATGTATGTATTGTCACACAGTAGACCATGATACAGAGGAATGACAAACACTTTTGGGGAAGATTCAAGAAAAAAGGAATAAGAACAATCATAATGTTTAGTGGATTTCTACAGAAGCCAGGGATGGTGGAATAAATATCAACATAGTTATGTGCAAAGGAGCCAAGAAATGAGCTGACACAGTAAGACAAGAGCCAGTGCAACACTAATGGGTGAAGAAGAATATTGAATCACAGAAACAGTTTGATGCGGGGAAATAAAAATAAACATTCAAGGAGGCCAGACAGGAGTTCCTCACATAATATTTTGCTTCTACATCAAGTGCGCAACATACTCTGAATGTGTTAAGCCCTAATATTGTCTCATTACCCCTTAATTGGGGAATATTAGATTAGTAATGTTATTTTATTTATGTCGTATTTAGGCCATTAGTTGTAATTTAGATTAGTAATGTTATTTTATTTATGTTGTCTTTAGGCCATTACTTGTAATTATACCTCCTAGTCTCCTATATATACCAAGGAGACATTTTCATTTTGAATCATCTTGTACTTGAACATTTAAGTGGGGTAAAAGGAGGTTGCCCCCTTGAAGAGGCTTATTATCTGAAATTATCTCTTTTTCAATGCGTTGAGTACTTTTCCTGAGGTTTTTCTATGCTATATTGATGTTTGGTTCTTAACATATGGGATCAGATCTCAAGGTCTTGGGGTTTCGCTGCTACATCTGAGACACCGTGGAATTTTTGCTATAACTGTTTTTCTGAAATGTTTCAGAAGGAACTGCTTGGAGGATATTTATTAGACGGATCAAGGTACGTTGGGTTAAAAATTAAGCTCCTGAGGCCTTATACTTTTGGAGATACAGCCTGTACAAGATAGGGTTCTGGAATCATCTTGAAATGAGTCATTGCAGAACTTTTGCTATAAAAAAAATTATGTAATGTTTTAGACCCTGAACTCTGACGACCATTTACATAAATTAGTAAGGTATCTGTGGTAAAAAAAAATTCTTCTGGGTCATCTTAAATTTGTATATACACCTTGTGTAAGATAGGGTATCTGACTAGTCCTATTGACTAGTCTCAAGAAGGTGTTCTAGGTAAAACAATCATAACTTCTTGCTAGAGTATCCAAATTGCGTGGGACTAGTTGCATTGGATCGTGGACAGTCTGTAGTATTTTGGATGATAGTTTCATAAGTTTATATCAATTATTTTGTGCCGGGCATGCTATACAAGTAAGATCTCCTGGAAAGACCAAAAATCGGCAAGTTGTGAGGAAGTTACTGTAAATTCCACTTGGCACATCCAATTTTTATCAGACCTGTCACATTGAAGAGAATAAATATCAGAAAACTACCTAAAAGAAATTTTCATACCCAGAAAGGCCGAAACTTGGGAGATAGAACAAAATAAATATTGTCTAGCAGAACCGCCTCAAATTCAAGATTCAAAAGTGATATTTGGCCAACATGCCACCAAAAAAGGGACGTTCTACACCAAATAAGCCTCTAGAAAATCCTAATTGGACTCTTGATGAAGGTGAAGAAATGCGTAGGGACACAAATGAACTACAAAAGAAGATGGATTCAATGGAAGCTCAGTTGGATACTAAGATGGATTCAATGAAAGCTCAGTTGGATACTAAGATGGATTCCATGGAAGCTAAGTTGATGGATTCAATGGAAGCTAAATTGGATAATAAGATGGATGGGTTAAAAGGGGAGATCATGGAAGTATTGAGAAATTTCGTAACAGAGAAGACACCCAAAGTGAAAATGCAGCTCATGAAATTCATGATGAGGACACAAGGAAGGTGAATCAAGAATGGAGAAACTCCAACTTTGGTTTGAAGACCAACCACATTCCTAAGATTGATATGAGGAAGTTTGATGGCAAGGACCCAATCACATGGATACTTTAGATGGAGCAATTCTTTGATCTCCATAATGTGCCACATACACAAAAGGTACGAATTGCTTCTTTATATTTAGAACCTAATCAATTTTTTTGGTATCGATGGATTTGTTCTCGCAAATCACTCGTCACTTGGACAATTTTCATGGAAGAAATGATAGCACACTATGAGGATACAAAGAGCAATACCTTCTTTAGCCAATTGATAAATCTCAAGCAAAAGGGTTCATTTACCGAGCACATTGAGAACTTCCAAAGATTGAATATAAAGGTAACCGATATTCCAGATGAGCACTTGATTGATGTATTCATAGGAACTTTAA
>ML779106.1:120460-164909 GCA_009831015.1 Picea engelmannii | reverse complement strand
TCTTGTACTTGAACATTTAAGTGGGGTAAAAGGAGGTTGCCCCCTCGAAGAGGCTTATTATCTAAAATTATCTCTTTTTCAAGGTGTTGAGTACTTTTCCTGAGGTTTTTCTATGCTATATTGATGTTTGGTTCTTAACAGAATGTACCAATGTGTGAAATTCCCTTATCAATGTATCACACCAGCGAAGAACCACCTATAGTGTAAGTAAGTACCATAAATACCTTTCTGCAATACTGTGTTAAACTACTGAATGATCCATCTTATGTTAAAATCCTACAAAATATGTTAGAAATATGTAACACAGAGGAAGAGAGGAAGTTAGAACATAAAACAGTCAATTACCTCCATACTAGAAGGAGGACACGCAAAGAATTCAGACTAAATTACAACATTGCATATTTCAATATGGGGGATATCATACCTAATTTAGGGTCTGAGGTCAACGTTTTACCTAAGAAGACATGGAAATGTATGGGATAAGCCACACTGGGCTATTCACTTGTCCAGTTGAAGCTAGAAAACCAACACAGATTTCTACCAATTGGAAGGCTAAAAGGTGTGAGAGTATATCTGGATGGAGTGTGCACTAAGGCAGATTTTGAAGTGATAGAAATAGTGGATGGCACAACACCTTATATAGCACTTCTTGGAATGGATTGGGAATTTGAAAAACAAGCCATAGTTAACTTGAAGACAAGGAATATGACATTTGAATCAAGAGAATATAGATTCATTGTGCCACTATACCCATTAGAAGGAGAAAGGTTTGTAGAACCCACTTGCTTAGATCTGGAGGAAATCAACAAGTTATACAGAACCACCGCGCACGAAGAAGATTATGTCAAGCCAACTAAAGATGGGGTAGTCAACTGGAGGAGAATCACATCATGTGCATCTGACTCAGATACAATTTTGTAGAATTGGCAACAAATATTACATGAACTATGTACAAGAATTTTCTCAATAATAGACCGTGCAGTAAGATGGGTGGGTACCGAGATAAGAGAACCTCCCAATTTTCATGGAATACATGACTTATAAGAATTCCTAATAAGACACGAATATGAAGTGTTATAGAACCAAAGGCTCTTAGCCTTGCACATTGCACTCAAGGAAACACCTGCAAGATGGTGGGGTGTGCACAAAGAAACAATTAGGGATTGGTACCAATGCAAGTGAATACTGTGCATTAGATTCGGTGCAGAGTAGGGGAGAAATAAGATGCAGAGATATCATGGATAGGGGACCCCAGAAATTTTTTTGGAGATATGTAGAACACTATGGAGGATGACACCACTAGAGGAATGGCCTCATCACTTCATCCACACATTGAAAGGAATTACATAAAACTAGTATGTAGACTAGGAACTACGCAGAGGCATTGCATAATGGAAAACATTACAACGAAGATTTATAGTAACCTTCTCATTTTAACATGAGAACCCCAACATGGATTCAACACTCAAGAATATAAGAGGTGTGATATTTATTGATGAATCATAGGTTGAACTCATGACAGAGTATCAACAACATAACATACATACAATGAAAGAACTATTGTCCTGCTATCATGTGCATGAAGAAGCACCAAATGAACATGATCCACGCAAAATTCATATTACAGATATTAAAGGAGAAAGGTCGATCTTTGGAATCATAATTATTTGTTGCACCTATCAAAGTGAAGAAAGTCAACATTGGCACAACTGATAATCCTAAAAGGGCAAGTATTGGAGATTATTGGGATGAATAAACATTGGAAAGGATAACATAGTTACTGCGCAAATATAGTGACATGTTCCCAACAAATTTTATTGAGATGAAAGGCACAGAAGGAGAACTAGGAGAGATGAAGATACCTCTCAAACCTGAGGCTAGATCTTTCAGACATGGACTTATAGAATAAATCCAATATATAAGGAGAAAGTAAAAGAAGAAATTGACATAATGGTGGAAGTTGGTATCATAGAACTAGTGGAGGAATCTAAATGGATAAGCCCTATGGTAGTTCAAGAGAATAAACAAGGGGGAATAAGGATTTATGTAGATCCTAGGAAACTAAATGATGCTTGCCTACATGACCCTTTCCTTACACCTTTTATAGATGAAGTCCTAGAGAATGTGGGAGACCAGGAAGCATATTCCTTTACAGTTGGATTCTCAGGTTACCACTAGATCAAGATAGCCCTGAATGATAGGTACAAGACTACTTTTTCCATAAAATGGGGATCCTACCAGTACACAGTCTTGCCTTTTGGGTTGAATAATTCACCAACCATATTTTCAAGGGTATAACAGTTGTTTTTAATAAGTTCATACATCAATTTATAGAATTGTATCTGGACAATTGGACTGTATATAGTCTGTTAAAATACCATGTGGAAGTACTAAGGATGATGTTGGAAAGATGCAGGCAGTGTCAAATATAATTGAATATCAAGAAGTGCATCTTTGGGACACCTTTTGGAATATTATTGGGCCATATAGTGTGCAAACAAGGTTTTCTAATAGTTCATGCCAAGATTGCAGTTATTGTCAATTCACCACCACCGAAATCAATGCACAAGTTGAGAGAAACATTGGGACATACAGGCTACTACATAAAATTTATAAAAGGGTATGTGCAGATCACTGCGCCAATGGAGAAACTGTTAAATAAAGATACTAAATTTCAGTGGAATGAGGATTGTTAGCAAGGTTTGGACACCCTAAAAGAAAAGATGGTGACAACATCTATTCTTGTATTCTCAGATTGGGAAAAGACTTTTCATGTGCATGTATATGCATCTTCTATAGCACTTGGGGAAATTATGGTACAACCAAGAGAATGGGATTTGGACCATCCTATAGCATTTGCAAGCAGAAAAATGTCAGAATCATAGCATAATTACAATACTACAGAAAGAGAAGGCCTAGATATGGTCTATGCCCTTCAGAAGTTCAGACATTACCTACTGGGAAAACACTTTAAGATGTTCATAGATCATTCAGTCCTCAAATACCTAGTCAACAAGCCAGTGTNGGATAGTGTTATTTTAATAATTTGACTTTGAAGTGATAGTTAAACTAGGGATGCTGAATGCAGGACCTGGTCACCTGTCAAGGCTAATGAATGGAGAAGAACCTACCAACTTGGAAGACAACTTCCCTAATGCGCAGTTATTTTTAGTCCAAATAGATGATGAATATTTTTCTAATATTATTGAATACCTGAGTACATGGATTGCACCACAATATTTTAACACTGTGTAGAAGAAAAATATGGTATTCAGAGCTGCAAATTATCAATTGATTATGGGACACTTATATAAAATGGGTGCAAATTGTTTTTTGAGATGTGTACTAGAACATGAAAGGCCTAGGATTTTGGCAGAAGCTCATGAGGGAATAGGTGGAGGAAACTATGTAGGAAAAGCTACCCCACAGAAGGTATTGCACATAGGAATATGGTAACCAAAAATTCAAAGAGATGCTAAGGAATATTTCCAGAGATGTGATGTTTGTCAGAGGATTGGTAAACCTAATAGAAGTGATGAGATGCCCCTAAGAAAACAAGTAACTTTGCAGGTATTTGAAAAATGGGAAATAGACTTTATGGGACCAATTAATCCACAAAAAAGAAGGTCAGGAGAAAGATATATCATTACTGCAACAAAATACTTAACAAGATGGGCAGAAGCAGCACCAGTAAAAGACTGCAGTACAGAGACATCAACACACTTCTTGTTTGAGCAAGTGATCACTAGATTTGGTTGTCCAAGGATTTTGATGAGTGACCAAGGCACTCACTTTATCAACAGTACTATCAAGGCTATGACTGATCATTTTGAATTCTATCATCATAAGAGTACACCATACCATCCTCAAGCAAATGGAACAGTAGAAGCCTTCAATAAGATCCTAGAGACTGATGTGACAAAGATATTCAATGTCAACAAGGATGAATGGGACTTGAAAATACCAGCAGTATTATGGGCATACAGGACTACATATAAGAAGCTAACATGACAAACACCATTCAAGTTGGTGTATGTGCAGGAAGCAGTGATGCCACTAGAATTTTGGGTACCCAGTCTGCGCGTAGAAGTAATCACCAACATGACAGAAAGAGGAAAAGTAAAGGAAATATTAAAGAAACTAATGGATATGGAAGAGGATAGGATTCTGGCAATATTTCATCAAGAAGTACAGAAATCAAGAGACAAAGCTTGGCATGACAGACATATAAAGAGGAAGAGTTTCAAGGAAGGAGACCTAGTATTGCTCTATGACAACAAAGTTTTTCAACATCCTGGAAAATTCAGAATGCACTGGTTAGGGCCCTATGAAGTCAAGACTGTCACAGATGGGGGATTTGTATGGTTAAAAGATCTGGAAGGATAATATTTGAAATGAATGATCAATGGGTGTCGACTGAAATTGTAAAGGGATAATCAACCTCCTAGCACTTAAAAGTTACATCACAGTAAGAAAGACATGTACATAGTGTAATAGTCAAAGTTAAGATATAAAAAATAGAAAAAGAAATAAAAAGGATAAAAAAAAGGAAAACGAAATATAAAAATAGAAAAGACAAAAAATACAAAATTACTAGGAAATATAGCGCACAATGGAAGTGGACTCAGCGCAATGAAAAGAGAAATGTCTGCTGCAACATATGGGCAACAAACTGCGCACTAAAGAAAATTACAACAAAAATACTCGGTGCACTCAAAAAATTTAGTACCATGGAAAAGGTACTATCGGTCTGAAAAAGCAAAAAACGATGGTTAGGGAAAAAAGGCACCAACTGGCGGAATTTATGGAAATTAAATGTAACGTACTCATAAAGTTTTATGGCATTAATCGTAGCTAGGGAAGCTTCTTCAAGAAGCTTCATGACATTGATGACACCTTCTATATAAAGGGGAAACACGAGTAGAATACAAATCATTGTAAAATTGTGAACTTGCAACCATATAGAGAACACAGAGAAAAAGAGAATAAACAAGTGCAAAGTGCGAACTAGTCGAATCCCATTTGAAAAAAAACAAGCAATACCCACGATGACACCACTGAAGATGGGTGCACCGAGCCAAACATCGACAAAAACTCATAGCATTGTTAGAGTGACTCATGAAACCTCATAGGTAGAATGGGAAACCACCTAGAGAGAGGAATTCATCGATGTTGATGCAATTCCCTCGCCACGAGTCGAACCAACAATCCCTACACCAGTGGAGGAAGAAACAAAAACCCCAACAACAACTGCCATGGAAATTGATTCAAACAATGGTGCGCAGGGCCACAAAACATACGACGTAAACAACCTACAACCACATGTGAGGGTCAAAGAAGCCCAAAGAAAAAATGGTGAAGCCAATGCACACACAGAAGTTGCGGTGCCAATACCATGTTGTGAAGTAGGGTCTGTGCAGCAATAAGAAGGGTTGGTCGAAGACATAAATGACCAACCAAATTTAGATGCAAAGCATGGGAAAGCAAAGGTTGGGACCTATAGCGCGTCAGCTAGAAGAAAGGGAAAACAACCCATGGCATGGTCCTCGCGCAAGAAACCTGACAAAATACTCATATTGTCATGCATCTTAGAGGGAGTACAGGCCCCACCAACATTGTTGGGTTGTGTGGAGAAGATAAAGTACTCGGGCCATGATGTGGCTGACACTGGAAAATTCCCTGAATTTGTGTAGCAGGTATACATGGAAAGCATAGGAACAAGACCCTTTGGTGACCCAATTATACAACCAAAACCATGGGTAGCCAGCTTGGCCAAAAAAGGTATCCTCAACTTGGTATAAATTCCCCATTTTGGCAGGGGAAAGGAGGTAAACAACTACGTCAAGCAGTTAATGGTGATCCTCCAAGGAGGATTTTTATGGCAGGAGGAACCTATCTCAATAGACATCGAGTTGATTTCCTTCATGAAAGGGTTGTCTTCCATGGGAGAAAGTATCACTCAGTACCTCAATGAAAAAATGAAGGAGAAATCATTGGCTCAGGAGCTGAAGAAAACCTATGGCACAGAGAGGGGCTTGTGCGGTATAATCATAAAAATAATCATCAACGCGGCCATGAGAATGGCCACAAATATTATGGCATGCAAGATGCTAATAAAGTGTCACAAGGAGGAAGTCCATGTAGGGGTTTTTGCAGCTTCAACACAGTGCGCCAATGGCACCATGCTCAATTGGGCCCCTTATCTATTAAACCTCTTCCTCGATGACTACAAAGACACATAGGATTTGGGGACAAACTTCCATTATTCTTGGTTATTGTTCCTAATAGCATTAGTCAGGTGGAGGGAGACACCATATTCTTATTTTTGTGACAGGATAGGTCGTTGCTGCACAACGTGGTATACCTCAATGGGGAGCACTTCGGACCCAAAAGGAAGAAGTGGTACTTTAGAGACATTCAATAAATCATAGCTAACATGTGGAGGATCACTCCATAGGTTGTCGCACAATACAAAGGTATTGCAAATTTTAGATCCACGTGCCACACCATGTGGATACAGGCACACAGGGATCCATCCAAGGAATGGTTGCAACTTTGTTACTCTATCAGCGGAGAAGATGTAGAAATGGAAATGTGCGATTGGAAAGATGACTGGAAGATCCCATTCATGGCCAAGAAAGTGCCCCTAGGAACAGAGGTCGAAGTAGGGGGAACCAAGACACCTGTAGGTGACACTGCTACGACAAAAAATCCAATGAAGTCTAGGAAACACAACCAGAATCTGGTGCAGCAGAAGAAGGGTAGTGCATTGAAGAAAGATGCACAGGAAGGAATAAAGGACACTTCCCTGACACAAGGAGAACATAGAATTGGGGATATAACTTCATAAGAAACCCCCTCGATAGCTACCCCACAGGAAACAAGGCCACCAAAGTGACCAATCACACACACAGGGGGGTTGTGCAAGAAGGAAAAGGCACAAAAACAGCTTCCATAATACATAATTAATGACGATGAAACTGACCTCGTGGTAGAAAAAGTATAGGAGCACACAACTGAGGAGTTAGAAAATTCCCAACACCAAAGAGGTCGAATTCAAATTGAGATGGTGGACATCAGGCAATTCCTCAAGCAGATGAGAATAACATAGAAGAATGAAAGGGGAACATAGTCCTTTCTCGCAACAACAGAAGCAGAGGCAAGGGCCACACCGAGTGACCAAGATACCATCCAAACTATACTATAGGCAAGCCCAAACTCCCAAATTACATGCAACATGCTATAGATGTATGAGATCGTAGCCTAGATACCATTGAAGGATCTAGTGCAAGTAGAGTTGGTAATGTCAAGGATACCAACTAAGCCACTATACAAGGTTCAGGTAAGTGTCACGCAGGAGGTGTAGCCACCCACAAGAATAGATGAAGAAGAATTACAACATACAAAGAATGGAAAGGAAGCCTTAGAATTGGTAGTTGAGAAGGTCAAGCTCAAAACCAAGGAGTAAAAAGAACGTGCAAACAAAATGGAACAAGGACTGACAGTGGTGCATAATCGCATCTCTCATAGCCCAGAAGCAGTAGAAATAAGTGTCGAGGAAAATATCAACCTCATCATATAGGAACACTATCAGTACAGGAAGGAGATTGAGGAGCTAAAAGAAAATCTCAATCCAACGACTCCCCCAGAGGTGAAGGAGCAAAGGAAATAGGAAGTTTCAAGCCAAATCAATGAGATGGAAAGACAAATTAGTGCAACAACAAGATTTTTTGATAGAGCAGCGCAACTTTGGAAAACACTAGAGGATGACGAGTAGGTCCAGTAGTGGGACCAGGAAGAAGGAAAATTAAGCGCATCAATCCAAGACCTCAAGTAGAGGTAGAATACAATGAGTGTCACAGAGTGTTTGAAAGGAATGAAAGATATGAAGAAGTTGCAGGAAGAGTTAAAAGTAGTGAAAACGTAGAAGAAGGAAAGACAGGTGCAGATGGAACCCCTTCAAGAGAAAGAAATGCATATGATCGTGCAATTGGAGGAGAAGAAGAATATGGCACAAGCATAGACAAAGTGCGCAACAATTATCAAGGAGGATATCAAAGCGCAAGCATTAGAAGCACTCATAGAGAAGGCCACACAGGTCTAGGCAAGAGAAAGGGAACTTGCAGACAAGTTTCACAACCCAGTAAAGGATGTCAAGGTAGCACACACTAGCTAAGTGGCTCAAGACGAGCCACATGTTAGTGTTGGGGGCATGTTGGGCATAGGACAATTTTGAGGAAAATCCCATTTTTGGGAAGATAAAGATTAATTTGGAAAAATATAGCTGGAAGGAAAAGCAACATGTGTGAGGAAAAGCCACACGGAAAGGAGGAAAGCATGCAAGGCATGCATGCAGAAAAACCTAACGACATTAGGGTTAGGGTTTTTATAAGATATTGTAATGGTTGAAAAGATAAAAATTAGGATAAATAAGTACCTAGGAGGTCTAGGTAAGGGGTCCCAAGTTTGTTATGTTCGGTGAAGGAGACTACTGTAAGATATGATACCATTTCTGTAAGTTTTTGAGTTGTAGGAGAGTCAAGTAGCTAGATCTTGAGGGTTAGAACACAGGCTAAGGAGCCTAGTGCGATCTATTCAGCCTCATAGAGGATTGTGGAACTTGTTTTGTAATTGTATGATCACAATTGTAGTGCACACGATGCCATCTATTACAGAAATATAAATAAAAGAGCATAAGAAGCCATATCTTTATGGATGTAGCCCAGGGGGGGGGGGGTGAACCACGGTAACACCTATGTTATGTGTTGTGATTGATTGTAGGTTTACCTTTTGTAAGTAGTTAGACTATGAATGGATGAATGGATAATTCTGTGAGATCTTTTATATGTTATATATGTTAGAATGCATGCATATATTTAACCGATGAATTAATATTAAGAATAATACCAGATCAAGGCCTAAGAAGATGAATTGCAGTCCCAGATCCCCACTCTTTCCTAGAATGCAAGCATCTAAGCATTGCAGTCACCCATAGGACTATCTCGGGTGAGACTGTGCAGTTCATTCTGTGTGTTGTGTTTCCTTTTGGTTTACTAGGAGGGTCGATAGTTTTAGAGGGTTTTTTTGGAAACCTGTTCAGATCTGAACCTGGGTCAGCCCAAGGGTAGGAAGAGGGATTAATAACCAACACAAATTTATTTTTTTCTTGATATTATTTTTCTATTGCTACTTGATTGTATCCATAGAATCTGTCAATAAAGGAATAACATTCATTCCCTGCAAATTGTTTGATGATCTCGCCAACATATGGTGTGGAAATGGATCAGTTATTGTGACATTATTTAATCCTCAAAAGTCAACACAAATTATTAGCTTCTTGGGGTCGTGATTCTTGGGTTGCAAGACCATGGGAATTTCCCATTCCAACTTATCAATTGGATATATGATATTAGTATCTAGCATTGCCACAATTTATTTTTGGACAATAGGTTTGTATTTATGCACTAATTTAAATAGTCATTTTTTGATAGGCTTGGATACGAGTATTAATTCAATTTTCATTTCACCCATTTCTTGTACTAAACATTTCAGGTCTTTATAGTATTTGGCAAAAACATCTTGGTATTCTTTTAATAGGTAGACTATTTCTAAGGTTTGATTTTTAGTCTAGTAGTCACCTATTCTGGCCATTTTTGGTCGGTCATATATTGAAATGTCGAATTCTTTGGTCTTGATTTATGCTTCCATCCATTTAGGTGCTTTTGATTCGTCTAATTGAAATTATCCTCTGATGAATTTCTAATAATATGGTGAAAAGTTAGGCTTGTATGTATCTTCTTTTTCCTCTTTCTCTACCTTGGTCACAGAGTAAACTATTTTGACATGATTTTGTATGCTTGGGTGATTTTGTTACATGCCAAATTTCCACACCTAGGTACCTCTCCCTAAGTGTCACAAGTGTCATGAAAGTGTCATATGCACCTTGATAAGTGTCACATACACCTCGACACCATGAAATAACATATGTCACAATCCCTAGTCAATGTGGAGGAGAAATATATTATATGAAGGTCAAAATACTATGTGCACATGAATTAATTATTAATATTCATGAAAAGGAAATTAATTTAGTGTGAGAATCCACCTCACATTTGGTTTCCTATTTTTAAGGGGAGATTAGAGGTATAAAACTTATGATCTTGGGAGAAAAGTTTTGGATATCAAACCTATGATCTTGGGAGCATCATGCAAGGGATGGACGAAGATGACTTGGAGAGGTTGTTACAACTTCATCTACATATAGTAAGTGTCTTTTTAATGTTCTCATTAATATATGCTTGGCCTATTTCCTTCTAGTAAATGTATCTTTACATATGCTTGTCTATTGTAGATGAAGTTTTTTAATCTAGTATGCTAGAGTAGGAGTTTTCTTGTGCCTCTTTGTTATCCTTCGTTTGCAGGTATCAAGCTGTGTGAGTGAGTTCGGATATCAAGCTCAAATTGGAGCAACGAGGACAAACACCGAAATAAGGTGCATCACACTTTATTCCTTCTCTTTCTATTTCTAACTAGTTAAGCAAATCTCAAACGGATGTTACTGTCCATTTTCATCTTTTTGTCTCAGTATTAGGGGTCTAGAATCCGAGGGAAGATCCACCTGTCTGCAGAGGGATTTTTCTGTAACAGAAATTGACGACTCCAATGGGGGCATACAATTACACATCAAATTTCCACACCTAGGTAACTCGCCCTAAGTGTCACAAGTGTCTTGAAAGTGTCGTATGCACCTTGATAAGTGTCACATACACCTCGACACCATGAAATAACATATGTCACAATCCCTAGTCAATGTGGAGGAGAATTATATTATATGAAGGTCAAAATACTATGTGCACATGAATTAATTATTAATATTCATGAAAAGGAAATTATTTTAGTGTGAGAATCCACCCCACATTTGGTTTCCTATTTTTAAGGGGATATTACAGTTATCAAACTTATGATATTGGGAGAAATATTTTGGATTTCAAACCTATGATCTTGGGAGCATCATGCAAGGGATGGATGAAGAGGACTTGGAGAAGATGCTGCAACTGCATCTACAGATTGTAAGTGTCTTTTTAATGTTCTCATTAATATATGCTTGGCCTATTTCCTTATAGTATATGTATCTTTACATATGCTTGTCTACTGTAGATAAATTTGTTTAATCTAGTATGCTAGAGTAGGATTTTCCTTGTGTCTCTTTGTTTTTTGTGGTTTGCATGTATCAAGCTATGTGAACGAGTTTGGAGATCAAGATTAAATTGGAGTGGCGAGGACAAACACTGGAATAAGGTGCATCACACCTTATTCCTTCTCTTTCTCTTTCTGACTAGTTGAGAAAATCTCAAAGGGATGTTAGTGTCCATTTTCATCTTTCTGTCTCAGTATTAGGGGCCCAGAATTGTGTATTGGTGTATAGTCTCTTTGGCTCATTTCTTGACGATCTTGATATCGATGAGTTTAATAAAATTTTGGGACATTGTGCATCTGGGAATGATAAATGTTTTCTCCTTCTCGTAATATAGCTTTCATCGAAGTGAAATATTTTCATCCTCATTTGTTTGCATAAGTTTAGATTCGGTCAAAACATCATTTATTCCATGCCATTTTCCTCTTGAGTAAAGAATGGAATTAAATAAAAGGCTTATAAAAATTGATTAGAAATTTTTATATTTTATGGTATAAAACCTACATTAGCTTAAGGTGTAGGGATTTGGAATAGGTTGAAAGGATAACTTTCTAAAGATATCAAACAAACATAGAATCTTATGCTAGGGAGCGACAAATCCACTTATTACATTTTTTCTGGGAAGCCCTTCTCACACAAGGGTCAAACATGAGGTCGCATTGAGACTAGCAGAGTGACTAACCCTTCTTTGTTCATCTTGGTGTAGTGTTTGCACGTATTATTGTGGGTCACTTGAGAAAACAACCATGTGTGGGTCTTCTCAAATAGATTTTGGGCTCAGTTACTCTGCCTTTGCGCGTGTATCATACTATTGATTGTTTTCCCATGCATCAGTGTTGTATTTCGTAACCTTAGTGGCCTTTCACTTTAGGGTAATACATGAGGTTACGGTGAAGGGGAAGTCTTCGCTATACCTAGAATCAACATTGGACAAAATCACTCAGGCTTCTTGGAGGGTAAATCCATGTTTATTGTGAGGAATCTTGCACCAAGGCATAAGTCCATTAAGTAAGTCTTCAATGTAACTTTTCCACCCTCTCTAACGTATCCCCTTCTTACATTGTTACCGCGACATTGGATTTCATCACCAACTAGTGCGTTCATTGTGAGAAGGTTTTGTTTTCTTTCCTGCTTACTAGATTTTTAGTGTGTGTTGTTTGTTTTCCCTTACATACCTTAGGTTTGATCCATATTTATGGCATCTGTACCCGGAACGACCAACGAAGGAACCCCTTATCCAGGGGAACCTTTTTTTTTCCCTCTTATGGAAATGGTGTTCCTCCTTACATCGCTAGTTTGAGCCTTCCAAGTCTCACAATTGGATTACAGATATGGTGTCTTTCCACTCCGATAACCCCAACTGCAGCAAGTGCTTCAGTTGTAAGAAATTCCCCCCAAGAGCATAAACCTCATGTTGATCCTTCACCTTCTTCACCAGTAAGATCTTCTTCGTCGTCTTCACTTGCAAGGTATTCTTTTGTTTCATCTTCTTCATTGAGTGAAAGCTCTGAAGCTAGTAACCCGGTGGATAAGAAGAAGAAGAAAACAAAGATTAAGAAGAAGAAAAATAAGAAAGGTTCCAAACTTCTAACCACTGCCAGACATGTTGGAAAACCACTAGTAACTAATGATCGTGCTAAGAGTGTTGATGGTGCCAAGATCACCCAAACAACCTGTAAGCCCAAGTACCCTTGCAGGATTTGTAAGGGTAGCCATATTCTTAAGGATTTCCCTAGTCTATCCAAGGTTATAGAAGCATGGTCTTCACACCCTCGCCAGCCCCTGTCGTCATCCTCTGAACAACATGTTGATGACCTCCCATCAACTAGTCAGGATACCGTTGGGAAGAAGAAAATTAGAGTCAAGTTCTCATGTATGTTATGCAGAGGGAGTCATCAAACTCACCTTTTCCCTCATATGGACGAAGCCTTGAAATTACTGGAAGACATGATTGTTTCCCAACATCAACTTCTAGTTTCTTACCGCAGCCTTACTCTCAACCCACCTGTCATTGATGACATGGTCAATCTGGTTCCTTCATCGGTCAGTCTAGTTGATCAGGTAGTCAATATGGTCATGTCCTTAGTTGAACCAGTTGACAAATAGGTCGATATGATCCCATACTCAGTCGATCCAACTCTCCTATTAGAGAGTGAAACCCAAGCAGTTGATCCATTCCCATCCGTTGAACCCATTCTCCCCTTGGAGAAAGAAACCCAAGTGGTCAATCTAATCCCGTCATTGATCGATCCTACTCTCCCGCTAGAGAGTAAATACAATATTTCCTACAGTTTTCTCATTGATACAAAATCTACCATGCTAGGGGGCATTCCTCCTTCTCCCGTGGAACCCCCTCCAAGTAATGAGTCCATCCTTTTTTATTGGGGTGCGCTAACTAGACCTCGTCTTCCCTCTCACATTCCTTTCAATATTATATTACAATTTTTTGGTTGAGACGTTCCTCAGACGTTTATAGATGAAGGTGCACTCGTTAGTATTTTGTCCTCTATTTCTTGGAAATCTTTGGGTTGGAAATCTTGCACCGGTTATCCAGAATATGTTAGATTTTAATAGAAGAACCAATCACCCTTTAGGATTCCTTCCTCATTTTCTCGTAACTTTGGAAGGGAAAATTGTCTTTATTGATTTTATGGTAGTCCAAGACCCCTTGGATTGCGATTTACTCCTTAGGTGATATTATGTCTATGCCATGAAAGCTATTGTGTCCATTATGTTTCGTGTGATATATTTCTCTCAGGATGCAAGAATTGTGACTCTTGATCAACTTTAGTTCGTTGACCCTAACTTGACCATCAACTCAATGAACTCCCTAAACAGTTCTTATATGCAGACGGTATCGCCCCTGCCACAGCTCAATTATGTGGCGTTATCTCCCATGCCTTCAACTGCCGATGAATATGAGCATCTCACTGTAAGATCAGTCTCTTATGACTTAGATCCGATAGTTGACATGGAGATCTCTTCGATAGGGCTTATAGAGCCTGATCTCATTACCCTTGTCGTGACCCTCGACATGTGTTCCTTCCAGAGAATTTTTCTTATGTCCAGTGAAGATCTCTTGGAATCAATGACCATGTTTTTTCCCTTGACATGGTGTCCTTCCAGAGGATTTTCCTCTTGGAATCCATGATCAAGAAGAGACCTTTGAGCATGGTTTTCTGATTTTAATCTCGTTAAAAAATGAAATCAACTATGAGCATAGTTTTTTCTTCTCTATGGAAAGCTTGTTAAAGAATGAAATGAAGGTCGAGCATAGTTTTTCTTCTCTGTGGAAAGCTCGTTAAAAAATGAAACATAGGTTTTGAGCATAGTTTTTCTTCTTTGTGGAAAGCTCGTTAAAAAATGAAACATAAGCTACAAGCATAGTTTTTCCTTCTCTGTGGCTAGCTCGTTAAAAAATGAAACAAATGTCTTGAGAATAGTTTTTCTTCTATGTGGAAATCTCATTAAAAAATGAAATAGAGGTCTTGAGAATAGTTATTTTCATGTGTCAAGCTCGTTAAAAAGTGAAACGGTCCCCTCTCCTGTCAAGTCAAGTCTTTTCACTAGATCTCGTAGATATTGAATCGAGTATTTAGATAGATCTTGTAGATGTCGAGTTGATTATTTCATTAGGTATCATATTTGAACCTTCCTTTCATCCACCCTTATCATTTTTATCCATCTAGTACAAAAAATGGTGACAACCTCAAAGTCAGTGAATGAAATGAAGCTTGGGGGGGGCATGTCTCTAGCCTTTGATTATCATTATGGAGTTAAGCTTCTAGCTTCGCAAGATGGGGGCAGAGTACCAACCATCCATGGATATCCCTCAAAACCTTTGGAAACTACGTTGGTAAATTACAAGCATAGTTTAATTTTGTTTCAAGGTTGTGTAAAAATGAAACCAATTCTGAGCTTAGTCTTTGTTCTTTCTCGTGCTCGTAAATACATGAGAATAGGTTACCAAACTTATTCTTTGTTCTTTATCGTGCTCGTAAATACATGAGAATGTGACCGAGTATACTTTTATCACTTTTTTGGACTCGTAAAGGTTATACGAAAAAGGAACCCCTGGAGTCTCCTTTAAGCTCTTTTCAGACTCTCTAAACATGAAAATATTGTCGAGTGATCTTGCTTCCTTTCACACTCGTTAAAAGGTTTGAAAGGGAATCTTTCGAGTGGTAGATTATCTCTTTTTCGGCCTCACGAGACTAAAATTATGAAAAAGGACAACCCTAGAGTTGCCTTCAAGTTCTTTTTAGACTCTCTAAACATGAAAAACCACCGAGTTTTCCTTCTCTAGACTTGCTAAACTACACATTGAAGGGCCCATGTGGCAATGAACCCTTACTTCTTCCAGTTCATTAAAAAAAGGAAGAGGAACTCACTAAAGATGAGTTATATCGAGCATTTTTTACCTTCCTCAAGCTCGTTAAATGAAAAAGAGGTACTCATATATCTGGGTGGGGGGGAAATTGAACGAAGTGGGTCAAGCTTTTTTAGAATCCTTTATTGCAACGTTTTTCTCCCTTGAACATGGCACCTGTTTGCATCCCGTCTTACAGTTGGGTAATCCTCTTGTCTCTGAGTCATATCAATTCCATGTGTTTCCATACCTTTTCGTCTAGTCTAAGAGTTCTCTTATTACCATCACATTACATTATTGGTACTTGTCGAGTCAATGCTGCCAAGTTAGTTGTCATCCCTCATCATGTTCAAGGGAAGTTTAACTTGAAACCGTCTATCTACAATATTGGCATTTTCCATTTCCTGTATCATTCCATACTCATTTGATTCACCATATTACATCACTTTCCTATGTCATTTTTGTCTCAATGGTGGGGGATACATCAAGGCCCTCATTTGACGAGTATTTTCCTATCAACTTCAACACATCATCCAGGAATTTGTAAAATCCTGCTCTTGCGCACACCTGATTGGACTTATTCTTTGAGGACACTTGCATGTAAGTGATTTGGTTCATTATATGATCTAGTTCTCCCAGCATAGACATTTCAAACTCTTCTTGCATTTTGGTTGAGAATTTTCTACTTAGTGTAGTGAGATTACTCCCAAATATGATCTCATCTACATATACCACCACAACAATCATGTTTTGATCCTCAATTTTGATATATAGGTTGATGTTAGTAGTCCCTCTCTTATATCCTTGTTTTTGTAGGTATTGATCAAGCCTAGAGAACCATTTTCTGGGGGCTTGTTTAAGACCATACAGGGCCTTTTTCATCTTGCACACATAGTCCTAATTTTATGATAACATGAATCCTTATGGTTGATCAACGTAGACTTCTTCTTCTAGTGTTTCATTAAGGAATGTTGACTTGACATCCATCGGATAGATTTTGAAATTTTTGAAGCATGCAAATGCCAGGAACATTTTGATGGCCTCAAGTCTTGCTATTGGAGCAAAAGTCTCTTCAAAAATCAATACCTTCCACTTGCGAATATCCTTTGCACACTAATATGGATTTTTTTTTTTTAATTTCTGCATTTTCATTTAGTTTTTTCTTGAAGATCCACTTAGTTCCTATCACATTCTTGTCCTTGGGTCTTGGAACTAGTTCCCAAGTCTAATTCTTCTCTGTTTGGTCTAGTTCTTCATTCATTGATTTTATCCAATATTTACTTTTGACATCTTCTTTAAATCACTTAGGTTCTATTAGGGATAACATTGCTTGTTATGAGTAAAAAACGAGTTTCCTTCTTGTTTCCACTCTTTCACTTTTATCTCCAATAATATCGCTTTCGGGGTGATTCTTTTGAACTCTTTTTGATGGAGCTCTTGGCAAGGGCGTTTCTTCATTGTCTTCTTCATCAATATGTGGTTCATTTTCATGTGTTTCATTATTATCGTCTTCTTGCAAAGATTTTACATCATCATCTTCCTACTGAGATTTTACATCGTCATCTTATTCTTGAAATTTTTTATCAATGCCTCGGGATATGCACTTTTTTAGATCATCTATCTTTACATTGGCACTTTCCACTATCTTTAGTAGTCTAAGTTTATAACATATATATGATTTATTATTAGATGAATATCCTAAGAATATTCCTTCATCAGATCTTGGATCAAACTTTCCTAGGTTATCTTCATCATTCTTTATGTAACATTTACTTCCAAAAGTTCTAAAGTGTTTTACAAATGTTGGCCTTCCAAACCATAGTTCATAAGGGGTTTTGTCATGGTTGGGTCTCAATTGAGCTCTATTAAGTATGTCGATTTTTGTATAGATTGCATCTCTCCAGAATTTGCCTAGAAACTTGGCTTGATTTAGCATGGTTCTTGTAGCTTCTTGAACTGTTTTATTTTTCCTTTCTACCACTCCATTCTGTTGAGGAGTCCTGGGAGATGAAAATTTTCTTTTGATACCATGATTTTCACAGAATTGAATGAACTCTTTAGAGGTAAATTCTCTTCCATTGTCTAATCTCAGACATTTAATTTTGAGATCTATTTCATTTCTACAAGGTCTTTGTATATTTTAAATTTCTCAAAGGATTATGATTTTTCCTTTAGAAAGAATACCCAAGTCAATCTTGTGTAATCATCAACAATCAACATAAAATATTGTTCACCATAAGTACTTTTGGTTCTGATTGGTCCACATAGATCTGTGTGAATAATATCTAATGTTTTTTTTGTGGAATTCTCTTTTGTTTTGAACTTAACTCTTGTTTTCTTTCCGATTTGACAATGTTTGCAAATAGAATATGAAGGCTTAATCACTTTTGGCAGGTCCCTAACTTCCTTTTTCTCATTTGCTTTGATCAATTTTTCAAAGCTTAAATGTCCCAACATTCTATTCCATAGCCATCTTTCAACTACTTGGCTTAAACAACATTTTTTTTCTTCATCTATATTGAGGATGTACACATTGCTAAATGTTCTTGGTGCAATTGCCACTAGCTTTCCAGTGTCCTTTTTCTGATCTCACATTTATTAGAATCAAAAGTAATTATGTGACCCTAATCACATGTTTGACTTACACTTATGAGATTTAGTTTGATATTTTCTATCAGAAGTACATCTTTTTCTTTGGTTTTATTATTTCCTAAACTAATAGTGCCTTTTCCCGATATCTTCGCTGACATGTTATCTCCAAAAGTTACTTTTCCTTTTCCTTTCTTATTTAACTTGAGAAATTTACTTTGATCTCTAGTCATGTGTTTGGAACATCCACTATCTATATACCACTGACATCCTTGACTTATTGCATATAAGGATACATTGCACTCTGTTTTCTTTTTCTTCCATTCTTTTTTATTATGGGAAATATTTGTCTTTTTATCATATTTTGGCAATCTACATTCATTGGTTTAATGACCATAGTTGTTGCATTTTTGGCATTCACTATTGAAGTCTTGTAAAGGAAAAAACAAATTATAGTTTATCTTCTCTATATTGTACTTATTGTTCTTATATATTTGGACATTTCTACGATTTTATTGTCCATAATCTTTGCAGTGTACTGCCTTCTGTCCAAAATTATTGCAAGAGTAACAATATCCAATAAATAGATATTTAGGGGGATTCTTTCTGATGATTGTTTTTTTCTTGTCATCTTTTAGTCTAGTATGGAATATTGATTTTTGTTTATGTGTAACAGTTTTCAAAGGTATCATCTTTTCCTTATTATATTCTTTTCTTAATGAATTTTTCAGAGCATTTGTGTAACTGATTGGTTTCTTGACATGTCCTTGTGATGTATAAGTTGAGTCTTGAGTGTATCCCAAACTAGTCTTGTTGTTTGATGACCTTTGACTACTGATAATTTCATCCAAGATCTTTGAACTATTTCCAAATTGTGATCCCTTATTTTCTTTCTCAATTTCACTTTTTAGCAGCTTAATCTTAGCTTCTAGTTTCTCACATACTTGTTTTTTATCATTAATTTGTTGTAAAATGACTTCGTTAATTTTATTAGCTTCCAGGAGCTTGGAATTCAAGTCACTGATGGTTTGTTCTGACTCTTTGATGGTTTTGAAAACTTCACTCTCTCTTGATTTAGTAGCTTCTTTAATCTCTAGAATTACACTAAGGATTTCTTCTTCAAAGTTCACTTCTTCTTCATCTTCTGAATGTTTATCATCTTGATTTTTTATTCCCATAAATAGAATCTCTGGTTCGTCTTCTTCATTTTCCTTTGATGAGTTACTTTCTTCTTCGGTAAAGAACGTTTTCCTTTTCCTGTAGAACTTATTTTTAGTATTAGTGTTTCTTTTCTTCTGATTTTTGAAGGTTCTTTCGTCATCACTTTACTCCTTCTTAGGATAGGGAAATTTATTGGCAAAGTGTCCAATTTTTCCACTGTTGAAACATATTATAGAAATCTGTCCTTTGTATTTCCCTGTCCCTTTCTTGAGTTTCTCTATGAAGTTGGCAGTTTCCTCATCATATATATCTAATAACTCATCATTGGTATTTTTCTCCTGCCTCATATTTGTTTTATATGATTTAAAGATTGTTTCTCTTTTTGATGATTTCATTCCCTGTTCTCATTTCATATGCTATAAAAATTCCATGAATTTGATAAAGTGTGAGTGTGTCAAGAGCAGGCCTATATTCAATTGTAGAAATATTGGCATCATATCTCATAGGTAATGAACTTAGTATCTTTTCCACAATGGGTTTATCTGTAAGTTCTTCTCCTGCTTCTTTGATTGAATTAACCACTTCATCTACCCTACAAAGGTATTCAACAATGTTCTCTTCTTCTTTCATTTTCAGATTTTCAAAATGAGTTCTATAGGTATGTAGTTTGGATTCCTTGACTTTTCTATCTCCTTCATATACAACCTCTAATTTGTCCCATATTTCCTTGGCTGACTTACAATGCATAACCTTCACACATATAGAATTTTTCAACCCTCCTAGAATTGCATTAATTGTTCTTGAGTTTTCATTGCAAATTTACTTTCCTACAACATCTTTGGGTGGAGTAGTTGGTGCAGTGTAACCATCTACAACAGATTTCCAGATATCAAAACTAAGATCCAACAAGAATTTTTCCATTCTTATCTTCCATAGAGCATAGCCACCTCCATTGAACAATGGTGCTTTGTTGTTAGACATTCCCTCTTACCGATCCATATTTAGGATCTACCTTCCAGTTTTTAGACTATGCTGAAGGAACTTGCTTTGATACCAATTTTTGGAATACTAAGAGAGGGGGTGAATCAATATTACCCTTTTTTTTAAAATTAGCAGTTACTTTTATATTTTTTTAATTACCATGATAGATCAACAATGGAATTGTTTGTAAAATCAATTATATAAGTATAATTAATAGGAATTACAAGGCTTTTATGAAGAATAATGAAGGACACGAATCCTTTTTAGATCACCAACTCTAGGAGATACAAATCCCCTTCTTCAAGGAACCAACCCTAGGAAGCACCAACTCCCTTTTTTATTTAGGGCACCAACCCTAGGAAGCACCAACTCCATTGTCTTTAGGGAACCAACCCCAGCAAGCACCAACTCACTTAAATTACAATTACTTATTAAATTATATGAATTCTTACATGCTTCTCCCTTCCACCATCACTTCATAAGAATCATCAGTTCTTCTTCTTGGACTTTGTTGTTGTTTTGATCTTCTTATATGGACTAAAGAGACACTTCTTATTCACCATTATTCCTTGCTTATTAGTCACCCAACTGGTGTGAGCTATGTGTTGGATCATGTTGTCATTGATGTCAATGGTTTGATTGATAGATTTCAAAGGATTAATTGATTGATGATTGATGAACAATGTATATGTATTGTCCTTGATGAGAGTGATATATGTCAAAGTGGAAGCCAATTGATAAAGATGGATCATTGATATGATGCATAGTCCTTGATGAGAATGATAGATGTCAAAGTGGAAACCAATTGATAAAGATGGATCATTGATATGATGCATAGTTTGTTTGATGACTCATTATTGTCTTATCATGATTGATAAGGTGCCCAAATGGATGAACTCCAAAGTGGTCCCCTTAGGGTGAAAGCCCTCATGGGAAGACACTTTGCAGATTGAGTTACCCTAGAAGAATAGTTGGAGGACCCATGTTTGTATGTGGAATAATGAGATGAATATCAATGAAGTTGTTGGTGAAACTATCCTAGATGGATAGTTCTTATCATGACATTTCCGGTGGTATGTGGAATGTCACATAACTCCTCACGGTTTGAGAGTTATGGTCTTATGAAGTTGGAGGACCCCCATATGAAGACTTGAAGCCCCCAAGGTCAAAGAATTCAAAGTGATCTAAAAGAAGAAATCATTATTTAAATGATAAAGAAGTGAAAAAATCAAGAAGGAACATTTAAATGATAAAATATTGGAGAACTTTCTACTTATGGAAAGTGGTTAACCCTAAAATAAGGAAAATAGGTTAAGTGACCTAGAAATGGGTTAAGTGACATAGAGGATGAAAGTATAAATAAGAATCTAGGATCTCTTGTGTGATGTAAATTTTGGAGAGAATCCTTTGTTGTGGATCAAATGGAGAGCTTCTTGTGAGAGCATCTTTGGTGTGGATCTCTTGAGCATGATTGAAGATCTATTCTGAGGAAGAAAGCAAGAGGAGGATCTCATGGACACATCAAAGTTTCGGTAATGTCGGAGATCTTGATGGAAAAAAATTTAGAGCTTCAGAAACCCTAGTTTCTGAGGTGTACGCAGGCTGCAATGGGCCAGAGCACGTACACACGTGGGTTGTATGAGGACAAGGCATGTACAGTGGATAGAATGGTGAAGACTTGTGTTTGAGTTGGTTCCAATCTCTTGGATGATGAGGTAGGTTCCAGATATGCATTCTATGGCCTCAGATCTATCACTGAGACATTGGTATGGTTACACTATTATCTTTATGGATACTATTGTTTGATTTGTTGTGAATTCATAGGGAATTCTTGATATGGCTTCTATGATGTGGTTCATTTTGGTTGATTTGGTTGATGGAGTGAGAAGTACTCTTGTGATTCAATGGTGACATGATTGATATGGTATATTAGTTGTTTATACATGTTTGAGATAGCATTCATATTGATTTATTGTGGAGCATGAGAAATCTATTGGAGAGCTTGGAGATGTTGTGAGTGGCTGGTCATCAGATTGGATAGTCACAGACAGAAAGAGAATGATATATTGATTGCAGATAATCTGAGTTGATATTGAAGGACAAACCCTAAAAAATTTGAAGGTATATGTAGAATGTTGTATACATTGGTCGCGTGCATACGCGAGCTGTAGTGAGCCAGAGCGCATACACACGTTGGATGCACTACTAACAAGTCACTTACCTGTTGACATATTGATATATGTTGAGGATTGTTTCCTCATCTCAATTGGTGCTGAGGGTGTAAGATGAGTCTTGCATTATAGAGTTGGTGCTCTTGTAGATGTGTACTCTATTCAATTGTTGTTGGAAAACCCCCAGATTGTTGTCCATAATAAAAAGAAAAATTGTAGATACATCTTGTGTTCTTTGTGTTCATTTTGGTGATGACTTGTTGATGATATATTGCTTATATATGTTGTTGATATATGTTCACATCTAACTGGTTATAAATGACAACAATGGCTAATGAGTAAATATTGAATATTAACTAAGGTGTTTTGCGTAAGAGGAAAGTTTTTGAATAAATAACCCCACACTCATTCACCCCCCCTCTAAGTGTGGTAGGGTGTCCAACACTATGAATCATTGTGTCCCTTTGTTTGGACCATCACACATCTTTATTTAGATTAACAAAAATAATAATTCTTTTTCTTCATTATTATTCAAATACTATCGTGAATGATTTTGAAATTAGTTAGAGTGTTTTTCATGAATCGATCATTGATATGGATCGATTTTTTTTTTAACTCGATTCCATGTCTCTGCAAATATTGCATAAATAAAATTATAGAGAGATGCTTCCTTCAAACCATTTACATGTGACCATATGCATGAAACCATGGGATTATAAATTTAAGCGATGTTCCCAACGTTTCATGGCTTATGTGTTCATAACCTGTGACTATGGGCTAGAACCTAGCCTCCGAACTTCGGCCTTCGGGTGTTTTCTCTTTCATCTAGTATTTCGAAGTTCAACCTCTCACAAGGATTTATCTATTGGTTTGCATGATTCTCAGAACCAAATCATTGGTCTAGATTTGATCCTTACACTATCCCTCCACTGCTTTATCCAATGGATATGAATTAATCAAAGGTTGATATGGATAGCCACAATTTACTTTGGGACTTTGGGGGTTCGGAGGTCTGGGTAATTGTTGTTCCAAATTCCACCGGAGTTGGTTAGCGTCGAAGTGGTCAACATGGGATTTTTTACGTCATGTTTTGATTGAACGGTCATGTGAGAATCTAGAGGATCTTAGATCAATGGTTAGCATTGAATTTTGCCTTCAAGGCTTCGGGTACTTGTTGGTTTCCCCCGAAGGACAAACTCCCATAGTGACGTAAATTACTGATGTCATTGTTGACTTGTCATTGGCCAAGTGGTTGTCATGTGTCAATTAGATTTGTGACTTACATGTACCTAAAATTCCAACTAGACCTAGACACTTGTCACCATATGATTGTAGCATGTGTCCCTGCTGACATAGTATTTACTGACATGGATTTTATTATGTGTCACTTGTTCTCCTCCTATATCTAATGGTCGTAGGTTCATATGAATCCTTGATCTAATGATTGTGATCAGTTCTAGATCAATGGTCTAGATTCATTTCGGCCTTCAGGACTTTGGGTTATTCTCTTTTCCCACTTCCCAATTCTCCTGGAGTGAGATTCCCCGAATAAACCTAGAGTAACATTGACTTCATCTAACAATCCTTCTTTGATGCGAAAATATTAACATGATACAATGGTTGTCGGGAATTTGGCTATTCGGGATCTCGTGAATCCTTGATCCAACGACCATGATCAGTTCTAGATCAATGGTCTAGATTCATTTCGGCCTTCTGTACTTTGGTTTATTCACTACCACTTCCCAATTATCCCGAAGTGATATTCCCTGACTAAACCTCGAGTAACTTGACTTCATCTAATGATCCATATTTGGCACAAAAATCTTAACATGATCCAATGGTTGTCGGGATTTCAGCTATTCAGGATCTTGTGAATCCTTGATCTAACGAACATGATCAGTTATATATCAATGGTCTAGATTCATTTCAGCCTTTGAGACTTTGGGTTATTCTCTCCCACTTCATAATTCTCTCGAAGTGATATTCCCTAAATAAATCTCGAGTAACTTGACCTCATCTAATGGTCCATCTTTGGCACAAAAATCTCAACACGATCCAATGGTTGTCAGGATTTCGATTGTTCGTGACTTCAGGGCTCCGGGGTTCTGGGGTAGTGGAACCGATGCCAACCATAGATCTATTGGTAAGTGAAGATCGATGGTCAGTGTCTATTTTGGAACCAAAACTTGCTTGATTGTTAACTCCAACCCTTGCATCCCGCAATGGTTCCCCGTCGTTGATTTGCCCTTAGTGAGATCTGACTGTCAGGACTTAATCGAATGTTGATCTGAAGGTACTTCTCTATAACTCCCAGATCTGATGGTCCTGGTTTGTCCTGAAATCTACATCAGTGGAAAGGATTCTCCCTCAATTCTTTTGTAGTTTTACTGTGGGGATTTCAATCCTGGTCGTGTTTCTGTAATCTGCTTTCCCTTCTGATATTTTTGGTAGATTACTCTGCATGTTGTTCATAACAAATCATCATCACTGCAATGTTCTTTCCCTTCTAAGATTTTTGGTTTTGTACTTGGATTCTAACTTATTGAGATCATTGATCTATTGGGAATTTGATCCCGGTGGTGTTTCTACATTGCGTTGATCTTGTGAAATCTAATACGATGCCTCTCATAATCTTTAGGTAGATTCCTTTGCATGTTGTTCATAACAACTCATCAACACATCATAATGACATCAGTTGTTGACATCAATGACAACAAATCAATGAAAATATGTCCAACAGTATTAATAGATATTGAATCGATCAAGTAACAAATAGGGTGTCTCGAAAGGTTCTTCATCATATTACCATAATTCCACGTTTGCAACAATTTTTTAGGTGCAAAATCATAGCAGAGTTTATGGATTACCATGCATGGAACATAAGTGGATATGGTGTTCCTTGAATGCATGTTATGCATTTAGGGAAATTGAGGAAAAATGGGCAGAATTTAAAGATGAACCTCGTAGTGTTAGGATTTCATTGGCAGCTGACGGTGTTAATCCATTTGGATAGCTTAGGTATATTTACTCAGTGTGGACTATTTTTGTTATTAACAATAATGTTCCTCCTTGGATTTCAATAAAGAGGGAGTACATAATGTCGACAATTATTGTTCCAGGTATGTGTTTACATTAACTTTTTGAATGTAACATTTTCATTTGTTTATTTTTTTGCATGATATCTTGTATTTATTTATTTACTTATATAATATACATATCATGGTATTAATTATGTGTAATTTAAAACAATTAGGTAAGTACCAAGTTAAACATATGAATGTATATATCGAGCCTCTTATCGACGAGCTACTAAAGTTATGGTCCGAAATCACTATGTATGACATCTGTAAACCAATCAGGGAGAAGAAATTTCAATTTCGTGGAATACTTGTATGGACAATTCATGATGCCCTGAGACTAACACATTTTTGTGGTATGTAACATTATGTTTCACTTTAATAATATATAATTATTTAAATATAACATGCATGTTTTTTAAATAATCTCATCGTATAATTGACATTAATCCATTTGTTGCAGGTCTTGAAACGAAGGGTAAGATTTTGTGTCTAGTTTGTGGTCCTAAGATGAATTATCGTCATTCAAAAAGTTTAGGAAATATGGGGTTGGATGAGTATAGGCACTTCCTCCCTAAGAACTATAGGTATCATACTATTGAAAAACGTTTTTTCAATTGGAAAGAAGAGATTGGATTAAAACCATGAAGAATGACACCTTGCTGATGGAAGTTGGAATATAACAAAAATCGTCAAGGTACACAATTTCTTTATGTATCGTATGTGTAATATTGTTTTGAATTTTTATTTTAATTATTGAATTTATTTTACCGTATTTGATAATTGTTGTTGTGATTTATTTTATGCTTCATCTTATGGTCTCCATCATGAAGGTATTAATAATGGGCTTCCACAAGGAATGAAATGTTATCCCACTCAATTCATGAGATTTCCGTACTATGAGGAGCTAACAATAGCTCATTTGTTTGATACAATGCATATCGGGAAGAATGTGACAAAACCGTTATGGTGAATCATAGATGATAGGAGGGATAAAGAAGAAATTTTCAAAATTTGTACTGACATTCAGGAAGCCAATCATGTAGTGCAAAGTGTGATCTGATAAAATAATGATGGAGACCGAAATAACCTTCGATGATTATTAACAAAGAAACAAAGCAATGATGTAAAAGAGGCCATTCAAAGAATTAAATTTCCCATAGGTTTTTCTTCAAACATAAATAATATTTTAACAAAGAAAGGTGAAGTTTGTGGGGTTAAAACATATGATTGGCATACCTTCATTAAGGTAATAATTTTGGTATACATATTTATATATTGGTCATATACATTTTTTCATATATATTTTTTTTTGTCTACTTTGGAAACAAATAACGATTCATTTTTATTGTTACAGTATGTTCTACCTCTATCTCTCCCAAACGACTTTGACAAGAACGTCAAACAAGTTATATATGATCTTGGCAAATACATGACTTAAGTAGCTATGTTATATGAAAAATGTTTTTTTCAAATTGTTGTTGTACTTAATGACATATGATTTACTTGTATTGTAATATATATTATGTTTTGTTGAAACATGTTATTTTCTTGCATCATGATCTGTAGATGGTTATCATTGAAATAAATTCATCAAGATGATATAAAGTATTGGAAGAGAGAAAGTCCTCGACTAATGTGTGAAATGAAAAAGTATCTACCTCCAACATTTTTCAATGCACAAGAACACTACCTCATACACCAAGTTGAGGAGATTGAAATGTGTGGACCTATACACACAAGGTCAATGTGGATGGTGGAGATGCACTTGAAATCATTAAAGAATTTGGTTAGACAAAGAGCACGTCCTGAGAGTTCTATGGTGGATGGATATATGGTATATCAATCCATGGTGTATATTAGTCAGTATCTTCCTAAATTAACAGCTCTGACTATGCATGTAGCAGATCGCATTTGGGATGTGAACTCCATCAAAACAATTGAAGGGGAGAACTTGTTAGGGAAAGGTAAATCAAGAAAGTCAGAGGTAATTAAATTGTGGGGATTTACAATACATATAACTTTTTGTTTTTGTGTAATATATGATCATACTCATTTTATATTTATTATTTCATCAATTTTTAATATTGACCATGGTTTTAACTATTTTTTAATATTAGTGAATTATGATTTTTTGATTTAGTTGCTCAATATTGGTATGCCGTACATTTATACATTGCAAACAATCTTGACTGGATGAAGGTATGGATTGGAAGATGTAAACAAAATCATGGCGATAGGTTATCATGGAAACAATTGTCTAAATTGGTTAGAGAAGTTTTTCGTAATGGACATGCCAATGTTACACAGAGGGAAATTGATTTAGAATATGGTTTGAAAGATGGACAGGCAAGCAAATTCACCCATTTTATTCAGTTAATTTATATTATATTAATGTAACTTGAGGTGTGTTTTTTTCAGATACTTTCCAAGTTATATAAATATGTTTATTAATTGACAATGCATCTTTTACATGTCTGGCATATTTCATTTGAAGCACCACAAGGCTATGTGGTGCAATGGCCGTAAATTTCGCATCAAACAGTTGGATGAAACCAAGAAAACTTTTGATAGTGGGATAACTGCAATATTCCAGGTCACTAAAGTTTCCTTTAAGAGTGACAATCATCCCCGAGAATATGAAAATAGATATTATTGGTATTTGGATGATATACTTGAGTGTGGCTTTAATTCCTTTAAAATAGTTTTGTTCAATGTCAAATGGTATAGGTTACGAATGCATGAACATGATGAAGAAAGAACTATTATTCAACATGCCAATGGATTTCCAATGATTAAAACAACGATGTTTGAAAGAGGACATGATCGCTATGTTTTTCCAAGATAATGTGAACATGTATTTTACTCAAAGGTTCCAAGTGAGAAGGATTGGTCATTTTTTGTTAGATATGATCCAAGAGGAATTCATGTAAAGAATATTGTAGAGGAAGAAGATGATGTTTATTAATTGGGTTAGTTTCCATTGATGTCAACCCTTGAACAAATTCCGATAGTGAATTCCGGTAGCACAAAGGTTTGGGTAATGGACCCAAGTTTTTTTTATGGATAATGGTGTTAGTATCCAAACACTAATATTTCAATGTTCTCTTTGTTGCGGGAATTGGGTTATTCTCGTAGCACCAAGTGATCCAGGCTTCTGATGGATGGCTCTGCATGAGTGGTTTCCTCCACTCCATGACCTTCTCATGTGGCTGATCCACATCTTAAGACACATCCTTGGGAACCAACAGTTCCTCTTATGCATGCAAGTCTAGCTCCCTCTCAAGTGACAACCACATGGCTTTCCCCTCATCGAATTTTATATCTTGTCACATAACAGTCATCTTACTGTTCAGCAAATACACACGATAATTATGGGGTGTTTCTGTGTACCCCACAAATATCCCAACTTCAGTAGTTGGTTCCATATTCTTCTAGGCATCCTTGGTCACATGCACATAAACAAATGAGCCAAAAAATTTAAAATGAGAAACATCAGGTTTATTACCAGTAAAAGTTTCTTCAGGTGTACTCATGCCAAGTACTCTATGAGGACAATGGTTCTACACATAAACCATAGTATTGCATGCTTCTGCCCAAAAATGCATTGGTAGGCCCTGATCATGCAACATCGCTCGTGTTGCACCCACGATCATTCTGTTCTTTCTCTCTGTGACCCCATTTTGTTGTGGGTTATGAGGCACTATGAGTTATCTTCAAATTCCTTCTCTGTTGCAGAAGTATTTGAATTCGTTAGAGATGTATTCTCCACCATTATCGCTCCCTAGAGCCTTCACTTGCTTCCTCGACTCTTTCTCCACCAATGCTTTAAACTCACAGAACTTTGAGAATGTTTGATCCTTCTTCTGCATGAAGAATATCCAGCATTTATGAGAAAAGTCATCAACAAAAATAACATAATACATGTATTTTGTTGTTGAAGCAATCGAGAATGGTCCACACACATCCATGTGAATTCTCTCCAGGATCACCGAAGCACGGTTCTCCTTTTCATGAAAGGTGGACTTTACATACTTCCCCAGGGTACACCCCTTGCACTGATCTAACTGAGCAAGTGTTCCCCTTGGAAGTCCAGTAGATATTTGTTGCATGATCTTCAAGGCTCCATGATGAAGATGGCCCAATATCATGTGCCATAATTCGCCCTCATCTCGGCTCACCACTATTTCTGCCTTGCCTATCATGGCATTGCAACCATCTACCTCCAGCATGTAGAGATTCTTAACTCGAATCCCTATCTTCTTGACTTGATATGTTGCTTTATGTCGTAGGTAGGCTTTACCAGTGCTAAAAACAATATCATAGCCTCTGTCCTCCAACATTGTGACTGAGACCAAGTTTTTCTTCAGACCTGGAACATGCATAACATTTTCCAATTGAAATAGTTTACCTGACTCCCTCTGAAAGAAAATGGTACCAATACCAGTTGCACTGTATCGTCCATCGTCACCCATCTCTATATGCATTCTGAGATATTTCTCCTCCAAGTCAATGAAAGACTCTTTATCTCCCGTCATGTGGAATGAAGCACCACTATCTAAATACCACACCGATCCCGATGCACCTAAAGCCATGCCTGCGATCAAAGTAAAGTCAAGCTCAAATTGTGAGACAAGAGCCTCACCAGTTGTAGATCCAACAACCGTCTTGTTCTTCTTCTTCTGCGGGCAGTTAGTAGCGAGATGCCCATGTTCGTGATAGTGAAAACACTTCACTTTGGACAAATCCAGCTTCTTGACTTTAGACTCGGATTTTGATTGGAATTTCTTCCCTTTCCCTTTCCTTGCCTTGGCAGTCAAAGCACAATCCTCTTCATCATCACACTTTGATGAAGATCCATCTCTAGTGTTCCGCCTGAACTCCTCTTGCACTAGATTTGACCATAGTCGTTCCCAATCCAGCAATGTTTCCCTTCCATTGACAGAGTTTTGATAACTGTGCCAACTCTTGGGAAGCCCTAGGAGCACCAAGCTCACCAAATCATCAGCAGTGACTATTATTCCCACACTTCCAAGCTCATCCCGACATTGGACAAACTTCGTGAGATATTTTGGAATGGCGTCGCCTTTCTCCATCTTGATTTTCTTGAGTTTATCTTTGAGCTCCAATTTCCTATTGTCACTACTATTTTGGAACAGATCTGTCAAAACATTCCACATTGCATATGGTGTGGTTTCCCATGGAGACTTGAGACAATGTGGTCTCGTACTCCCTCCAACAGAATCCTCCTCGCCTTTGCCACTTTATTTTTCCATGCATCAAGATTTGCAGTATCTGTCGCATCCGGCATAGGAACATCTGCGTCAATGTAACCCTTCAAGCCATTGTCTTTGAGCACTGATTCCATCCTATCCTTCCAAGCAATGTAGTTTGAGCTACCCTCGAGTGCATACTCCAACCTCAAGCCATTGAAAGACATTTTCGATCTTGAATCAAGTGTCACACCAAGAAAATATTGCAAATTCGAATGTTCTCCAACTCAAAACTCAACTCCTGCACTTTCCTCTTACCCTGGGAGGTTCGCACCCCACTTGAGAGCAACCTGAGGGAATTTCTCACCCTACCTGTGTGTAGCCTGCGAACTTGCCTGGGATGTTCACACCCTACTCCACTGTAGCCTGCGAGAATGCTCAAGAAATTCGCACCCTGCTCCACTGTTAGGGTGAGGGAAGTTCGCACCCTGCTCCACTGTAGCCTACGAGAATGCTCAGAAAGTTCGCACCCTACCTTTGTCTAGGGTGCAAGAATTACTGTTCCTGAAAACACCAAAAGCTTTTAGTACTAGGGTTCACACCCGGCTAGAGGCGGGACCTGCAAAAATGCAACTATGTTCGCACCTCACTTTCGTAGCTCCGTGGCCTCCGTGGCTCTGATACCATGTAGAAATTTTGATACACTTAATGTATTCCTGCGATTCTCCTGATCTAAAAATTATACACCACTATTAAATACATAATCGCTTCTACTATTATTCTTGCATAAAATTAAACCACGATCACAACCACAATCACAAAGTGAATTATCAATAACACATAACACAAAAATTTTACCGGGAAAGTGTAAAGCTAAAAACCCCACTATCATATATTATGTACATCATGAATCATGAAACAATATCATACAAAACTCTAATCCAAGAGCTCTCAGTACAATACAATCATCTCACACTATTATACACAAATCAACAAATACATGTGTTAATCCCTGTGTCCAGATAGCTTGCCTCCTCTGCACAATATCTGCAATTTGAATTCTAACAATGATCAAATCATTGCAATTGCCTAGTTTGCACATGCTCATAAGCATATCCACTGCATGTGTGATCAAATCACAACTAATAACCAAACCATCTCGTTCACCTGTTATCTCAACTGGGTCTCCACTGGATCTGACATGCATGTAGTTAACCGTGGCGAATCATCAGTTGCATGTGAGTTCACTGATTAACTGAACTCTCACTAGTGCATGTTTAGTTACAACTAGTACAACTGATCTTAACTCACTTTACTACACTTATAATTCTATTACAAATCCAACTCACTCAATTATGAATGAAATAATAGATTAATATTTATTATCTAATTTATTTAATGGAAAAGTAAATTAGACACATGTTTCTTGTTGACTTTTCAACAATTGATACATAGATAATGATCAATATGATACAATGAGTGAGTGGAATACACTCATATATAGGGAAAAGCATTCCATAATTAAAAAAATAAATCAAACAGTTGGCTTTCCTTAGGAATGAATGCATGCATAATAGTGATGGTAAAAATAGAAAGTCTAAAATAGAACTAGTCAGTTAACTCCCATTGAACTAGTGTGTCGAAAATAGAAATTTCTCCAACACCCCCCCTGAACATCATTATGGAGTAAAAAATGAATCCCGACTACTAGGTCATTTTAGATACTCGTGTACAATGCAACTAATGAACATTGAATAAAAGTGAGGAAAGAGGGAAAACCATGTGGGAACAAAACCCCCCCTCAAAATATAATGTATCAAAAGAAGATAACAATTGCTAGACAACTATGTTCTTCACTACAAGACGATCCCACAAAGTCTGAAACTTTTTCTCATTGAAATTCTTCATGAAGATGTAGAAATATTTATGGATCTGATGAATTCCTTTGGCAACCTGTCGAGCCTTGTACTTCTTGATCCTGTGGACCCATCTACACCTGAAAATATTCCTTTCTAGTGGATGTGGAACCAGATTCCAAGTCTGGTTATGTAGGAGTGAGTCATACTCCTTCTGCATGGATGCTTGCATAGTGGATTTCCCACAACCCTATTGTAGTTATGTGGATCAGTAGATTGAACCATATAGAAATGCATGGGCATCGCAGGTTTTGAAGATGAAAATACATGAGACGACTCCTCATGCTAAGATCGATCCATCCTCGAATCCAATGGATTCCCTGCAAGGTTGCATGTTTCTTAAAGTGTGGTCTATGCCTTCTTGGGCATCTGTTGAAGCTTCGATGATGACTTCTTATCTGGTTGTACTACCTGCTTATTTCCATGTACAAAATCTGAGTGTATGGAATCATCTCTGATGTTTGAAACTGATGGAAGAACAAGAGTATATGCATGTTTCACTGGAGGTGCATGCAAATTACTCTCCTTGTGTGTAAGTAGAATAGAGGATTCATTGTCAGAAAACTTAGTGAATTTATACAACCTTGACTTGTGATCCACCTCACCAATTGCAATGATGAAATTGTCATGCATGTCAATTACTGAAACTGAATCTGATGTAAATTCAACCTTTTTACCTTTCTAAGCGATCTGATAAACTGAGAGCAGATTCATAGAATTCCTTGGAACATGTAAAATATTCTCAAAACTGCCATTGTGGATTTCCACTCTCCCTTCTCCTGCTATTGCTACTAGAGTATCATCACCCATGAGAATAGGGGGTCTTGAGCATGGACTCAAAGAAGAGAAAACTTCATCTTTCGCTGCCATATGATGGGATGCACCATAATCTATAATCCATGAATCAGATGAGGAATTAATTGCAACCAGATCATGATGATTACCTTTCTTAGGAGCAGGATCTTCTTCCTTCTGTTTCTTGACTCCCTCTGGAATGAAGTTTCCAACATTTGTTCTACTGAAGTGTCTGTGCCATAAGATTGATCTATTTCTTCATGCATGTGGATTCTTCATGATTTGGTTTATTGCAGTAAGTGCATTGCTTTCCCTTCTTATTATTCTTCAAATCTGAAGAGTCTTTGGAACCTGAAGAATCATTGAAGGGTTTGGAATATCCCTCCTTTTCATTTTGTTTGGATGACCCTTTTCCATCATGCACGGTGAGTGCATGTGCTTTGGGATCTTTCATGAGGCCCATCTGTATGAGTTTTGTCTACTCTTGTGTAAGAGACTCAATGATCCGAGCCAACGTAAGCATCTTCCAATTTGTTCCAAAAAGACATCTGCCAGAATGGAAATTAGAGACATATACAACGTATTCCGGTCTTAGCTTGGCCAAGATTGTTATAATAAGTTGTTTCTCTTGTGTAGACTTGTCAATACCACATTCACCTAAGATCAAAATAAAAGATTTAAATTTAGTAAAGAAATCTTGTATATTATCAAAACTTTTAGGGTCTAAGGTATTCAACTTTACCTCAAGCATATGACTTCGCATCTCATTCTACTTTCCAAAGAGTCCTTCCAGGTTGTTCCAGATATCGTTTGGAGTCTTGCATGCACCAACATGAAACCATAAATCAATGGAGATTAACTCAAGAAGTAGTCATTTGGTGTAATATACCAGATATAAAATGTATGCAGAACAGAAATAAAATGCTAGTAATGGCAGAATAACAACAATATAACTAGAACATTCACCACAATAACACTGAAATGATATAAGAATAACAACAGAAATAATGCTTTGAATTTGAAAGCAATGTTCGCGGGCCTCTTCGAGGGGGTAACCTCCAGTCGAGAAGAGCTCTATTAAAATAATATCCAAGATAGGGTTCTCATACCCTTGACTCCTATTTATACTAAAAAGAAGCATCTAGAGGAAGATCCTTCTAGAAGCGGAAGATTCTATTAGGTCTTCTTACATCTGCCTTATTCTATTTTATTGAAAGGCCTTATTAATATTGACCTTTATTACATCTAAATATATTGTTCTACCTATGTGCGGGTTAGGACCCTAACATGTCCACCCCCTTAAAAGCAACCTTGTCCTCAAGGCTTGAGATGAGGAAATTGTTGCAGAATGGTAGCTGGTTCCCAAGTGGCGTTTGCTAGAGTTGTATCTTTCCACTGGACTATCACTTCCTTGATGGTTCTCTAACATAGGAGACACTCACGCTGGTCCAAAAATGCTTTTGTTTGTAGCCAAATGGATCCTTCTTCAGCTAACTCTGGAAGGTTGGTTTGAATTTAGCACTTAGCTCCAATCACCTTCTTTAAGCATGAAACATGAAAAACAAGATGTAGCTTCAAATGGCTGAGTAAAGCTAACTGATAAGTGACATGGCCCACATGCTTGAGCATGGTATAAGGACCATAAAATTTGGGTTCCAGCTTCTGAAAATGCTCGGCCTTGAGGGAAGTTTGCTTGTAAGGTTGTAGTTGAAGAAACACCTGATCCGCTTCTACAAATTGACGTTCAGAGTGACCTTGATCTGCTTGTTGATTCATGTGATTCTGTGCCATAACCAAATTCTCTTTGAGGGTACGAAGAATAGTCTCTCGAGCTATAAGTGTTAGGTCAACCACATGGACCTTCAAGGCACCCGGTAAGTATGAGAGAACTAAAGGTGGCTTATGTCCATATACTGCTTCAAAAGGAGTCATGTGTGTAGCTATATGGTATGAAGTGTTGTACCACCATTCAGCTAGGGGTAACCATTGAGCCCATTGATTTTTCTTTTCCAAGGAAAAACACCTCAAATATGTTTCCAAACACTTATTGACAACTTCTGTTTGGCCATCAGTCTGGGGATGATAAGTTGTACTGAGATGCAATTATGTGCCTTGTATCTTGAATAGTTCTTACCAAAAATTGCTTGTGAAAGTTGGGTCGTGATCAGAAACAATAGAGTGAGGCATGCCATGAAGCTTGAAGACCTAATCCATGAAGATTTGAGCCACCTTGGATGTTGTAAAATAGTGTTGAAGGGTGCATAAATGAGCATACTTGGAAAGGTGATCAACAACCACCATGATGACGGATTTATTTCTTGAGTTGGGTAAGCCGGTAATAAAATCCATAGAGATATCCTTCCAAATAGCAGGTGGAATCAGGAGTGGTTGTAGTGTGCTCAATGATTTGACTATTTCTCCCTTGTTTTGTTGACACACGTCACATTCAACTATAAAATTACGAATGTCTTGTTTCATACCATCCCAGAAAAAGGAACGTTTGACCCTATCACAGGTTTTGGTGAACCCAGAGTGCCCTTCTGTGGGTGTATCATGAAGCTCAAAAAGTACCGTGGATTGAAGCTTTGATTGTTTACTTAAATACAAATGGCCTTTGTATCGAAGTTCATCATGGAGCCAAGAGTACCCTGGGGAAGCTGGAGCATTGGATTGCAATTGTTGGATCAACTGGGAACTTTTGGGATCTTGTAGCCATTCCTGGCGAATGGCTTGGAGCCAATCTGGTACTATGAATGAAAGAGAAAAAAGGGATCCAGCATCTTCATATCTTTGGGAAAGTGCATACGCAACCACATTGTCTTTGCCTTTCTTATAAATGATCTCATAATCATATCCAAAGAGTTTAGTCACCCATTTTTGTTGTTCTAGGGAGGAAATGTGTTGTTCCAGAAAATACTTGAGGCTTTGATGGTCTGTCTTAATTTGGAACCGTCGCCCCAATAGATAAGGATGCCACAAATCCACAGCATCCAGAATAGCCAACATTTCCTTTTCATAGATAGATTTGCTCAGATTTCTTTCAGATAGTTTCTTCCTGGTAAAGGCCAAAGGTCAACCCTCTTGCATAAGGACAACACCAATTCCTTTCCCTAAGGCATCACATTCCAACACAAAGGTCTTTGTGAAATTGGGAAGGGAGAGGAATGGAGTGGTGCACATGGCCATCTTCAAGGTTTGAAAATCTTGAGTAGCGGCTGGAGTCCAAGTGAAAGAGTTCTTTTTTAGGAGAGTAGTGAGAGGTGCTGTAATCTTCCCATAATTCTTAACAAACTTGCGATAATACCCTGTTAAGCCTAGAAATCCACGCAAGCTCTTAAGAGTCTTTGGGTGAGGTCAATCTTTCATAGCTTCAATCATTTTAGGATCCACCCTGACACTATCTTTGCCATCCATATGACCCAAGTATTCTACTTCTAAGGCATCAAAAGAACATTTATACTTTTTCAGGAAAAGTTGGTGCTGAGAGAGTAGATGGAGAACTCGATCGACATGAGAAAGATGGTCTATACAGTTTTTTCTATAGATGAGGATATCATCAAGGAAAACTAAGACAAAATGGCGGAGAAAAGGATAGAAGACATGATTCATGAGGCTTTGGAAGGTGAAGGGGGCATTACACAAGCCAAAGGGCATGACCAAAAACTCATAGTGGCCCTCATGAGTTCTAAAGGTAGTATTGGGAATATCTTCCTCTTTCATACGTATCTGATGGTAGCCCAAACGAAGATCTAGTTTAGTGAAGAATTGGGCACCACTCAATTCATCCAGGAGGTCATCAATGATAGGAATGGGGAATTTGTCTTTGATGGAAAGTTTGTTGAGGGCACGAAATTCAGGACACATTCGCCAAGAACCTTCTTTCTTCAGGACCATGACCACAAGAGATGAATAGGGGCTCGTACTTGGGTGGATAACGCCTACATTAAGAAGTTCCTGGACCATTTTCTCAATTTCATTTTTTTGGGAAAAGGGGTGAAGATACAAACGGATATTGGGAGGAAGGCTTCCTGGTACAAGGGGAATGGAATGATCATGAACACCACGGGAAGGAGGGAGGCCTTGGGGAGTGGAAAAGACCAATTGATGTTTAGAAAGGATGGTTTGGAGGTCTTGCGGTACCGAGGGTGTCTCTGTTGCTTGTATGGCATGGAGTTGGGCGATAACACCAGAATGACCCTTTTTTAGCATCTTTTCCGTGCGATGGGAACTAATGATCTCAGGTGAACCAGCGGTGATGCCTTGGAACTTATATTAGTGGCCCTCCTAGTCGAATTGCATGGTTAAGTCTTTAAAATCCATGAGAATGGGACCGAAAGTCCTTAGCCAGTCTGCACCTAGCACAATGTCACAACCTCCCATGTTGATAGCAAGCATATGGGATTTCAGGTGGTAGTCACCAATTTGGAGACGCACATTTTCACAACGCCCTTTGCATTTCATAGAACCACCATTGGCAATCATGATTTGGAAATTATTGACGGCATGGATGTAGTAATGAGTTTCTTGGGCAATGCAGAGATGAATAAATTTATGGGTGCTTCCACTATCAACTAGAATGATAGCCTTCTGATGCTTGATATAACCGATTAGCTTGAGGGTTTGGGGAGTGGAGAAGCCAGTGAGAACATTGAGGGAAATGACTGGTTCTACTTCGGGAGGGTCTGAGGGGGGGGTTATGTCAGTGGATTCAGGTGATTCAGACATAGAGGGGGTTTCTTCATCTTCTTTCAAAATCTCCTCGGAGATGGCCATAAAAATATTTTTTTCTTTACACTTGTGGCCTAGGAAATGTTTTTCATCACGGTTATAACAAAGGCCTTTGAGTTGGCGTTCAGCCATTTCATCCCGGGTCAATTTTTGGATTTTTAGTGGAGCAGAGGGAGTAGTGGGATTTACTGGTTTAGGGCAAGGGATGAAAGAGGGTTTACAATTTTGAGAAGATACAACCTGTTGTGCTTATTTATCTCTTTTGGTAGCCTCCACCCAACTCTCAGGCAGAGCCATGAAGACATGGGCCCGAATTTCATCCTTGAGGCCGCTGAGAAAACACTCTTGGAAAAAGGCATCAGACATGCCCTCAGTTCTAAAAGCCAGGTGCTCAAAGGCAGCTATAAAGTATTCCATTGTTTCTAATTGTTTCAAATTTTTCAAATGGCCCAAATGGTTGGTGTCAGTGTCAAAGCGTTCATAAAGCTCTGCCACAAATTGTGTCCAAGCAATATACCCTTGACGAGAATTTTTTCTCCATTGCCACCATTGCCAACGTTCTTGATCTAGATGGAGAACACCATACCGGAGTTTGGCCAAGTCATCTGTAATGCTTTATAAGGAGAAGTAATGTTCCATTTGGGTTACCCAACCAATGGGGCCCGAGGCATCAAATTTGGTCACATCCACCTGTGGAAGGCGTAGGTCACGTTGAAAGTGATGGTTCTGCAAAGTATGGGAATGAGAGGAATGGTCACCTTCAGTATGTGGGGGTGAGGAAGAGGAAGGGTTATCTGTAGGGATATGCAATTTGGTGTAGAGTGTCGAAAAGACTGATTCAAGCTGGGTGGTGAGGTCTTGATTGATTTCACTCATTGAGGACTGCATGGCTATATTGATGGCGACAACATTGGCACTGAGTTGTTTCACTTCTTGTTGGGTCTCAATGAGACCATATTGCAAGGTGTTGAAGCGATCTTTCAAGTCTTGGCTACGAGTATGGGCCATGAGGATGGGGGAACTGAAAAGGGGCGGGCGGGGTAAAAAAATTTTGCCGAAAAAATGATATGGATGAATGTGATAAGGGCGAAAAGATGAATCCAATGGAATAGGTCTAAAATAATGGTGAAATTTTTTTTTTTTTTTTTTTTAATATAGAGTTATACTCCAGTCTGAAGAATATTGTAGAGAGGAAATGCCCAAATGCTTAACCAGAAAGAAATGTGTATTTACTTGGAAACCCGAACACAATTGTGCGGCAATAGATCTTGTCTGTTTTAATTTGTTTATGTTTTTTTCCCCAAGGGTTAGGTATTCAAGGGTTCTACAGAAAAGGGTTTGCCCTGTGCTATAGCTCTCTGATATACTTGCAGGGTCCAACAGTGGTACTCGGCCCAATATCTTAGGGCACTAACTAAGGAGGATAGACCATACCCTTAGCCATACTACCCGAATACCCAAGTACTAGAGAGTATCTTCCCGAGTGTTGTTCTCGGTGACACTATAACAGTCAGGCGGTCGATCAGTTTATCTAAAGAGGGCTTCAGGTAATCTAGGCCGATCCGTACACAGGTGCTTTCTGATGCACTACCACTCGAAGGGGTGCCAATAGGGTTTACGAGAGTGGCCAACAGAGGTGCACTTAAGTACCACTTGTATTTCCTGCGTGTATGAATCCCTCAACCGTGGGTTTATGCGCGTAATGACAAATCTTTGTGGCTTAAAGAAGCCAGAATACATCTCTACGCTGGAAAAAAAATTTAACCCACACTTTCTGCCGAGGAAAGTGCTCTGATACCACTTGTAATATACCAGATATAAAATGTATGCAGAACGGAAATAAAATGCTAGTAATGGCAGAATAACAACAATATAACCAGAACATTCACCACAATAACACTGAAATGATATAAGAATAACTACAGAAATAGCACTTTGAATCTTAAATAAATGTTCACGAGCCTCTTCGAGGGAGAAACCTCTAGTTGAGCAGAGCTCTATTACAATAATATCCAAGCTAAGGTTCTCATACCCTCGACTTCTATTTATACTAAAAAGAAGCATCTAGAGGAAGATCCTTCTAGAAGCGGAAGCTTCTATTAGGTCTTCTTACATACGCCTTATTCTATTTTATTGAAATGCCTTATTTTTATTGACCTTTATTACATATGAATATATTGTTCTACCTATGTGTGGGTTAGGACCCTAACATGTGGCCTCATCCTTACGGTTCGCCCATCTCATCTTCTTAATTGATGATGTAGGTTTTGTTTCTATCACCATCGTCAAATTATACAGTCCTTTTCTTTTGAGTTGAAATGTTGCCTTGTGATTCCAATCAAAATAGTTGTATGGTGTGAGGATTACCACCATGTTTGACTTTATAATAGTTTTCCTATCCATCTCTCCCACTGTTTCTAAGAACCCCTAAAAATTTGCTCTCAATCTTGAAAAAATAAGAAATCACGGCAGAAATGACACTTTAAGTGAAAATTCGTATCAATTTCAAGAGATGATATTGTGGCTTACTTTCTGAGAAAATGATGAAGAATCTTTCCAAACGGTTGAAAACCCACTTCCAAAATGGGTCAATTTACTTTCCACATGGGTTGTTTCCTCAAAAATTTAATATTTTGGGAGCAATCAATGTTGAAGGGTACAACCACGGATTCGTATCAGTTTCAAGAGGCTATCGTGTGGCTTACTTTCTAAGAAAACGGTGAAGAATATCGCTAAACGGTTGAAAACCCACTTCCAAAATGGGTCAATTTAATTTCCATGTGGGTCATTTCCTCAAAAACGTAATATTTTGGGAGGAATAACTTCTCAAAGGTACGACCACGGATTTAGTTCACTGAAACTCCAAATTTCCTTATTCTTTGGCTTGTTTGGCTTGCTCCAAGAAGCATAGCTATAATACCATGTCAGTATTTCATGGAAACCTACATAGGAGATCTAGCTAAAGCAAGTAAAAACAAATCTTATCAAGAAAGGAAGAGAGATTCAATATGGAAGAATGATAAAATATATTCACACTACTTCAATGAGATGATGATTGATACATAGATCATGATCACTATGATATAATGAATGAGTTGAATACACTCATATATAGGGAAAAACATTCCATAATTAAGAAAAGAAATCAAGAAGTTATCTTTCCTTAGGAATGCATGCATGCATAATAGTGATGGTAAAAATAGAAAGTCTAAAATAGAACTAGTCAGTTAACTCCCACTGAACTAGTGTGTCGAAAATAGAAATTTCTCCAACACTTTCTAAGTCTTCAGATACATCAAAGAAACCAAGGAATTTTTATTTCTCAAACTAATTATATCAGAGAAATGTTAAAGAGGTTCAGAATGGAAGATTGCAAACTAGTTACCATTCCTATGCAAACCAGTTGCAAGTTGAGCAAAGATGATGATTCAAATTCTACAAACTAGAGGAAATACAGGTCAATGATTGGTAGCTTAGTATATGTGACAACATCCAAACTAGATGTAATGTAGGCAGTTGGACAGGTGGCACGATTTCAAGCAGCACCAAAGGAATCACATGTATTAGTAGTGAAGAGGATTTTCAGATATCTCAAAGGAACATAAGAGTTTGGATTATGGTATCTAAAAGAAAAGGATCTATCACTTATTGCCTACATAGATGTAGATTGGGCAGGTTTCATTGATGACCGACAAAGCACCAGTGGAGCAGTGTTCTATTTGGGTGAGTGTTTAGTATCATGGTTAAGCAAGAAACAATCATTAGTATCCTTATATACATCTCAAGAAGAGTATATTGCAGCAACATCATGTTGTGCACAGGTTCTATGGATGAAACAAACTCTATCAGATATACAAGTTGAGTATGATGAGCCCATTCCAATCTATTGTGATAATACAAGTGCCATCAATATCTCAAAGAACTTGGTGATGCAATCCAAGACGAATAATTTCCAATCAAGTATCACTTTCTACGGGAATAGGTTGCAGAGAATAACATCAGATTTGAATATGTGGGCAAAAAATAACAAGTGGCAGATATCTTTACAAAATCCCTTCCAAGAGAAGCCTTTGAGTATCTTCACTAGAGACTCAAAGTAATTTCTACTCCAAAATGAATGCTTTTGAGTGCTTATCTTATATGTCTTATATTTACATGAGGAAGCACCATAAAGAGGACAGTTCAGGTTGGGAGATCAGTTTCAGGAAGAGTTGAGTCAGGGGGATCATCCCCGGATGGAAAGATACCTTTTCCATTGATGACAAAGGAAGATAGATTTATCAAATGCAAAGATAGAATTCCTTGGAGAAAGAGAACATAGGCATGGCTTCAAGGGGAGCGATGGTAACAGGGGGATCATGAGTGATATGAATTCATTATTGCATCAGAGTGTTGTCATGAATTCCAAAGGGGGAGATTGTTGATTAATTGGGTTAGTTTCCATTGATGTCAACCCTTGAAGAAAGTCTGATAACAAATTTTGGTAGCACAAAGGTTTGGGTAATGGACCCAAGTTTGTTTGATGGATAATGTTATGAGTTTTGGTATCTTTTCATATAATACTATTCTAGATGGATAGTACATTTCATGCCATTTCCGTTAGTATGTGGAACGTCACGTAACTCCTCACGGTTAGAGATTTATGGCCATGTGAAGTTGGAGAACCCTCATGAGTCATCTAGAAGCCCCAAAAAGTCAAAGTGTTTGCAAAAGAAATTATTTAAATAACAAATTTAATGGAGAACTCCCTAAAATAAGGAAAGTGGGATGCTACATGAAAGTATAAATAAGAGGCAAGGCCCTCTCATTTAACCACACTTGAATATCATTGAATATCTATTTTTGTGAAAGGTTATCTGAGAAGGTATTATTGATAGAGAAAAATTGTAGCAGAAAAAGTGCCACAGGAAAAGTGCGGCAAAAAAAGTGTGGTAGGAAAAGTGCGGCAGAAAAAGTGCGATAGAAAAATTGGGGCAGAAAAAGTGAGGCAGAAAAATCGCAGTAGAAAAAGTGAAGAAGAAAAATCGCAGCAGGAACATGGTTGGGGTCTATTTATGAGAGATATGGTACATCTTGTTTGAGGTATGTTTTGTGAGCTAGTGTTTAGCTCTTGAGATGGTATTGGATGTTCAGTACTGTTGCTTATATTAGATTTGTTGAGGGATACAATTGGTATTTTTTTGTTGGTATTTGGCATATGGGTATTGGTCTTTTGGTTGCGATGTGTTGTTGAAGTTGTTGGTTTAGCTTGAGGCTACATAACAGTGAGGTTGTGGCACATGGTTTGATGTAAGGGTTTATGGTATTTGGTTATGGATAGTGTGATGTATTGCTAGAGAACTTTTGATGGTTATATTGGTATATGTACTTGGTGTATGGTTGAGGTACGTGGTTGAGACAAGTATTTTATGAGTTGGCACATACATGAGGTGTATACTTGATGATGTTGGTACATCTTGATGAGTCAGAGTTGATGTGTATTTGATGCATGATTGGTACATATTTGGTGCATGGTTGATGCACTCATTGATGGTACAGGTTGAGGTACAGGTTGGTGCATGGTTGATGCACTTGTTTATGGTACAGGTTGATTAAAAGTTGTTTGGATAGGTTACTGTGACAGGTTATTTGTACAAGTTTGGTGCATGGTTGATGCATTTGTTTATGGTACAATTTGAGGTATAGATTGATGTATGGTTCATGTTGGCACAGATTATTTGTATAGGTTGTTACAGGTTGATTACAGTTTGATTGGTACAGGTTTACAGTAGTATTTATCATAGTGTCGGTGTGACAGTGGTTCCATCATTCTACTTATACATCAGGGTGGTTGGACAGGGTAAGGATAGGTGGTTGTATCCACCTTCCGATTGTATCCGGATAACATAGGGGGTTTTAGCCTCCTTCTGGTTGTAGCCATAGAATTTGGGAGTTGGACCTTCCCTCGGGTTGTATCTTGAGAAACAAGGGGGTTGGAGCCTCCTTCCAATTGTAGCTGGAAAACAAAGGAATTTGATGCTTCCAATGAATGTAATTCTTCAAGACATATAAGAAAATGCATTATGTGGTTTTCTCCCACTTTGGGTTTCCACATACAAACACTGGTGTATTTTGTATGTGTATAATTGCTCATTTGTTCATTGTTTATTTACTCTGTAATTATTGGATGATAATGTTACACTAATATAACACTTGCATTATATGGTTGAAAAGGTTTAAATTGATCTATTACTGATTCACCCCCCCCCCCCCCCC
>ML779106.1:67552-120450 GCA_009831015.1 Picea engelmannii | reverse complement strand
GATGATGTGCCAGAGATAGAGTAGGAATATTGGTCGACTGACAGAGAATACATGGAAGATGAACCAAGTGTAGGAGACAATGCAGTTATTAATGATGATGTCGATGAAGATATGCTCGAAAATTAAATTGATGACAATTATGATATCATCAATCCTTTCAACAACATTTCTGAACCAGCTGATGATACAGATGTCGAGTTGGATGAAGAAGAAGATACAGAAGAAGGATGATACAGGTGTTGAGTTGGATGAGGTATGTAACTATATATTTTAATTTGTATGAAATATTCTCTTTAAATAATTTACTTGTGTGGGTTAATTACATGTTTTTTTATTTTTATGCCATTTTTTATATCATATGTTACATGTGTTTATTATGCAAAACTTGAAAATAGTGGGAAGTACAAGTAAAAATGCCAGGGCTATGGACGCTTGCTGGCAGTGGGGCCATGCTTGTATGGTACCAAGGAAACTTCATTGGGGTTATGGACTCTCGATGGAAGTGAAGCAATGTCGGGAAAAGAGAGATGAGGAACACTCTTATGTAGATGTTTGTTTGTTATAAAAGTGAAAACCCATGGTCAAACAAAAACCAATATGAAGTGTGCAGCTAATAAAAGGATTTATCTCACTACTTAGATTTTTCAAAAAGGTGTGTTAGATTACTAGTACTAGAAACATTGGGTTATATCTTTTAGAATTTTGGCATCATTGTGGTACTTGTAACTATTGGAAAATTGTTTTCACTCTTGTTGAACTTCTCTTTAAAAATTATATATAAAGTAAAGACCCTAGACTTCTATTGACATAGATAACTGGTTCTTCCAGTGTGTTATCATTTGTTGTGGCCACAATAACCCCCCTTTACTTTTTATTTTACAAGTGAAAGGAAAGGGGTCCCTTACTAAAATTTCAAACCTATTCCCTAATTCTCTACTGCTTGAGCCTAATGATATCTCTTTGAGGGAGTTGGGGGTTTTAATTTTGATTGATGACTATCTTTGATGGGTGTTGATTATTCCTTTCGATATGATGATTCCAAATGTATTCATGATGCTTACTGACCTATGATGTTTCGTTGAAATTTGTTTAATGGAATTGATAGCTATATTTGAACATTTTGTTGATTTTGAAGTGCTTGATGATCCTATGTGACTACAAGGTTTGATGATCTATTGATGGTTATCTTGAATGAGTCGGTTGTTGATGTTTTCTTTTAATGACTAATTCAAAACCTGCATCCTCTTTTGATCATATTCTTTGGTTTCAGACTTTTAACTTGAATCACAACATCACTAATCCTTTATATGTGTTGCAAAGTAGGTACATGGAACTATCATGATAATTATTTAATCTAGATCATATATTATTGCCTTCAAGAAACCTCTCCTCTTCATTTTTCTTCATTTTGGAAACAAAAATCAGTACGTATCCATAAGTTTGCTTAAAAGAAAGGAAATATAATATTTCTCATGTATTGGCAAGTGTCATTTTAATTGAATAATTGATCTCGTCTCTTTCTATGGTGCAGTAATAGGTTATCAGGATATCATTTCTTCATGATTTCTCCCACCTTGAGATGCATGTGGGGGGATCCCTTGATATCCTTCCCTTTTTTCCTTCACTTTCTTTGAAAACCTAGGCCCAAGGATATTTTAGTTTTCCTCTTCTTTTATTCTATTATTTACTCTAAACAAATATCTTAGTTGGATTCTTATTTCAAAGATCTTTCCAATGACTGTAACCATACTTAAATCTGAGTTTCGGATCAAAAGTTATGGCTTCCCAAAGTTCCCATCTATCACTCGCCTTTCCCAGCTTAGTACCACGTGGCATCCACATGGATCCCCCTCATTTGTGCCAGCCAACGTGGTGTTGACCACATGTCATATTCATTGTCGGGATTTATTCATTTAGGTTCTCAATCCTTCTGATCGCAACCTCAACAATGAACTTTTCATCGTCGGATTTCCTTCATTTCTTCAATAGTTATCCCATAACACTCCTCAGACGATGAAATTTTTGTCATCGACGAATTCATCGCTCTTAGCCTTTGCACCAAACCTAACACCCCAATTATGGTGTTCTCCTCTTCCAAATCCAACGGCTCTCAGACACTGGCGATCAATGGCCTCAATCTTATCAGTGTCGCAAAGTTGGTCAACTGTTAACTCTCCTTCTTCCCTATCTATCACCTCGGACATGTGGCACTGCTACAACCTACCACCTGGAATGACACATGTCACCCATGACTCAATATCAACCTATCTCAAAAATCCAAATCACCCTGACACATGGCACATCACCCATATGACACATGAACCCATCCTCAGCTTAATATGTAGACTGACATGGCCATACATGTCATCACAAGATTCCATGTCTTATCCAATAAATTGTTGGCACATGTCCTCTTCATTGTTGGAGCTCCATCTCCCCCCACTCGCAAGCACTTTGATGACCCTCCTCCAGTGAATGGTCCAAATTTGTTCACTCGCCAAATCAACGGATGGCGTTCACGCCTAGTTCCCTTTTCGATATCATTAGCCCTCTGCTCCTAACACAATGACTTTCCTTTTTCAAATAATCCAAAGACGACGCTTCTACAATATTGTCATTAGGAAAATGCATAAGATTTCTTCCATTTTGAAACATCTCATATCACCGACAATGGTATCCTTGTTGCAATAGACTTTACATCCTCACAAACCTTCAACCTTTTGGGAACCAAATAATCCATAGAGACAAAGCCCCAATCCTTATTCATATATACTCAATAAGATATTGTCATCCCTTTACCTCTGACACCTCGTTATTTTGTAAATACAGTATTTTTGATGATGACACCTTTACAATGCCATCGTCGGGGAATCACCATGGAAAACATGTCCTTGGTGAGTTACCCCTTATCTCCTATGACAATATTCTCACCTTGACAATCCACACCACTACAAAAATGGAAAAAAGATATTAGCTCCCAAATTTACATGAGAGATAGTAATGTACTATGTACTAGTTGGGTCCCAACCTTTCTGTGGCATTACAATATAATCTTTTTATGATTACCATTGAACATTAGACTCATACGTGGTATTTTCTCATTGGCTTATTATTTTTTATGAAATATTTTTTTCGTCGGGAGACATCATTGATATGATTTGTATTCTCTGTGTGAGACCTGTCAAAGACAACATGACTTAAAATAAATTGTCGATGATATGTCCCTAACCCAACTCGATAGTCTAGATCAACCTATCAATCGACGATGACCTTTTCATCATCAGGGCTCCTCCTCTCTAGCACTTGTATGCTCCGGTTCCACCCATCGACAATAATGCCCTCATATCGACAACCCAGATTAACCAGTCCACCAGATCAATGGTTGGGAAATGTTCCTCCATGCACATAGAGAAAACCCCTAGGCTTCAGATCAATGGTCCAGATTAACCCACATGTACGATTAACGGTTGTTGAGCACCATTTTTTTAAATGAGCATATCTTTGTCTACAGGTATCGGAATTGAGTCAGTGATACCTCGTTGCAAAGGTATCAGATAGAGGAATGCAGTGGAAGAAGTCTCCAGGTGATATATGTGACATAAGATGTCAAAAAATGAGGAAAAAAATAGACCATGGATTTGCGGGGGGAAATGGATACAAAAACTTAAAATGGCCATATTCAGGGCTACAAGAAACTAAATTATTCCCAGGAAGACTCGGTGGAAAGATGGAAGAGAGAAAAAATATATATCATAGAAAATGTAGGAATATTGAGAGTATAAATACCAAAAAAATGGAAAACATGGATGGAACCCGAATTCAGTTGAAGAATCAGCTATGCATATTGTTGACACTGAGTAAATTGTTGGGCTCAAGAAACAATCTACAAAGGAAACCACAAACCATTTTAGAACTGGATACTAGCCTACTCAGTTCAGAGAGGGCTATCTCTTGTCACTTAGTCTCTAATAGATATATTTTCTTGGTAGGTCAATGGCTAGGTTTTAATGTTTTGAAGGGATTTTTATAGAGTTTTGTTGGCAAGGAGGAGAGGGATCTTTTGGGCTATGGAGTCAACCCCTGAAAACGAATGAAAGAAATGACTGGCAGGTAGAACTTTCCATAGGGACAAAGGCTAAATTAGGTGATGAACTTTCAGTTTTGAGTTTGGTTTTGTAGGGTGGAAGAGGAAAAGAAACATATAACAGGATCAGAGCACCATGAAAGATGAATTCTGACCTAGTTAATAAGAGAAACAGAGTTTAAATCACTTGAGTCTAAAGCACCATTAGATGAATTCTAGACCCTTTAATTATCCAATTTAAACAGAAGAAAATAAAGATGAAAGTAAGGACACAAGAGGTACATATGAAGATAAGAGTATGGACTTCAAACCACCACCATTAGAATCTTTTTCATAAAAATTTCAGGACTTCTGCATTTGTATTTCATTCAAATTCATAGAATATTACAATAAGGATCAAAATGACTATACTTTCTGCCAACTCGTCCCACTTTACATTAAAATGATCAAATATATAAGAGCCTATTCCCACACTAGGCTACTAGGAGTAGAACTACTGCTTCCTACAATGGTGGATCTAGTTACATTGAAAGAGAACAACTCCTAAAAAAATTTACTAAAAATAGTAAATTTGTTTTGACCATCTTTAATGCAAAACAAAAAATATCTTATACAATCATAGATCTGAGAAAATTTTTAATATGATGTTTTTGGTGAGTCATCAGGTGCATCTAGAGACCATTTCGAGATATTTGGTGTGCTATTGATAACCATTGTCACCTTTGCGTAGAAAAGTAGAGCCAACGTTATGCAAGTGCTACCTACAACATTTGCGTAGCAAATTTTCATAGTGCACTTCATTTTCTTGAAACCCGTGCAAATTCAAGTGGTAGAAACTTGATGAAAACCAGTTCTTACCTAAAAAGCTATATTCTCATCACCTCCCACTGTTCTTGCTAATCATGTGTGCCTATAGCATTTGTGTAGCAAAAATCTTGTTATGCAAGTGTTGTGTATTTCAATTTATCAGTCAAAACAACAATTGTGCCCAAAAATGTTTTATGTTGTCACCCTTGTGAAAACCTTTCTCCAACATCAAATGTATGCTTTCCATATATTTATGACATAAAAAAAACTTGAGATGATGACATACCCAAAAGACAAAAATGTGACGTTTCTTCAATCATATCTCTGCTACTTCTACAAGTAGTTCTAGCCTACTTTTGGCTTCATCATTCAATTGCATCTTTTGTTTGAGATACATGTTTTCCTTCATTAATGTTAAATTTTGTACCTTCAAATTTTTCTCAACCTCTTTAGGTGATGTATGGGTTTTTCAATTTCTGCAGGCTGGCCCTACACATCTGCACTCTTTTTCCTGGATAAGGACCTTGTTACAGGAGTTGAAGGTTTGGTTGAAACTGCAGTCTTGGGACTTTGCAAAAATTCCTTCCCCTTTGATATCTTTGGTGCTTGACTTGGTGTTTTTTTATTGTTTGGTGCTTGACTTTAGACGTTGGCTTGAAATTAGACTCTAGATATTGGGATTATAATTAAATACATTTTTTAAATAAAAATGAGGGCACCAAAGAATGAATATTGCCAGAGATCCAACTATCATTGAGATGAATGCGACCACAATGAGTTGTATTCCTTTGAAGACATAAAAAATGAGTTACATTTCATAATTAATCATTCTCGAGCAAAGATTGCATTAAACAATTCCCACTTGTAAATCTAGTACTAGCATAACTGATGAGGGTTCTGGAGTTCTCCTTTGGGGAAGGGTATTTTTCTGTCACTGCTACTTTTTTAAATCTAACCTCTAAAAATAAAATTGTGTAAAGCAAGTATAACCCTCCTTTCAGAACTAATAAGAAGAATTGAAAACAACCAAGTCATTACTTGAGAACAAAAACACATCATGAGATGGAAAACTAGCACGAGGATATCAACATGAAAATCAAGATTGACAAGGTGGTGAGTCAATATTGGTGCTAGCATTTGGCTCCAATAGGGATGTCATCCTCCTTGTTAGGTAGCAAAGAACAGTAGACCAGGTGCTTGATCCATTGGGATGTTCCCAACCTCCAAGTTGCAACTTGTAAAATGTGACCTGTGACCTTCTCCAACTAAAAACTCAACACACTTTCAAACTGGAAACCAAAACTGTAAATTGCTCCAAAATGAAAATGAAAATATGAAAGCTAAACTAAAAGATATTGAAAGATATGCTTGGCCATCAATCTTATTTTCACACCTAACTACCCTACTCTACTGAAGAAAATTGTTGGGTCAAGTGATACTGAAATGACAATGCAACCAGTCAAGTAGCTACTCATCTATCATGGCTTCCTGATTATGCTTCAGCAAGGTAAAAGTTGGAACATGTAATAGCAAAGGCAATTGATGATATTTCTATTTCTTAGACTGAAGACATGGTTGTGAATTTAAGATGAGAAATATTTCTATATATTTAGCTACAGGATCATAGAAAACATGGTTCCCAAAGTTTGTTTGCTCATTTCCAATATCAAAAAGAAAAGGTATCCATGTGTCATTTTTCTTCTGTTGAAATAAAAATTCACAAGGAAGACTCTGAAAAGAAGATATTTGAGGTATTTTTTGATCTTCTAAAGCTTTGATCTCTTTCTCAATATCTTTGGCAGTTTCATCCAAAAAATTAATCTTGGACTCTAAGCTATATTTGCATGACTTTAAATAAGAAGACAAAACTAAAGAAAAATTTACCTCCACTTCATCCTCGATGTGCATATCATTCCATTCTCTGAAACCTTGAAAGGAAGGAGATTTTTCCACAAACGTTTCCTCCATCTGCATTTCCAAAAAGACAAACCAAAGGTTGTAATAGTTCTAATAGATATAGCAAGCAAACCTTCAACCCAACTCCTACACTTCCCTTGGAATGAATCATAAACCATTATGAGGAAAACATCTTCATGCTTGAATCTAAGAAACTCATCAAAGTTACGAAAGTTTGAGATATGTTTCAAAGTCAAACTCAGATCATCTCCACTAAATTTCGAACCATTTCTAAAAAAATATACATCCTTGGGTAAAGGATTCGGGAAACCATAAATCTATGAAAAGTCGAAACATGTATACCTTGAAACAATGGTAGAAGCATCTGAGCTCTTCATCAAATCCAATGGAGTCACTAGTATCTTCTTCAATCTTTAAAAAATTTAGACAGTGGAGTCACCATTGACATTATGTCATCTAGATACAATTGATAATGGAGTCACCAGGTAGATGATTTACAACCTCATTGTGTCTGAATGTTGTCCACCATCAACAATCAGATCTAACCTTTGTCATTTCTCCTAGGGAAATTTTAACTTTCTCTCCCTGGTAACGGCGCCAAAATGTTGACACTGAGTAAATTGTTGGGTTGAAGAAACAATATATAAAGGAAACCACAAACCACTTTAGAAATGTATACTAGCCTACTCAGTTCAGAGAGGGCTCTTTCTTTTCACTTAGTCTCTAATATATAGATTTTCTTGGTAGGTCAATGGATAGGTTTTAATGTTTTTAAGGGATTTTTATAGAGTTCTGTTGGCAATGAGGAAAGGGATCATTTGGGCTATGTAGTCAACCCCTAAAAACGAATGAAAACAATGACTGGTAGTTAGAAATTTCTAGAGGAACAAAGGATAAATTAGGTGATGAACTTTCAGTTTTGAGTTTGGTTGTGTAGGGTGGAAGAGGAAAAGAAACATATAACAGGATCAGAGCACCATAAAAGATGAATTATGACCTAGTTAAGAAGAGAAACAGATTTTAAATCACTTGAGTCCAAAGCACCATTAGATGAATTATAGACCCTCTAATTATCCAATTTAAAAATAAGAAAATGAAGATGAAATTAAGGACACAAGAAGTACATATGAAGATAAGAGTACTGACTCCAGACCACCACCATTATAATATTTTTCATAAAAATTTCAGGACTTCTGCATTTGTATTTTGTTCAGATTCTGAGAATATTACAATAAGGATCAAAATCACTATACTTTCTTCCAACTTGCCCCACTTTACATTAAAATGATCAAATATATAAGAGCCTATTGCCACATCAGGCTACTAGGAGTCAAACTAATGTTTCCTACAATGGTGTATCTATTTACATTGAAAGATAACAACTCCTAAACAACTTTACTAAAAATAGTAAATTTGTTTTGACCATCTTTGATGAAAAAAACAAATTATCTTATACAATCATAGATCTGAGCAAATTTTGAATATGATGTTGGTGAGTGATCAGGTGCATATGGAGACCATTTTGAGACATTTGGTGTGCTACCTGGTAACCTTTGTCACCTTTGCGTAGAAAACTGGAGCTAACACTATGCAAGTGATAACTATAGCGTTTGTGTAGAGAATTTGTGTAGCACACTTAATTTTCTTGAAACCTGTGCAAATTCAGGTGGAAGCAACTTGATGAAGACCAATGATTACCTAAAAAATTATATTCTCATCACCTCCCACCACTCTTTCCAATCATGTGTGCCTACAACATTTTTGTAGCAAAAATCTCGCTACGCAAATGTTGTGTATGTAAATTTATCATTCAGAACAACAACTATGCCCAAAAATGTTTTATGTTGTCACCCTTGTGAAAACCTTTCTCCAACATCAAATTTATACTTTCCACAACTTTTATGACATAAACAAAACTTGAGATGATCACATACCCAAAAAGACAAAAATGTGAAGTTTCTTCAAGCATATCTCTGCTACTTCTGCAAGTAGTTCTAGTCTCCTTCTGGCTTCATCATCCAATTGCATCTTTTGTTTGAGATACATGTTTTCCTTCCTTAATGTTAAATTTTGTACCTTCAAATTTTTCTCACCCTCTTTAGGTGATGTATGGGGTTTTTCAATTTCTACAGGCAAGCCCTACACATCTGCACTCTTTTTCCTAGCTGAGGACCTTGTTACTGTTGGCATATTTATTATGGGCAGATAGAAGGCAGAGTATTTGTTTTTCATTGATGGAAAGATCAGCCTGACGATGATGAAAAAGAGAAAGTGGCAAGACCAGTAGCGCAACGATGATCGCATGGCAAGATCAGAACCGTAAACTCCAGGAGTCAAGGAAGCAACTCATGGCAGAAAATCCCGAAATGTGATAGATCAGAGCATGTCAAAGACTCCATTTCAAATTTTCACAGACCGGGAAATTGGAGTTTCAGATACTGAGAGTTGGAGGAGTCAAGAGTCGAGACTCTTCATCATAGGAGTCTCAAAGTCGCGAAATGTGAAATGCCGAAATCGCGAAACAGGCACATCAACAAAGAGTTTCGCAGACCGGGAAATAACTCCATTTCGGAGTTCTGGCTACCGAGAGTTGGAGGAGTCAAGAGTCGAGACTCTTCATCAAAGGAGTCAAATGTTGCGAAATGAGAAATTTTGAAATCCCGAAACAGGCACATCAAAAAAGAGTTTTGCAGACCAGGAAATAACTCCATTTTGGAGTTCCGGGTACCGAGAGTTTGAGTGTCGAAACACTTCACCACAGAAATCGTGAAATACCGAAATGCGAAATTGCGACATGGAGTTTTTGGGATCGTGACATGGTGTTTTCGAGTTTCGTGGATTGTGACATGGAGCATCAAGATATCTCATCACAAGAATTGTCAAAATCACAAAATGTTGAAAGGGACTATTGTGAGTCTCAAAGACTCGAAGGGAAAAACGTTGAAATCCCATCAGTCGTTCAATTAGGAAAAGAAGGGATCAGATTATGAATTTTTGTGGACCATTGATCTGGATCCATTTCAGGGATCGCGACTTGGAGAGTCGAGATGCTTTGCAATAGGAATTCACGACATGCAAAATCATGAATTGTCAAAATATGAAATGTGAAAGACATTTTTTTTCTTGTAATCCAAGGGTGCAGGTGAATTCGAATATGATCGGAGGGCTACTGTTTCACCTCATAGTTAATTGATCAGTTACAATTCAATTAGCAAAACTGATTCATGATTCTTGATCGGTTGGTGATTCAGTTATTGAGGTGTGTGTGAATAAAATAAGATATGAGACAACTGTGCATGGTTGGTCGTTTTGAATGAAAAATGAGTTGAATTGTAAGAAAGGGAAAATTACAGTATGCACAGTGTGAGACCGACAGTATGCACAGTGTGAGATAAAACTCAGAGATGAGTAATAGATGAGAAATAGACAGAAGCAAGAGAAGAATTGTAGAACAGCTTGAAGCAGAGAAGAATTACAGAACAGACAGAGGAAGAGAAGAATTGCATAATAGCTTAAAGCAGAGAAGAATTGCAGAACAAATAGAGGAAGAGAAGAATTGCAAAATAGTCAGAAGCAGACCAGATTTACAGAACAAAGAAGAAGTGGTAAGAATCGATTTATCTGTGTTGTTGGTTATTAAATCATTTATTTATAATCAGGGAGGTAGGGTGGTGCTAGGGAGGACTGTTGTTCTCAGAGGTTCAAGTTGGTTCTTGAACACAGGGAGTTGTAGCTTCCATCTGGTTGCAGCCAGAAAAACTAGGGTGGCAGGGCGGTGCAAGGGAGAACATTTGTTCTCTGTTATACAGGTTGGTGCCTGTGTGACTGGAATTTGGTGCTTCCATCCAGTTGGTGCTGGAACACTTAGGGAGTTGTTGCTTCCTTCTAGTGGGTGCTAGAGAAACCAGAGAGTTGGTGCTCTCAAACAAGTTGGACCTTGTAAAATAGAGGTAGTAGCCTCACATTGATTTGGTGCTCAATTATAGATGATGTACAGAACTTAAAAGACTACCTATCATTTCAAAGAAGAAGAGGTTTTCTACCTTTATGGGTTTCCTCGTGAAAATATGTCTCTGTGTATATCTTATGTGTGAGTGATGCCCATTATTTATGCTGTCCATATGTAGTATAATATTAATGGTCACTTGGAGAAAGATTAAAAATAATTTAAATGAATTAAAATTGTTTAAGCACAGTAACAATTGATTCACCCCCCCTCTCAGTTGTCTTAGTAATTTCAATAGTTACAGGAGTTGAAGGTTTGGTTGAAACTATATTCTTGGGACTTTTCAAAACTTCCTTCTCGTTTTATAGATTTTTCGCTTGACTTGGCGTTGTGTTATAGTTTGGTGCTCGACTTTGGATGATGGCTTTAAATTAGACTCTAGAGATTAGGATTAGAGTCTAATATTTTTTTTAAATAAAAATGAGGATGCCAAAGAATGAATATTTCCATGGATCTTACTATCATTGAGATGAATGCGACCATAATGAGTTGTATTCCTTTGAAGACATAAACAATGAGTTACATTTCGTAATTAGTCATTCTCGAGCAAATCATGCATTAAACAATTCCCACTTATAAATCCAGTACTAGCATAACTGGTGAGGGTTCCAGAGTTCTCCTTTTGGGGAAGGGTATTTTTTCTATCACTGCTACTTTTCAAAAGCCATCCTATCAAAAGAAAATGATGTAAAGATAGTACAACGCTCCTTCCAGAACTGATAAGAAGAAGTGAAAACAACCAAGTCATTCCTTGAGAGCAAAAATACACCATGAGATGGAAAACTAGCATGAGGATATCAACATGAAAATAAAGATTGATAAGGTGGCGAGTCAATATTGGTGATAACACATACTTTAAACAATTATATCTCAAGATACAGACAATGAAATTGAGCCAGCAATAACTCAATGGAAAGCTGATATAGAGGAGGAGAAACCAAAATGATCTTGTTTAGTAGGAAAAGTCTAGGAATGCCAAGAATGACTCAAGAAATTCAGAAGACGACCCCCAACAAGAAGAAATACAGATGTTTGCATTGAAGTCAATAACATTTTTAATTAATGTCATTTATAAGTTTCCTGAGGGAGAAAATAACTTTTGAGCTGACTCTCCAACTTATTTGTGTAAATCTCACTTATTCAATTTTTGAAAATATGAAAGAAATTCGAAATATATAAAGAAATTGGGGGAAAATGAAACAAACAACCATGAGAGTTGAAGCGCCTCTCTTTTTTTATAAAAGAGATCTCGTTGAATGTAAGAAAGGACTTTTTCCCTTTGTAATGAAAGATGGTAGTATTACTTCTGAGTTAATAAAGAGAAGAAGACATCTTGAAGTCATGATTGTTTGCAAATTCTTGTGGGACTACTCTATACTCGTATTTGTGGTTTAAGTTTTTTGGGTATTGATCATGTGAACTATTTTTGTGCTTAGTATCTAGAGTTTTTATGTTGTTGTGATTTATAATGATTGCAGGGATGATGTTACAGATCTCCTCTTCAACTATTTGATATGATATATATAATATTATTGATATAAAATACTTTGGCTGCCATGAATTATTTTTGTTGTCTGAGTATCATTTTAAGTGGTGCTCATCTATTATTTTTTCTCCCGGGATAGATTAAAAGTAATTAGGATTAGATTAGTTTATTTCTATTAGCCTTGGGATTATTTAGAATTCTTTGGGGGGCAGTATGATGCCTTTCCCCTTTTTCTTATGTTAATTCTGAGCGACAATGAGACCCATATACTCGTTGAAATTCTCCCTTACCTACTTGACAAGCCATTCATACCCATCAACACCACCATCAGGCATCTTGACCTATGAAGGACTCCATTAGACTTTGAATTCTCCCATTTTATATGACCGACTTGGACACTTCGTCAACATGCTTCAACAGAGAGTTCCTTTCACTGAATCGCATGGGTTTCCTTGCTTTTATATGATTCTAAATGAGTATTGACATTTTCTTTAACTTTATTTCTACCAAAATAGGTAAAACTTGTACTAAGAAACATGATTTGGATCTTGTTATTGGTATGGATTCTACCGATCGACATTCTTTTGCTTGAGCTTCGTAATTCTCCATTTGTCAGTTATACAATTTTGTATCTTAATTTGTCTGATTGATAATGGGGATCCAACTAGGATTTCACCTTCATTGTTTTCTTGACATTATCTATTTCCTCATTTATAACTTGATGCATTTGGTGAGCTTCATGAGCTTCATCCCATGTCTTGACCCAAGGTTTCCCTTCCTTTCAATACATTGGGATTTTGATTTTTTTTTCCACTTCCTTTTAATTTAATCCTATCTCTTCGATGGAGATCGTAGCTCGCATGTTTTGTCCCCAAGGTCTTTCAAATAATGTGAGGTAGGAAGGAGTTCCTTCAACCAAATTGATTACTTTGAGATCAACTCTCGTCGGGATTCCCATTATAGATGTTATTACACTTTTAAGGGTACTGATTGGTTCAATGAACCTCTTATTTGCTAGCTTTAGGAAATTCATGGTTGGTTGAAGCAATGGTTTTCTGAGTCAAATAAATGTTTCCCTTGGGAGTATGTTTACTTGAGATCCAAAATCAACTACAACTTCCTTCATCATATGTTTTTTTATTTCGAGGTCGACTTGTGGGTCCAAGTCAGTTGTATGTATTTCTTGGGATAGCTGGTACAAAATGTTAACATATCTTTGGTCTTCTTTATATTCTCTTAGAATTGTCAGTAGGTCGATCAGAAAGTTGACCAACTACTTTTCCTTTAACAACTGCACAAATTCATCTAACGGCGTATCAGAAATGTTTTTATGTCCTCCCTTTTTTATTTTATCTTGGTTGATGTTGTTCAATGATTTCATCGCTTTCCACATAAGTTTGTCTTGTTGATCTAGGTCGAGGTATATATGTCGGTCTCTCCTTTGTCGACCTGATCATTCTGGATACATATCTTCACCATCTCCTGAACATGTTACTACATGAAGGTTTTTCGAATTTAGAATCTCTTTTTTTTTCATTCTGTGTAAGAGATTCACATTTCTTTTGTTCATGAATTTTTCAAGTACAATCGAATAGTCTTATAGGGAATGATCTCCTACTCCACAAATTTTACACAAATTGAGGTCATTTGTGTCTTTTATTGGGAAGTGTGGGCTAATATGATCATCTTTCAAATTATTAAAAAAAGAGTAGTGTCCTTTGTCGTATCCTTTATCAAAATTTTATCATCCTCTGCCTCAACCTTGATAACCACCTTGACCTCTTCGTCTATATTCGTTTCCATTTTCTTGGTTGACATGTTGGTCGGACACCTGTGTATGATATACTGAGTGAATGTTTGATCTATTCTTTCCATTCAGTTGACATTCCTAAGTGGAATAATTATTCTTTTTCAGATATGGCACCACTTGGCTCGTACATTCCTTAGATTGTGTTGGAAGTCTCTTGTTGTGTGATTTGTCATGGCTTCGCAAATATCAAAATATGTTTCAGTATGGATGTGTCTAACTATTGGGTCCAACGCATCATTGAATTTGTAGTAATATTTTGTGTGTCCCTCACTTGAGAAAATGGTACACCAGAGTTTGTTGTGTTCGATCGACATGTTTTTGATTGATTGTTGTAGCTCTGTGAAATTTTCTTCCAATTTTTTTCAGCGATTTTCAAACACATGGTACCTTCATCATTCATTTCGATTCACTGTGATTTTTTCAGTAGGTCTTCACACGTCTAAATATCATACATTTGGAGGGGAATTATGATCTTTTGTAGTAGTCCTGCTACATACCATTGTGCCAACAACTTTTCATCGATTGTGTTAGCATTGAGAGTCACCCTCTGATTGTAGAGAAAGTGAGCCTAGTACCCATCAAATTTTAGGTGGATGTTGGTTTATATGGATGGAGGTCAATGGAAAAAACTCATAATCTGAATGATGTTCAACACAGAACCGGATAGCAAATGCACAAAGATGTGAGGGCCACATTAACTTCAATTAGGAAAATTGAGTTAAATTGAGAGCAAAGGGAAGACTTAGTGAGAGAAGTGAATGAGACAACTATGGGCATCTGGCCTTCCAGCATCTCGAAGATGAAAGACCCAAACTCAAGAGAAGTCCTAAGTTCATGCTTCAGACACTGAAATGTGTTGCAAGAAACACAGTCACAACAACAGAATGATCAAACCTCCATCATCCTGCAACTGTGATAGCTCGACTGGATCCTCCATGCCCGAGCCATCCAATGTGAGAGGGAAAAGACAACACATGGAAATGAATGAAATTGATCATGAAACTGCCATGATCAAACCTACATGATAACAGCATAACGATCCTCGGTTGGATCCTCCATACTCGAGTGTTTCAAACAACATTTACAGACAAAATGAAAAGAAACAAGAAACTGACTTCTATTAACATAAAATTCTCAAATTGATTACATAACTAGAGAACAGCTCTGGCATCACAAGCATTAAAAAGTTGGGAGCTCTGCTCAACCCAAGACCTCCTTCAAAATGACTCAAAACTACATATATATACTCAAAATATTGTTCCACTACAACAGAGGCATGCTCGAGCTTCTCGTCCATATGTTGTGTATTCTCGGTCAAATTGTGCATGTAGTCTTCTCTACACATGCATCCTTATGTCAAAGGAAATTTTTTACGTCTGGACTGTCCCTATCAAACTACCCATGCAGCTTCTATGTAGCACACAATATTAGACTGTCTAGGCTGACAAACTGCCTCACAGTCAGAATTTTCTAACTTTCCATTCATGGGGGGAGACGATGTTTCAACCACCTCCCCCACCTTCATAACTCCTTCATCGGGATCGGGACAGGCGAGAGTCAACTCTGCACATGAAGAAATTGGATAAAATTCATATGGTGGGTTTTTAAACCCCTTTTCTCGCATTTTCTCCACCCAAGGGCCAAATCCTTAAGGAAAACACCCCCTTTGCAAAGATATGTGCTAACAGATTGCGTAAGGGATTTGGATTTATAAATATTTAAACCTCCTATCGTATTATCAGATTGTTTTTGTGTTTCCAAGTGACTGTTGTCCTGAGTTTTGAATAACTTGAGGAAGTTTTTCTTTATATATTCCTTCCAGCATTGTTGATTGTTTATATAATTCATAAACCAAGTAAGATCTCTAGCTTGAAGGGCAGCACCGAACTATGCCATTTATTTTTCCTTGTCATTTATGTCAGTTGCATCCCAAAATTTATCATAGAAGAACAAATGTCTCTTAAGGTATTTTTCTCCTTTGTAAATTGGGATATGATTTAGACCCATATTTACTTTCTAAGTTTTCTTAGAAAATGTAACTATTATAAGAGTTTGTGTCGAGATCGACTAAGAGGTCAGATTACTTTATTGAGTCAAGTTCTAGATTTCTGACTCAACTAATTCAATTTCTAATTGTGATCATTCTTTTTTTGGACTTCGAGCGTCTGTTTGGTGAGCTTTGTCTAAATACTCAAGGAATAGTGCTCTGCAGGGTTGTGACAGTTTGTTTTCACTATCTGTTGAATTGAATCTTCTAAAATTATATTCAGCAGGGGGTGGCATCCATGAAATATCTTACAAGAAGAAGTATATATTATGGTCGATTTTCCATGTTTTCTTGTGCTTCAATTATCATTGTATCTCTTATTTGACCAGTGTTATCATTTCGACCCCACACCTGCTATGATTGTGTATATATGTTAAGTATTTTTCGAATACCTTATTATTCTCTCTTCATCATTGTACTCAAGAAAGAAGGTATGTGGCACATGTGCCCTGATTTTCAAGCCCTCAACAACATTAACATCGAAGATAAATTTCCCATTCCCATCATTGATGAAATTTTGGATGAATTGAGTGGTGTTCAATTCTTTACAAAACTTGATCTATGTTTAGGCTACCACTAGATATGTATGAAGGAAGTCAATATTTAAAAAAATGCCTTTCGTACTCATGGAGGCCATTATGATTTCTTGGTCATTCCCTTTGTCTTGTGTAATGCATCCTCCACTTTCCAAAACCTAATGAATCGTGTATTTTTCCCTTTCCTCTGTTAAATTGTACTGGTCTTCTTTGATGATATCCTCATTTATAGTAAAACTTGTCAAGCCTATCTTTTCCATGTGGATCAAGTCTTACATTTTCTCTATCAACATCAACTCTTTCTCAAACATTCTAAATGTGCCTTTGGAGCTTCTAAAGTAGAGTACCTAGGCCATATTATTGGTAAATATGGTGTCCATGTGGATCCTAAGAAAATAGAAGCTATGAAGGATTGACCCCACCCTAAAACTATTAAAAAATTTCAAGTTTTCTTAGGTTTAACCAACTAATATTAAATAAATTTTGTTCAGAATTATGGAAAAATTGCATCCCCACTACTTGCTCTCCTTAAAAAGAATGCTTTCAACTGGAATACGGTAATTGATCAATCCTTCCAATCTTTGAAAGAGGCTATGTGTACTACTCCCATTATGGCACTCCCTAACTTCACAAAGACATTTTTTTTGGAATGTGATGCTTCTAGGAAAGGCATTGGGGAAGTTCTCATGCAAGATGGAAAACCTTTGGCCTTCAAATCCGGATTTAGGAGCGGAACGAATTGATTAACAGACAAAATACAATAAACACATATATAGGAAGCATAACACAAATATCCAGTGAACAATATCTTCTATTAAATAATGAAATAGTCTGAAACTATAAAACTGCAAAACTCAAACTTGCTCGAATGGTGGTAGTTATCTCTGAGAAGAGATGTGGTTGCTACGTGCATTTGTATGAGAAGAATTGATTAAAATGAAGCTCCAGAGGCCCTTTTAATATTACTCATGAATGTCAAAACCGTGGACATCCAAAAACCTAACCCTAGAAGGTGAAACGCCAAAAGTCATGTGGGCCCTATGAGTAAGTTGGTGTAATTTGGTACCTCAACTTCCTAGGGTCATAAATTTTGCATAGACCTCCATTTTAGGCATGTGATATCCCATTGGAAAGGTATTTCAGAGAAATACACATTTCGTTGTTAGATTGTAACTCTGTCTACAGTCTGATTGTGGCAAGTCAAAAAAATAATGTTTAGGGTCCCAAAACATCCTGGAAGTACATCAAGATGTGCTGACATGAAAACATACAAAATAAGCCAATTGGATTAGGAGAGAGGCCACCTGTATCCACCTGGAGAATGTGTGAGGCTTCAGACAGCCCCAAAAGTGAAGAACTCACAATTATAAATCAGTACAGAAAGACTTGTTGAATCAAAAACAGACACGAGGAGCCAGTTGGAATAGGTGGGTGGCCATCAATATCCATCTAGATCAATCCTCCCCCATTAGGAAGAAATGGTCCCCATTGCATTGAGTTCCCCCATCAGGTGAGGAAACTTTTGTTGGATTTGGCGCCAGATGAGCCACTTTCCTTGGTGTAGGCTTTTCCCTGCCTTGACAACCCAATAAAGTTGGATCTGTTGCTGGTGAGTGCCCTTGACTTGTGTGTCCACTATATGATTGGTGGATTATTGTTCCATGTAGTTAGGGTTGAGCTCTGTTGGTGTCAGTTTTTTGGCGATCACAGAGGTGTCCAATAATGGTGGAAAATATGGCCGAAGGAGGTCCACATTGAATATTGGATGCATACCAAGGAAGGGTGGGGTGCTGAGCTCAAAATCATTGCTACCCACAACCTTGTTGATAGTGTAAGGACAATAACGAAGTGGTTGAAAAAGATTCTAAGGGGGGTCGATGAGATGCTCCTTCTACAAATGTAACCAGAATTTGTCGCCAACCTGAAACTGGTGTGGTACCCTGTGTTGATCATGGTGCTGCTTGTACTTAGCATTGGATTTATGCACAATCTCCTGGACCTGTTGGCGGATGTGATAAATACTCTCAATGAATCTGGTGGCTTTTTCGATCACATAATAATCAAGGGAAGAGTCTTTTTGTGTGGTGTTAAGAGGAAGTGAAACATCAATGGGTCCCAAGGGTTGGAATCCCAAACCCACCTGAAATGGGATATGTTCGGTGGAACTATGGAGTGCCCTTTTGTAACTATGTTGGACATATGGGAGACTCGTGTCCCATGTTTAGGTATGCTTAGAATTGTACATGCACAGGATGTGCACAATCATCTGATTGACGACCTTGGTTTGGCCATCGGTTTGGGGGTGGAAATTAGTGGATTTTGTGAGCTTGGTGTCCAATAGAGACCAGAGACTTGATCAAAAGGTGTTGAGGAACCTGATGTCTCAGTCAGAGATGATGGTTTGTGGTATCCTTAAGTGGAACCAAACTTGTTTGAAGAAGATCTTGGAAGTATATGTCGTTGTGACATTCTTCTTATAGCCTATGAGGATGGCCATCTTCGAAAATCAATCAACGACCACAAACACGCAGTCATTTCTGTGCTTGGTGGATGGAAAACCAGACATGTAATTCATGGAGATGGATTCCCATGACTTCTCGGGAATAAGAAGAGGGGTGTATAGGCCTTGCTTCTTGATGGTTGGCATGGAAATGGCACAGGCAGTGCAAGACATGATATACTTGCTGAAATCATGTCGAAGTTTTGGCCAATAAAAATGTTTATGAAGAACAACCTTAGTTTTCTCTATGCCAAAAAGTCTTGCCACCCGACTATAGTGTGCTTCCCAAATCATCTTTGCATGCTCGCTTGTAGGAACACAGAGATGGCACAGGTGGCATAAGAGTTCATCTTGAATGTGAAAATCAGTGACAGTGGTGCCTATACCCAAGAGATGATATGTGGTGGCAAAGTCTGAATCTTCTTGGTAAAGTTGGGGACACTCTGATGTTTCATGTCCACAGAAATGGAGCATAGTGGTGAGTGTATCCACATGAGGTTGACTGAGGTAGTCAACAACATGATTGGAGATACATGTCTTATACTTGATGTTGATATGGAACTGTTGCAGGTAGATGGATCACTTCTGATGGTGGTTGTTCTACAATTTTCCCTGTGTTTGTATGAACTACAGAGGCTTGTGATCAGTGTGTATGATCGTCTCTTTCTGCATAATGTAATGTTTTCATTGACAGCAAGATTGTACAATAGAATAAATTTCCTTGTCATAGGTGGGGTATTTCCAGACAGTATCGGAGAGTGTCTCGATTTGAGCACAAACGATGTTTCATATCATCGAATGCTCATTTATACTTCTTCCCCCACATGAAATTGGCCCTACCACCGCCCTTGGTCACCTGGATGAGGGCCCATGCAATATGGGAGAATCCCAACACGAACCGTTAGTAGAAATTGGCTAGTCCCAAGAAGCTGGTTGGTGCATTTGTTAATCAAAAGGGCATGTCTAGCCATTCATAGAGACCTTCTTTAGACTTGAATGGTTTCTTCCAGACATCATTTGGTTCGATGGGAACCTGGTGCTAGCCAGACTTCAGTTCAATATTGCTAAAGAACTTTTCCCCCTTGATTTGGTAAAGAAGGTCATCAATCCTAGGAATGGGGTAGTGGTTCCTAACTGTGATTTTGTTTAAGGCTCTGTAATCAATTCAGAGTCGCAAAGTCCTGTCCTTCTTCTGCACTAGCATAATCGGGATTTCACAAGGGGAGGATCTTGGTCTGATGTGCCCCTTTTGAAGAAGCTCTTGGATTTTATGCTTGTATTTGTCATTCTCCATCAACGAGCACCGATAAACAAGTCCATTAGGTAGAGGTGTGTCGGGGGTCTGATCAATCAGATGCTTGACTTGGCAATGTGTTGGTACCCCTATAGGTGAGGTGAAGATGTATGTGTATTCTTCCACGATCTTGTCCACTTGATTCTACTGCAAATAGAGGCATTGTGTAGAGGCCATGGATGTGGTAGCGACCTTCTTCTTACTATGAGAACAGATCACAAAGAAGACAAAATTCTTGGTCTATGAAATGACCTTACTGCATTTCTTAGCAAAGATTAAAGAAATAACAGTAGGCAGTGCCACCTCTAGGATCATGTACAATTTTCTACCCAAAGTAATAGTAACACTACGGGGTCTAGACTCATACACAACATGACACTTCCGCAAATATGGTTGTCCTAAAAGAACATCACAAAATTCAATAAGAGAAATATCACACAGTACCTCATCTTTGAAGGGATTGATGTCGTAGGGCAGATGACACTGTTGGCTGACACAAAGATCTCTTCTTTCATGAAGCCAGGCGATGGTTTATGGATACGGGTGTAGTGTTGTTGGCACGTTCAGTCACTTGACGACCTCTACTGAAATCGGGTTCTTATAACTACTAGTGTCAACAATGAAATGAATCAGAGCCCCCTTGACCCACATTTGCGAGTGAAAGAGGTGTTCCCCTTCCTCTGGTTCTTCTATTTTGCTTGGTCGAACTTTGGTGGTAGTGACCGTGGCACTGGGTTCAACATCGATAGCTCGCTTCCCTCCTTCATGATTTGACTCAAAATCAAAATTGGCCTCTGACTTGGAAGCCCTTAGCTCGGCCATGAGGGACTTCTTGGAGCGGCATTTGTCAGTGTTGTGCTAAGGAATTTTATGGTACTCACACCATTTTCCTATGTCCTTCTTCGTCTTCTCATTTCCCTTCTTGTATTGCATCTTGGATGAATTTTCCTGAGGGTGGCCATCTCAACTTGGTCCCTTGCTATGTTGGTTGGGGTTTCCTTTGCTATGCTTCGGCTATGAGGGGTTTACAGATCCAAACTCCTGTTGTTTCTGCTTAAATTTATACTCAATATTGACAGCATATCCATAAGTCGTGCCCAATGAGGCGATGTCCAGAAACTCCATTTCTGTTTGAATGTATCTATGCAAACAGCCACGGTATTTGAGCACCATATGACGCTCAGAATATTTGATACCCAATTTGGTTCATAGGGTATGGAAATTATTGGTGAAGTTTGGTACTGTCTGGTCCCTTTCTTGACGTAGGGTGGTCCATCTGGTGTACTGGTCCTCATAGCTTCCAACAAGGTAGTATTGTTCTTTAATGGTATCCTAAAAGGAATCCGATGTAGGGGCCACCACAAAAATTGCATTTTCTTCCACGACCTTTTTCTCAAAGTAAGTATCCCACCATTCTTTAACATGGGGAACAGTCTTGAGGAGTGAAAAAGTTATCTTTTCCCTATCGAAAAAATTGTGAACCAAAAAATAACCTTCGATCAGATTCAACCATTTATCTACAGCATTTGCATATATCAATCCTTCAAATAATGGAATATCAAAATTTGCATGTACCTTGAAGGGGGTTGCATGGGCGCTTGATGAAGATGCTTCTCCTGTGAGAAACCATCAGAGGATCTGTGCAAAGTTGTCCATAATTTCGTTCCTTTGTAGCGTGAGGGCTTCCTCGAGCAACATTTTAATAGGATCTCCTTCTCCATCATCTTTCTTTTTGTCTCCCATGGGTTGTTTTCGAGATTGGCATGGTCGATATGGTAATGGATCGATTGGTTTGAGTCGCAACTTCTTGTACCCATACCTTGTCGGGGACATGCATGAAGAAAAATAAATGAAGAGAAGACCACTCTGATACCACTAATCCAGATTTAGGAGAAGAATGAACTGATTAATAGACTGAATACAATAAAAACAGACATCGGAATCATAACACAAATATCCAATGAACAATATATTCTATTAAATAATGAAATGGGATGAAATTGTAAAACTGTAGAACTGAAACTTGCTTGAATGGTGGTAGTTATCTCTGAGAAGAGATGTGGATTCTACACGCATTCATCTGAGTAGAATGGATTACAATGAGGCTCTAGAGGCCCTTTTCATATTACTCATGAATGCCAAAACCCTAGACATCAAAAAACCTAACCCTAGAAGGTGAAATGCCAAAAGTCATGTGAGCCCTATGGGTAAGTTGGTGTAATTTGGTACCTAAACTTTCTAGGTTCATAACTTTTTCATCCGCCCTTTGTTTTAGGCACTTGATATCCCATTGGAAAGGTATTTCAGAGAGATACACATTATGCCGTCAGACTCTAACTCTATCCACAATATGTCTATGGTGAGTCAAAAAAACAACGTTTAGGGCCCCAAAATAGACCTAGAAATACAGAAAGATGTGCTGACATGAAAACATACAAAATACACTAGTTGGATTAGGTGAGAGGCCACCCATATCCACCTGGAGAATGTGTGAGGCTTCAGACGGCCCCTGAATTGAAGAACTCACAATTATAAAGTAGTATAGAAAGACATGTTGAATCAAAAGCATACATGATGAGCCAGTTGGAATAGGTGGGTGGCCACCAATATCTATCTGGATCAATCCTTCCTCCTTAGGAAGAAATTTTCTCCATTGCGTTGAGTTCCCCTATCAGGTGAGGAAAATTTTGTTTGATTTGGCCTCGAGTGAGCCGCTTGCCTTGGTATATGAGTTTCCCTGCCTTGACAATCTGATAAATTTGGATCTGTTGTTGGCGAGTTCCCATGACCTATCTATACACTATATGATCGGTGGATGCTTGTTCCATGCATTCATGGTTGAGCTCTGTTGGTTTCATCTATTCGACGATCTAAGATGTGTCCAATAATGGTGGAAAATATGGTCGAAGGAGGTCCACATTGAATACTATATGCAGATCAAGGAAGGGTGGAGTGTTGATCTCAAAAGCATTACTACCCACAACCTTGGTGATAGTGTAAGGCCCATAATGAAGTGGGAAAAGCTTTTGATGGGACCCAGTGATACGCTCCTTCTACAAATGTAACCATACTTTGTCTCCAACCTTAAACTAGTGTGGTACCCTATGTTGATCATGGTGTTGCTTGTACTTAGCATTGGATTTCTGCAAAATCTCTTGACCTATTGGGGGATGTGCTGAATCCACTCAATGAATCTAGTGCCTTTGTTGATCGCATACTGATCAGGGGAAGAGTCTGTCTGTGTAGTAGCAAGAGGAAGTGCAACATCAATGGGTCCCAAGGGTTGGAATCTCAGACCCACCTGAAATGGGCTATGGATCGTGGAACTATGGAGAGCCCTATTGTAACTATGTTGGACATATGGGAGACTCTCTTCCCATGTTTGGGGATGCTTAGAATTGTACATGCGTGGGATGTGCACAATCATCTGATTGACAACCTCGGTTTGGGGGTGGAAAGGAGTGGATTTTATGAGTTTGATGTCTAAAATAGACCAGAGACACGACCAAAAGGTGTTGAGGAACCTGTTTTCTCGGTCGAAGATGATGGTCTGTGGTATCCCAAAGTGTACCCAAATGCATTCAAGGAAGAGCTTGGAAGTATATGCCACTGTGACATTCTTCTTACAAAATGTGAGGATGGACATCTTCGAAAACCGATCAACGACCACAAACACGGAGTCATTTCCATGCTTGTTGGACAACAAACTAGAAATTTAATCCATGGGGATGGATTCCCACAGCTTCTCGAGAATAGGAAGAGGGGTTTATAGGACTTGCTTCTTGATGGCTTGCTTGGAAATGGTGCAAGTAGTGCAAATATACTTGTTGATGTTCTGTCGAATATTTGGCCAATAAAAATGTTTCTAAAGAACCACCAAATTTTTCTCTACGCCAAAATGCACTGTCACCTAATTGCAGTGGGCTTCCCAAATCATCTTTGCACACTCGCTTGTAAAAACATAGAGATGGGCCAGGTGGCATAAGAGTCTTTTCCTGAATGTGAAAATCAGTGACAGTGGCACATGTAACCAAGATTTGATTTTTGGTGGCGAAGTTTGGATCTTGTTGGTAAATTTGGGTCCACTCTTATGTTTCATGTCCACGGGAATGGAGCACAGTGTCGAGTGCAGCCACAAGAGGCCAACTAAGGCAGTCAGTGACATGATTAGAGATGCATGTCTTATACTTGATGTTGAGATGGAACTACTGCAAGTAGGTGGACCAATTCTGATGGCAGTCATTCTGCAATTTCCCCTGTGTCTGTATGAACTGTAGAGGCTTGTGATCAGTGTGTATGATCGTCTCTTTCCCCATAATTTAATGTTTCTATTGACGACATGCTTTTACAATGGAATACATTTCCTTGTCATGGGTGGGGTATTTCTGGATAGTATCAGAGAGTGTCTCACTATTGTATGCCATTGAATGCCTGTGCTGAGTGAGAACTGCGCCCACATCATAGTCAGATGCATCAGTCTCAATATCGAATGGTTTTTGAAGATCAGGCAAGGAGAGTACTGGAGCAGAGCACAAACAATGTTTCATATCATGAAATTCTCATTGTTTCTCCTTCCCCCACATGAACTTGGCCCTACCACCACCCTTGGTTACCTGGGTAAGGACCCATGCAATATGGGAGAATCCCAAAACGAACCATCGTTAGAAATTGGCTAATCCCAAGAATCTTCGAAGCTTGGTCAGTGTGGTCGGGGATGGCTAGTCACGGATGACTTGGATCTTAAATTGATCAACATGTACCCCATGGTCATCAACAATATAGCCCAGGTATTGGACCCTGTTCATGTCAAAGAGCATTTTTCCAAGTTGGCATAAAGCTTGTGCTACCGCAGAGTGCTCAAAACCTGTTGAATATGTCGCATGTGCTCCTCCCATATTCTACTGAAGATGAGGATGTCATCCAAATATATGACCACAAATGAGTTTTTGAAGGGTCTCAATACATCATCCATCAACCTCATGAAAGTGGCTGGTGCATTTTTTAATCCAAAGGGCATGACTAGCCATTTGTAGTGTTGATATTCAACAAGAAGATCCTAGTGAAAATTATGCAACTACACTAGGATGGAGCCTCAGGATATTTTTAGGTGGAATTCTATTTTTATATGATGAGAAAATTATATTTATAGATGATGTCTATTTATATATGGTGAGTGAATTATATTTATATATGTATGTCGGCTATTATTATCCCTTAATAATAGTTAGACAATAAATATTAATCTATTCTCAATTAGCACTTGGAAATAGTTAACTGAAGTGGAAAATCAGTTAGCTATAGGAAATTTGAGTTCAAAGGTTGACTGGTGGGACATGCAAGTGGAATTAGTTGTAACTGAGTGATTCAAAGTTGTAACAAAGTTGGATGTGTAGTTATGTGAGTTTTCAAGTAGTTTAACTCAATTAAGTGAGTTAAGATATGGTGTACTAGTTGTAAATGAACTTACACTAGTGAGAGATCAGTGAATTAATTATTTATTAATTCACAATCAGTGATCTCACATGCAACTGAATATTTACCACTGTTAACTACATGCATGTTAGATCCAGTGTGTAACACTCTTTCATACTGTAACGCTCCGATACCATTCTGTAACGCTCCCCTGGCCATCATCCAACCCACTGGTTGGGCAGACGCTACTTTGCAAAACAACATCATTTTGTGCTTAATTAATAACATGCATTTAAAACAGGTTAAACACATTTAAACTCAGAGTCAGCACAAAATTACTGCTAACATAAATAATCCATGGAATTAACATTAATTCATATGCACAGCAAAATACATGATAAATATAAATACATAGACATGCAAAACATAATTAAAACATCATCTGGTACTTATCTTTGAAACGATGGTAATTCCACCAACCACGTGCAGGCCTTCCACGAACCTCCCAGCCTTAGACCATGTTGCTCATCAATCTCAGCAATGGGTCACCCCCGAGCTGGGACTAAGCTCCACCCCAAGGCAAGGAATCCTAGGCTAGGATGAGGTTATAGGGAAAACAACACAGAACAACTCGAAGGATTCTTCCCAGGATGCCTTCTTACGCCCACTACTCATGAACTCTCATTCCCCACATTCCTGCTCCACCTGGGAGTATACACCTTCACAAGCACAGTCCATCGGTGCTTCACCTCTCTCTCTAGGTCTCGGCAACAACTCAAATCAGGAATTCTCAGAGCTCTGTAGCTGGTGTTGAACTCTCTCTGGGAAAAAACCACTTCCCAACAAACTCTCTCTGGAATAATACACGTAAAAGAGGGAGGATTCTCTCCCAGGAACCACTTATGCCCACTTCCCACAAACTCTCCTTCCCCGCATGCCTATCCCAGCCCAGGAGTATACACCTTCTCTGTCACCTAGACAGTACTTCGACTACTAACCTCCCTTGCCTTGGGCTTTGGCAATAGGCTGGACCTAAAATCTCTGAGCTCAGTGGTAGCTACAGGGTTCCTTCCAGGAGCTCTCTCCTTCCTCTGCACACTCTCTCACCTAGAGAGAGTCACTCAAAGGCTTAGTAAAACCTACCTCTTCAATAAAAACCACCTCCCTCACCTAGAGAGAGGTTACACAGAGGCTTAGCACAAACTTACACTAGTCAGCAAGCCACGCATAGTCCAGCACTGCGTGGCCACAACAGTCAACTGGGTATACAGTCACGGGCTTCCCAAACAGGTGATAGTCACATACTTCAAACCAACTAGCTCAGCAATCACGGAATAGACTCACGGTTATGGTTTTCTTAGGGACGCATGACCAGCAATCCACATAGGGGTCGACACAGGCTCGACGGTTCAAAACAGAGGTTGTACTAGCTATCTCAGAAATCAACACAAACTTTTCGACTTTTAGGGTTGTACCAGGGTATTCTTGTAGAGGTCAAACCATTCACGTTCAGACGGTCAGGTGGAATGGAGGAGGAACCCCCAACACGACTCATCTCAGCCATTTTATTTGCATGCGCATGGGTTGACACTTGTCACCCATGCAACTGCATGCGCTCCTTCAGCATGTGTTCCTTCCATTTGGAAGTTGCTTGTCCTTCCAAAAGAACTTAGGATAAAACATATATTTCACATGGTCTTTTTGGAATAGTATTAAAATATTATTCCCAAGGACTTAAGCCCCTGGGCTCAACACTTAGCCCCTCTTCCCACCTTCTAGCCCCTAATCCCTTTCCCACACTATAGAAGCTTAGTCCCCCATCACTTATTCATCATGGTCAGTCTGCACCCTACGGTGTTTATAATTTTATTAATGTTTTGCATAGATACATGTACAAAATCAGGCTCTTAGCCTTCAACACTTTGGCTCTCTGGCTTAATAATCACATAATCCCACTAGCTTATATTAACTTGGCTCACCAACCTATAAAACATAATTACAATTCATTTCATAAACATGATTTACAACAGTGCTTGGCCTTGGGGACATTACAATCCCCCTCCCTTATTTTTTCACTGTCCTCAGTGCAACTTTCACACATCATCAACAAGATTTCCAAAATCTTCAAAAATATGTAGGTATTACACCCGTATAGCATCCTCATGCTCCCATTTCACATCCTCAGGACCGTACCAGGTCCATTGGACCTTTACAAGCTCAATAGCTTGATTTCGGAGCTGTTTTATTTTCCTGTCCAATATGCGCACACGATGCACTTGCAGGACACCTTCTGGTTCCACCTGAATCATATTCCAATCGATTACATGATTAGCATCAGGCATATATATTTATTAAGTAATGAAATATGAGACACCTTAGGTACAGTCATGGATGCGATAATGCAAGCATATATGTAATGTATATATATGTATATGAAACCAAATTTAATAACATTAAAACTATATGCAACATACACAACATACAATAAATAGAGAATTGTACTTATCTTTTGAGTGAGAAGACCTTCCACCCCAGAGCAGGGCTATGACTCCATCGGGGCAATGGCTTCCCAAGATAGCCATGGTCCACAATCCTTATCCACATGGTCTAGGCCAAGGTACCAGACCTCAGCAGCACTCCAACCATTCAAACCTCGGTAGTACTCCAACCAACAGTCTCTCATTCCCCACATGCCTGTCCCACCCGGGAGTATCCACCTTCACAAGCACAGTCCATCGGTGCTACACTTCCCTTTCCTTGGGCTTCAGCAACAGGCCGGACTGGAAGTCTTAGAGCACCATGGCTCTAGGAGTTCCAACTACCTTCTAAGGTTTCCAAGAAGCATCTTCCCGAGATACTCTTTGTAGCCAACATTTAACTTTTATCAACATCATCTCATCTGCATCAACCACATGCAGTTATCCTGAGAGAACATAAAGGAATTCATTTAGGAATTACAATTAGTTCGAAATGAAATTCAACTTTTATTCCCAAAACATGACATTCTATTTCATGATTCATCTTGGTTGTTGCCACATTATGAATGCATCCATCCTTGTGATTTTCCATAGGCATCAAAATGCATACACTTTTCCTGCAAGACTTCATCTTGCATACTGCCAACAAATTGTCAGTATTTTCTCTACATCATAATTCAACATGTACAACATCTTATGCAATAATATTAGAATTTCATGCACCTGGAAATTCAATCACAATTACCAAACAACTTGACCAAATAGAATGACTCATCATTCTATGCATATGCATGTTCATAATTAACAATAGTAAGTTCATTATTTCAATTTTCTGAACATAAAATTCTATGTAGTCTCTATCCTTGTGACTACCTGGCTTGTAACTTTCCTGTTGCAATGTTTAACAGTTCTTGAAATGTTCTCAACTTCAAGGGTTAGCAACATTTCAGCCATTAGTATAATTATTTCCATGCAATAATATATATGCATGTACTTACAAAACATATTCAACCATTGCATTTAGTATACAATTCTATCACTCATTATGCATGAGTGCAATTCTCAATGCATTCTTATTCAGTGCACCTTGCATTGAATTACATAATTCTCTCTATCTGAGTCATGTATCTCACCATCCATGAGTTGGAATTATGGCCAATGTGTTGCCACATTCTCCATACCTTGTCATATTCAACCAGGTCCTGGTCTCATACATGACTAGCTTACTGGCATTTATTCCTACAACCAGTTTTTATCTTTAATTCTTTGTTTATTACCCCATAACCAAATTAACATGACATTCTACTATGTCAATGTGTGCATTCAGAAGCTAAAAATATTTGAATTAATGCAGGCCTACATCCTTTACCACATCCAGTGGTATGCATTCAATCATATAATCATGTGATTTTTTTAACATATCTCTGGCTGAGGAAATTCTTACCAAAATTTCCTTTCAACAATTATGCAAAAAGAGTGATAAAAACTCATACCTACATGGCTGCCATTAAAAATTATACTATATGAATATATGATAGCAGTAGAATCTTTCATGCTTCTTTTATCAAACTTATAACCAACACTTCAGCTCTAATGCGGACCTCTGACCCTCGAGTCAAGATCCGCATAGGATCATTCTAAATTCTCCTCGAGCCGAAGCGGCTCCTTTGATTCGCTACTGGAACCTCCAATGAATCTAATCCACAGGTCCTTCACAAAAACCCACCCTGTACAACTTGATGCCTGGCACGAGCCTCACATTCCATGCGACCACGACCTTACCTTAGCGCAAGCGCCCCTCGCAACTCATCAGTTCATGAGTCAAAGACCCTCGACTCCACTTTCTCCAGATGTTGATACCCGAGATGTGATATGGGTATGGCTCCTCCTTGTTAGTGCCTTCCACACATAACCACCAGCTAGGGATAAGTGCTATCACTAGTCACAACTCGCGACTTCGCGAGTTGGAGTGTTGAGCCCTCATGCTCCTCCTTTGTGAATCCCCGAGACATGAAATTCAACGATGAGTTGACTCCTTTCCAGGTGACGTGTGTCCAGCACCTATCACCCGCTTCCCCTTCCTCTGGGCACTTATTTTTACGCCACATGTCAACCACATGTTCCCCACCTAACAGATGTGCCACGTGTTCTATGAGCCCTCGGTGCTCGGCACTTCGACCTCACAGTTAAAAAGAATTTCTTTCAACCCCCGATATGCGATACCACGTGAAGGTTCTAATCCAATGATTCTCCCGTGGCTTAGATACAATGGTTTGGATCTCCTTACCTACTCTTCGTGACTCGAGACTTCACGGAACCAAGAATTTGGTCTGCCCTCTGAACTCACGAACCCTGAATTTGCGATTTATTGAATGAGATCAACGGTTGTCATTGACCTGGATCTGATGGTCGCTATCCTTTCTGAGCTTCAGAGTATCGAAAGATACTCAGCCTTAATCCCCTCACTGCTCTACAAGATCCAATGACTCTCTCAACTTCGGCACTTCCTCCATGAAGTGTCTCCACCTTCCATATGGCTCCTCTCCTTTGTGACCTCCCAGAGGTTAAACTTTGTGCGCCTTCCTCCAGATCCGATGACTATCGGTTCTTTGCACTAGATCTGACAACCCAGATCTCTTCCTCTCCAGCTAATCTAATGACAGTTATGCTCCCTCCTGAGCTTTCGAACTTATTCCTTCCCCTTGGAATATTTTCCAAAGTTTCAAAGGCCTCGACCTTCACTTCCCCTGCGAGATCAATTCCTTTGAATCTCGTCTGTGTTCTAGGAACGTTGTCCCTACTGAGCTTTGTCGACTGTGAAACCTCAAAGGGTTTCTCGACCTCCTTCTCCTCTTTGTTTTTACTCTGTGCACAACAACACTATCCTTCCTGAGCTTCGGAACTTGAACCTCTAAGGGATTCAACCCTTTCCTTCTCCTTCAAATGGAGATTGGTGCCCTCTGGTAACTTCTTTCTCAAGCACACTTTGTTGAGCCTACAGGGTGTTTAGTAACCCTGTGAGTGTCTTCCTGTGAGACTTCTCCTATCTCAGAACTTGAAAGAGTTCCTTTTGTTCACACTTGCACCAACTCGATGCCCTTCCTGGAAAAGTTCTCTAGAATCCTCAGTGACTCTGTCTTCTCATTGAACTCAAAATAGAGTTCTCCTCAATGCATCCTGTGCATTTTCTCAATTCCCTCTTGGCAGAGTCTCACAGAATTCTTAGAAATTTTGTCTTCCTTATCAACACTTCTCCTTCCTCTAATCTTAGAGTAGATTTCTTCTATGCACTCTATGCACTTGCTCAATGCCCTCCTGGTAGAGCTTCCACAGAACCCTCAGTGATTCTATTTTCACGGTGCTTTCTTCTGCACAGTCTTACCTCCAAGGATTCCTTTCATCCGTTCAGGTTCTCAATGACTTCTTTCCAAATATATTGGCGTCAATTCTTCTGGACTTGAATTCCTCCCTAACTTGAAGGATTTCAAATATTTCAAAGGCTTCGATGGTGTTTTCCAAAAGTATTTCTGGTGCCCTCTTGGCACCCTCTATGCTTGTCTCCTAGAGTCTTTCAAACTTAAAACAAGTTCCCTCTATAAGCACTCCTTGCGCTGGATATGCACACTCTACATACAAAAGTTCTATGCTATCTCTTCTGAGCTTCATTTTTTGAACTGGAAGCATTATGTGTCTCTTCCATTTCTTTGCACTTTGTGGCAATTCAAATCAGTTCTAGCACTCGTCAACCTTCTGCAATACAAATGCGCAGACGACTAGAATTTGTCAAGCCTTCGTTTCTTGACAATTCTTTCATCATGCGAAAACAATCCAATTTAAGAAAATGTTTTAATTTCATGAATTTTTCAAGCTCTGCTCGGCTCTACAATTTTCGAGACTTTGGGACTTTAGGTTGTAGGGTTTTAGTCCACGAGTATCCAATAGTTAAATCCTTGACGATTCTTTTGTCTTCAAAAAATTTGGGATTTCGACACTTTGGTTTTCAGGTCTTCAATACCTAGGAGTTCACGATGCAGTGACTCCCAACTTCTTGTTACTACAATCCCCAAATTTCAAAAATTTTATTTGCTTTACCCTCCAGGTCCACAGAGCACAACTGTCTCCCACATCCACAGTGGCAAGTGGCACACTCAGGAGGGTCCACGTTACCTATGGTGACGTCATTGGGTCCTACCACTCTTGTTTTTCTTCTCGACCTACTGGAATTCGGTACACATCCATGTAACCACGTCCCTTCCAAGTGAAATCCAACGGTTAGACCTCTCTTAGATCTATGGCACAGATATTTTCAGCATTTTGGGATTTCAGGGTTTCGGGTTTTCAGTAACTGGGAGTTCACGATGTAACGACTCTAAGTCTCTCGTCATTTCAATCCCTGAATTCTGAAATGATCCAAAGGTTCAAGTTCCTCTCCTACGATCTACGGTGTAGATCGTTTCAAGATTTCGCATACCACGATTTCCACACTCATGTGCAACTTCAAAGGGTTTTAAACCTCGTGCACATTCTCTAGATCTAATAGTCATGAGGGTTCTCCTTTCCTCCTGAACAGATCCTACAATGCCAACACTTCATGCGTTGAGCTCTCTCTCTCTCTCCCGGTGGCCATATACCACACTGGATGTGGTTCTAAAATACCGCTAAACCTCTTGAGCTTTGTAACATGGTCAAGTGACTCCTTGACACTCAGGAACATTCTGGGGTTTGAAATTGGCCCTCCTGACACAATTTATTCTCAAAACTTTCGGTCCGAAGACCACTTATCTGGCCCATCTAGGCTCAGCATTGAAACCTTGGCTCTGATACCATTCTATAACACGCTTTCATACTATAATGCTCTGATACCATTATGTAACACTCCTCTAGCCGTGATCCAACCCACTGGTTAGGCAGATGCTACTTTACAGAACAACATCATTTTATTCTTAATTAATAACATGCATTTAAAATAGGTTAAACACATTTAAACTCAAAGTCAGCACAAATATATTGTTGACATAAATAATCCATGGAATTAACATTAATTCATATGCACAGCAGAATACATGATAAATATAAATACACAGACATGCAAAGCATAATTAAAACATTGTCTGGTACTTATCTTTGAAACGGTGGTAATTCCACCAACCACGTGCAGGCCTTCCACGAACCTCCCAGCCTTAGACCATGCTGCTCATCATGCTCAGTAGTGGGTCACCCCCGAGCTAGGACAAAGCTCCACCCCAAGGCAAGGAATCCTAGGCTAGGTTGAGTTTACAGGGAAAATAGCACATAACAACTAGAAGGATTCTTCCCAGGATGCCTTCTTATGCCCACTACTCACAGACTCTCATTCCCCACATGCATGCTCTGCCTAGGAGTATACACCTTCACAAGCATAGTCCATCAGTGCTTCACCTCCCTCTCTGGGTCTCAGTAAAATGCTAGATCAAGAAGTCTCAGAGCTCCGTAGTTGTTGTTGGACTCTCTCTGGGAGAAAACCACTTCCCAACAAACTCTCTCTAGAAGAATACACATAAAAGAGGGAGGATTCTCTCCCAGGAACCACTTATGCCCACTGCCCACAGACTCTCCTTCCCCACATGTCTGTCCCACCCCAAGAGTATACACCTTCTTTGTCACCTAGATAGTCCTTCGGCTACTAACCTCCTTGCCTTGGGCTTCAGCAACAGGCCGAACTGGAAATCTTTGAGCTATGTGGCAGCTACAGGGTTCCTTCCAGAAGCTCTCTCCTTCCTCTGCGCACACTCTCACCTAAAGAGAGTCGCTCACAGGATTAGTAAAACCTACCTCTTCAATAGCAATCACCTCCCTCACCTGGAGATAGGTTACACATAGGCTTAGCATGAACTTACACTGGTCAGCAAGCCACGCGCAGTCCAGCACTATGTAGCCACAACGGTCAATTGGGTATACAGTCACGGGCTTCCCAAACAGGTGATAGTCACATACTTCAACCTAACCAGCTCAGTAATCAAGGAATAGACTCAGGGTTATGGTTTTCTCAGGGACGCGTGACCAGCAATCCACATAGGGGTCGACATAGGCTCGACGGTTCATAACTGAGGTTGTACCGGCTATCCTAGAAATCAACACAGGCTTTTTGGTTTTCAGGGTTGCACCAGGGTATTCTTGTAGAGGTCGGACCATTCACGTTCAGATGGTCAGATAGAATCAAGGAGGAACCCCCAACATGGCTCATCTCAACCATTTTATTTGCATGCACCTGGGTTGACACTTGTCACCCATGCAACTGCATGCGTTCCTTCAGCATGTGTTCCTTCCAATTGGAAGTTGCTTGTCCTTCCAAAAGAACTTGGGATAAAACATATATTTCACATGGTCTTTTTGGAATAATATTAAAATATTATTCCCAAGGACTTAAGCCCTTAGGCTCAACACTTAGCCCCTCTTCCCACCTTCTAGCCCCTAATCCCTTGCCCACTCTATGGAATCTTAGTCCCCCATCACTCATTCATCATGGTCAGTCTACATGCAGTGGTGTTTATAATTTTATTAATGTTCTTCATAGATACATGTACAAAATCAGGCTCTTAGCCTTCAACACTTAGGCTCTCTAGCCTAATAATCACATAATCCCACCAGCTAATATTAACTTGGCTCACCAGCCTATAAAACACAATTACAATTCATTTCATAAACATGATTTACAACAGGGCTCAGCCTTGGGGACATTACAAAGTGGAGACCCAGTTGAGATAACAGGTGAAAGGGACAGTTTGAGTATCAATTGTGACATTAGAGAGTGCACTCATGCAACCACACACACAGTGTATGTTCCCATGAGGATTGCGCAGCCTAGGAAAGAGGGATTCATTCATTGCATGGATTTCCATTAGCGGGGATTGCGCAAAGGAGGAAGGTTGTCTAGAAGCAGTAAATTGGCACATGAATTTGTCATTTTTTGTATGACAGTGTGAGACGATTGTATATTGTACTGAGAGCGCTTAGATTAGATTTTTGTATGAAATTTTTTCATGATCCATGATATATACATAATATATGATAGTGGGGTTTTTAGCTTTATGTTTTCCCATTAAAACCTCTGTGTTATGTGTGATTGATCTTTCTTTTTGATATTTCAATTGGTGATCGTGTTTTAAATTCCACAAGAATATTTGTAGAAGTGATTATGTATTTAACAGTGGCATATAATTGTTATATCAGGAGAATCCAGGAAATACATAATTTGTATTAAAATTTCTACATGGTATCAGATTCCAGAAGATGAGTTTGTCATTGGATAGAATTCGAATTTGCAGAAAGACTTTCTTGGTGCTACAGTTGATTCAAGATATAAATGGCTTTCAATGGCTTGAGGTTAGAGTATGCACTCGAGGGAAGCTCGTGTTAGATTATTGAGAGGGGGGCTAAATCAGTAATAGAGAAATTTAATCCTTTTTAACCATATAATCCAAGTGTTATATCAATGAAGCATTATCATCCAATAACTGCAGAGTAAATAAGCAATGAACAAATGAACAATCATACACATACATAGTACACCAGTGTTTTACATGGAAACCCAAATCGAGAGAAAACCACGGAATGCTTTTTCTTATATGTCTTGAAGAATAACATTCATTGGAAGCACCAGCTTCCTTTGTTTTCCAGCTGCAAATGGAAGGAGGCTCCAACTCCCTAGTTTCTCAGGCTACAACCTGAAGGAAGATCCAACTCCCCAATTCTCTGGCTACAACCTAAAGGAGGCTACAACCCCCTATGTTCTTCGGCTACAACCGAAAGGTGGCTACAACCACATATCCTTTCCCTGTCCAATCACTCTGAAGTAGAAGTAGAATGATGGAACCACTGTCACACTATCACTGTGAGATATATTGTTGTAGACTTGTACCAATAAATCTGAACCATGCATCAACATGTACCTCAACCTGTACCTCAACGTGTAATCAACCTTTTTCATAAACAAGTGCATACCCCATGCACCAACCTGTACTAAACAACCTGTAATCAACCTGTACCATAAACAAGTGCATCCAACCATGTACCAATTATGTACCAATCATTTGTTTCAACTACTCATCAACTATGACTCATCAATATGTACCAACATCATCAACTATACACCTCATGTATGTGCCAACTCATAAACTACTTGTCTCAACCATGTACTCAACATGTACCTCAACCAAAAGCCCTCATCAATTTCATCTTCCAAATCTGATTTGTAGATCTGTAATAGACCTGGTGTATATGATCACATTCCTATAAACCTTCCTTAACTTTAACAACAAGAGACTAGCATTTTCCTCAAACTTTTCTTTAGTCTCACATGCCTAGTTTTGGATTACTCAACAACCCTAAGTTGAAGTAATTATACTTTTTTACCTTCAATGTATAAATATCTAAAACTGATACGCAATTTTCTTTAGTGTGTTTTATGCAACTAATCCAAGTGTCACTACTTGGAACCTCTCAGAAAAGGAGTTACAACAAAAATGGCATACCTTGCTGAATTCTGGCTTATTCTAGAGAGAGACCTTGTAGAGCGTGCCCCGCACTAAATATTTGTTGAATTTATCTGAAACTGATACACAGAATACTAAATACTATACCCTAACCAACACATTTTGTTTCACTAAATTTGGATTTGTTATGAAGAAGTTATGACTTTTTTTCCCAGAACACCTGTTTTTGACTAGTTTCAGGACTAGCCACAAACCCTATTTTCCATGGAGTGTAACTCAAAAATACAACGACCCACAAGATAAATGTTTTACTACAGATACTTGGATATGTTTTTTCAATGTCATATCAATTTCACGGTCTGAATAATTACAGAAAAAAAATTTATAGTGAAAATGGTGAGATGACCTGTAAATAAATACCTTAGAAAGCACCATCAAAAGAATTTATCCTTCCTTGCATTTCGGCCTTCTTTTCTTCACCTTCCCTCAGAATTTTGGTTTAGATATCCTTGGTTACCTCAGACACCTATATATATTCAATATTCTCAAGTGTATCTAAAATGAGAGAGCCTTGCCTCTTATTTATACTCTCCAAGTAGCTTCCTTAAAAACATCTTCTAGGTCACTTGGTCCCACTTTCCTTATTTTAGGGTTAAGCCACTTCTAATTTCCCCATTAAATTTACTATTGAAATAATTTATTTTGTATTTACTTTGAATTATAATACACTCATTACTTCACTTTATTATTTACCTTTTAAAATATCTTAAGCCACTTTGACTACTTTGACCTTTTGGGGCTTCTAGATGACATATGAGAGTCCTCCAACTTCATAAGGCCATAACTCTCAAACCGTGAGGAGTTATGTGACGTTCCACATACCAACAGAAATGGAATGACATGTAATATCCATATAGAATAGTATTATGTGAAAATATATCATAATTCATACCATTACCCATCAAACAAACTTGGGTCCATTACCCAAACCTGGGATCTCCAACTTCTCATGGACATAACTCTCTAACTGTGAGGAGTTATGTGACATTCCACATACCACCAGAAATGGAATGACAAGAACTATCCATATAGGATATCTTCCCTGGAAAATTCACTATCCTTCATCTCATTATTCCACAATTAAGCGTGGTTTCTCTTACTCCGCAAAGCGCCTTCCTGTGAGGGCTTTCACCATAAGGGGACCACTTTGGAGTTCATCCATATTTACTTCTTATCAACCATGACAAAAAAATAATGAGTCATATTTACATCAAACAATATTGGGTCCATTACCCAAACCTTTATGCTACGGGGCTTTCTTCAAGGGTTGACATCAATGACAACCAACCTTAATCAACAACTCGAACTACATTTCTTGGAAGGAAAGAATGGAGGCAGTACTCAAAGAAAATGGCTTGAAGGAATTCATTAACAAGGATGTTCCTAAGCCAGATGTTGCAGATGTTGCAAATCTTGATGCATGGTAAAAAAAAATAGCAAAGGCGAGAAGGATCTTGTTGGAGGAAGTACGAGACCACATTGTCTCAAACCTCCATGGGAAATCCACACCATATGCAATGTGGAAGACTTTGACGGATCTATTCCAAAACAACAACGATCATAGGAAATTGGTGCTCAAAGATAAACTCAGGAAGATCAAGATGGATAAGGGAGACTCCATTCCAAAATATCTCATGAAGTTTGTCCAATGTCGAGATGAGCTGGGGAGTGTGGGAATAACAGTTGTTGATGATGATTTGGTGATCTTGGATCTCCTAGGAATTCCCAAGACTTGGCACATTTATCAAGACTTTGTCAATGGAAGGGAAAAATTGTGAGATTGGGAACTATTATGGTCGGATCTAGTGCAGGAGGAGTTCAGGCAGAACACGAGAGATGGCTCTTCATCAAATCATTATGATGAAGAGTATTGTGATTTGGATTCCAAGGCAAGGAAAGAGAAGGGGAAGAAATTCCATTCAAAATCCGAGTCTAAAGGAAAGAAGTTGGATTTGTCCAAAGTGAAGTCTTTTCACTATCACGAACATGGGCATCTCGCTACTAACTGTCCACAGAAGAAGAAGAACAAGAAGGTTGTTGGAGATGCAGTTGGTGAGGCCCTTGCCTCACAATTTGAACTTGACTTCTCCTTGATCACATGCATGGCATCAAGTGCATTGGTATCGGTGTGGTATTTGGATAGTGGCACTTCCTTCCACATGATGGGAGATAAGGAGTTTTTCAGTGACTTGGAGGAGAAAGATCTCAAAATGTATATAGATATGGGAGACGATGGACAATACAGTGTGACTGGAATTGGTACCATTACCTTTCAGAGGGAGTCAAGTAAACTGTTTCAACTGAAAGATGTTATGCATGTTCTGGGTTTGAAGAAAAACTTGGTCTTAGTTGCAATGTTTGAGGACAGAGGCTATGACGTTGTTTTAAGCGATGGAAAATCTTTTTTGCGACATAAAACAATAGGTCAAGTCAAGAAGATAGGGATTTGAGTTAATAATAACTACAAGATAGAGGTAGATGGTTTCGCTGCCATGATGGACAAGGAAGAACAAGTGGTGAGCCGGGATGAGGGAAAATTATGGCACAGGCGATTGGACCATCTTCATCATGAGCCTTGAAAATCATGTAGCAAATATCTACTGGACTTCCAATGGGAACACTTGCTCAATTAGATAAGTGAAAGGGTTGCACCATGGGGAAGTATGTAAATTCCACCTTTCATGAAAAGGAGAACCATGCTTCGGTGATCCTGGAGAGAATTCACACAGATGTGTGTGGACCATTCTTGGTTGCTTCAACAACAAAACATAAGTATTATGTTATTTTTGTTGATGACGTTTCTCGTAAATGTTGGATCTTCTTCATGCAGAAGAAGGATCAAACATTCTCAAATTTCTATGATTTTAAAGCGTTGGTGGAGAAAGAGTCGAGGAAGCAAGTGAAGGATATGAGGAGCGATAATGGTGGAGAATACATCTCTAACGAATTCAAAGACTTCTACAGCAAAGAAGGAATTCGAAGAGAACTGATAACACCTCATAACCCACAGAAAAATGGGGTCATGGAGAGGAAGAACAAAACGATCGTGGGTGCATCATGAGTGATGTTTCATGATCAGGGCCTACCAATGCATTTGTGGGCGAATTCATGCAATACTGCGGTTTATGTGCAAAACCATTGACCTCGTAGAGTACTTGGCATGAGTACACCTAAAGAAGCTTTCACTGGTAAGAAACCTGATGTTTCTCATTTTAAGATTTTTGTCTCATCTGTTTATGTGCATGTGACCAAGAACGCCAGGGAGAAGCTGGAGCCGACTGCTAAAGTTGGGATATTTTGGGGGTACACAGAAACACCCCATAATTATCGTGTGTATTTTCCTAACATTAAGATGACTGTTATGCGACAGGATATAAAATTCGATGAAGGGAAAGCCATGCAGTTGTCACTTGAGAGGTAGCTAGACTTTTATGCAGAGGAGGAACTGTTGGCTCCTATAGATGAGTCTCAAGATGTGGATCAGCCACATGAGGAGGCTCATGGAGTGGAGGAAGCCACTCATGCAGAGCTATCCATCAGAAATGGCAGAAAGTGCACCATGGAAGCTGATAGATTGAGACTAGATGTTGCACAGAATGTAGGAGCCCCTACTTCACAGCACAGACAGAGACGGTCTCCTGATCGATTTACTGGATACATGGCTCTCATGAGAAAATGTATTGTGACTGAACCATCTTCCTTTTAGGAAGCAGGGTAGGATCCCACTTGGGTTGATGCAATGATGGAGGAGTATGACTCCATTGTCAAAAATAGGCATGAGAAATTATTCCAAGACCAGTTGACAAATCAGTGGTAGGTTCGAGATGGATCTACAAGGGTAAGATTTTAATCATTGTTCTTTATGTTGATGATTTAATACTTACTGGTGATGAGTAGTTGATGCACTCATGCAAGGAGGACCTTACAAAGGAGTTCGAGATGAAGGATATGGGATTTCTTCATTATTTCCTTGGATTGGAAATATGGCAGCGAGATGGTAAACTTTTTGTGTCTCAAGAAAAGTATGCAAGGGAGATACTGGGTAAGTTTCACATGGAGGGTTGCAAACCCATGGATACTCTTGTTCCAAGAAACAGGAGGAAAGAGGATGTTACTTCTGTAGAGGTAGTGGGTGCTACTATCTATTGACAGTTAGTGGGTTCGCTAATGTATCTAATGAACATGAAACCGGACATTTTCTATACGGTTAACCAATTGAGTCAAGCAATGGTTAAGCCTACCAAGCTCTTTTGGAAGGCGGGTAAGAATGTCTTGAGATACCTGAGGGGTGCATTTGAGTATGGCTTATGGTACTTGGATGAGGTGAAGTTGCATGGATTCACGGATGCAGATTGGGCGGGCAGCCCAATGGATAGAAAGAGCACATCAGGGGGGATCTTTAGTATAATATCTATAGTTGTTTCTTGGTACAACAAGAAGCAGAGATCTGTGGCACTCATTTTAGTGGAAAAAGAATACATGGCAGTGAGTCAAGCTGCATGTGAGGCTATCTGGATGAGAAAGGTATTGGTTGGTTTGTTTTCTTCTCATTTGGATCCGACAGTAATTCATTTTGATACTCAAAGTTGCATTAAACTCTCGATTAATCATGTGTTTCATGATAGATCTAAGAATATAGATATATGGTATCATCATATCAGATATTTTGTGCAGTGGAAGATCATGTTGCTTCAGTACATTCCTATGAAAGATCAGGATGCAGACATCTGACGAAGGTGCTCACCAAGAGAAAATTCGAATACCATAGAGACAGGATCGGGGTGGAGGATAATCCCTTTCTTATTTAGAGGGAGTGTTGATATTCAACAAGAAGATCCTAGTGAAAATTATGCACCTACACTAGGATGGAGCCTCAGGCTATTTTTAGGTGGAAGTTTATTTTTAGATGATGAGAAAATCTATTTATAGATGGTGAGTGAATTCTATTTATAGATGTATGTCGACTATTATTATCCCTTAATAATAGTTGGACAATAAATATTAATCTATTCTCAATGAGCACTTGGAAATAGTTAACTGAAGTGGCAAATCAGTTAGCTATAGGAAATTTGAGTTCAAAGGTTGACTGGTGGGACATGCAAGTCGAATTAGTTGTAACTGAGTGATTCAAAGTTGTAACAGAGTTGGATGTGTAGTTATGTGAGTTGTGAAGTAGTTTAACTTAGTTAATTGAGTTAAACTTAGTTGTACTAGTTGTAACCAAACTTACACTAGTGAGAGATTAGTGAATTAATTATTAATTAATTCACAATCAGTGATCTCACATGCAACTGAATATTTACCATTGTTAACTACATGCATGTCAAATCCAGTGGAGGCCCAGTTGAGATAACATGTGAAAGGGATAGTTTGACTATGAATTGTGACATTAGTGAGTGCACTCATGCAACCACACACACAATGGATGTGCCCATGAGGATTGCGCAACCTAGGCAAGAGGGATTCATTCATTGTAGGGATTTCCATTAGCAGGGATTGTGTAGAGGAGGCAGGCTATCTGGAAGCAATAAATTGGCACATGAATTTGACAATTTTTGTATGACAGTGTGAGACGATTGTATATTATACTGAGAACTCTTGGATTAGAGTTTTGTATGAGATTGTTTCATGATCCATGATATATACATAATATATGATAGTGGGGTTTTTAGCTTTATGTTTTCCCGTTAAAACATTTGTGTTATGTGTGATTGATATTTCTTCCTGATATTGCAATTGGTGATCGTGTTTAAATTACGCAAGAATATTTGTAGAAGTGATTCTATATTTAACAGTGGCATCTAATTGTTAGATCAGGAGAATCCAGGCAATACATAATTTGCATTAAAATTTCTACATGTACAGAGCTTCTTTAGACTTGAAAGATGTCTTCCAAACATCAGTTTATTCAATGGGAACCTGGTGATAGCCAGACTTCAGGTCAATCTTGCTGAAGAAATTTTCCCCCTTGAGTTGGTCAAGAAGGTCATCAATCCTGGGAATGGGGTAGTGTTTCTTGACTGTGATTTTGTTTAAGGATCTGTAATCAATGCAGAGTCACCAAGTACCATCCTTCTTCTACACCAGCACAATTGGGCTTCTGCAAGGGGAGGATATGGGTCTAATGTGCCCCTTTTTAAGAATCTCTTAGATCTGACACCTGATTTCTTCATTCTCCATAAGCAAACATCGATATACCGGTCCATTAGGTAGAGGTGCATCGGGGGTCAAATAAAATGGATGCTTGACTTGGAAATGTGTCGGTACCCTTGTAGGTGAGGTGAAGATGTCTCTGTATTCTTCCGCGATCCCGTCCACTTTCTTCTGCTTCAAAGAGAGGCATTGTGTAGAGGCCACGGATGTGGTAGAGACCTTCTTCTTACTATGAGCATGGATAACAAAGAATACAAACTTCTCAGTCTGTGAAATGACTTTACTGCATTGCTTAGAAATATTAAAGAAATAGCAATGGGAGGTGCCACCTCTGGGATCCTGTACAATTGTCTACCCAAAATAATAATAACACTGCGGGATCTAGACTCATACACAGCATGATGCCTCCACAAATATGGTTGTCCTAAAATAACATCACAAAATTCAAGAGAAGCAATATCACACGGTACCACATCTTTGAAGGGCTTGATGTCATAGGGAAGATGACACTCTTCACTGACATGAAGATCTCTTCGTTGATGAAGCCAGTCGATGGTTTAAGGTTGCGGGTGTGATGTCATTGGTAGGTTCAACTGCTTGATGACCTCTGTTGAAATCAGGTTCTTTTGAATAACTCTGTTGACAATGAAATGAATCGAAGCCCCCTTGACCCACATCTACGAGTGAAAGAGGTGTTCCCCTTCCTCTGGTTCTTCTAGTTCACTTGGCCAGACTTTGGTGGTAGCGATCATGGAACTGGTTTCATCATCGATAATCTGATTCCCTCATTCAATATTTGAATCGGAATCAAAATAGACCTCTGACTCGGAAGCCTTCATCTTGACCACGAGGGACTACTTGGAGTGGAATTCGTCGGTATTGTGCCAAGGATTTTTATGGTGATCACACCATTTTCTCGTGTCCTTCTTCGTCTTCTCGTTTCCCTTCTTTTATTATGGCTTGGATGGATTGTACTAAGGGAAGCCAACTCAACTTCGTACCTTGCTATGTGGGTTGGGGTTTACTTTCCCCTGCTTCAGTTGTGATGGGTTTGCAGATACAAACTCTTGTCGTTTATGCTTAAATTTTTGCTCATTCTTGACAAGGTATCTATAATATGTGCCCAATGAAGCGATGTCTAAGAACTCCATTTCTGTTTGAATGTATCTATGCAAAAAGTCATGGTATTTGAGCATCGGACAATGCTCAGAATATTTTATACCCAATTTTGTACGTAGGGTATGGAAATTATTGGTGAATTCTTGTACTGTTTGGTCCCTTTATTGATGTAGGGTTGTCCATCTGGTGTACTGGTCCTCGTAGCTTCCAATAGGGTAGTATTGTTCTTTAATGGTATCTCGGAAGGAATCCCATGTAGGGGCCACCACAAAAAATTGCATATTCCTCCACAGCCTTTTGCTCAGAGTAAGTATCCCACCAGTCCTTAACATGGGGAATGGCCTTGAGGAGTGCAAAAGTGATATTTTCCCTATCAGAAAAATTGTGGACCGAAAAATATCCTTCAAGCAGATTCAACAATTTATCTACAGCATCCACATCTATCATTCCTTCAAATGATGGAATATCAAAATTTACTTGTACCTTGAAGGGGGTTGCATGGTCGCTTGATGAAGATGCTTCTCCCATGGGAAACCGTCGAAGGATCTATGTAAAGTTGTCCATCATTTCATTCCTTTGTCACACGAGGGCTTCCTCAAGCAACATTTTAATAGGATCTCCTACCCCATCATCTTTCTTTTCGTCTCCCATGGGTTTTTTTCAGGCTCGACACAGTCGATCTAGTAATGGCTTGATTGGTTTAAGTCCCAACTTCTTGTACCCAGACCTTGTCGGGGACATGAACGAAGAAAAATAAATGAAGAGAATACCACTCTGATACCACTGATCCAAAGTTAGGAGTAGAACAAACTGATTAACAGAATGAATACAATAAACAAAAACATAGGAAGCATAACACAAATATTCAAAGAACAATATCTTCTATTAAATAATGAAATATGTCGAAACTGTAAAAATGCATAACTGAAACTTGCTCGTATGGTGGTAACTATCTCTGAGAAGAGATGTGGATGCTACGCACATCCGTATTAGTATAATGGATTACAATGAGGCTCCAGAGGCCCTTTTCATATTACTCATGAATGTTAAAACCCTAGACATCAAAAAACCTAACCCTAGAAGGTGAAACGCCAAAAGTCATGTGGTCCCTATGGGTAAGTTGGTGTAATTTGGTACCTCAACTTCCTAGGGTCATAACTTTTTCATATGACCTTTTTTTTAGGAGCTTGATAGCTTGTTGGAAATGTATTTCAGATAAATACACATTCTGTCATCAGACTCTAACTCTGTCGATAGTCTGACTGTGGGGAGTCAAAAAAACAATGTTTAGGGCCTCAAAACAGACCTAGAAGTACAGAAAGATGTGATGACATGAAAACATGCAAAATAAGTCAGTTGGATTAGGTGAGAGGCCACAAGTATCCACCTAGAGAATGTGTGAGGCTTCAGACATCCCCTGAATTAAAGAACTCACAATTATAAAGTAGTACATAAAGACATGTTGAATCAAAAACATACACGAGGAGCCAGTTGGAATAGGTGGGTGGCCACCAATATCCATCTAGATCAATCCTCCCTCTTTAGGAAGAGATGGTATCCATTGTGTTGAGTTCCCCTATCAGGTGAGGAAACTTCTCCTGGATTTGGCCGTAGGTGAGCCACTATCCTTGGTGTAGGATTTGCCCTACCTTGACAATGTGATAAAGTTGGATCCGTTGCTGGCGAGTTCCCTTGACTTGTGTGTCCATGCATTCGGGGTTGATCTCTGTTGGTGTCAGTTGTTCGACGATCTCATATGTGTCCAATAAGGGTGGAAAATATGGCCGAAGGAGGTCCACATTGAATAATGTATGCAGACCAAGGAAAGGTGGAGTATTGAGCTCAAAAGCATTGCTACCCATAGCCTTGGTGATAGTGTAAGGCCCATAATGAAGTGGGAAAATCTTCTGATGGGGCCCGGTCAGACACTCCTGCAAATGTAACCAGAATTTTTCACCAACCTGAAACTAGTGTAGTACCCTATGTTGATCATGGTGTTGCTTGTAATTATCATTGTATTTATGAAAAATATCCTAGATCTATTGGGGGATGTGTTGAATCCACTCAATGAATCTAGTGGCTTTTTCGATCACAGACTGGTCAGGGGAAGAGTCTGTCTATGTGGTGGCAAGAGGAAGTGCAACATCAATGGGTCCCAAGGGTTGGAATCCCATACCCACCTGAAATGGGCTATGGCTGGTGGAACTATGGAGAGCCCTATTGTAACTATGTTGGACATATGGGAGACTCTTGTCCCATCTTTGGGGATTCTTATAATTGTACATACGTAGGATGTGCACAATCATCCGATTGACAACCTCGGTTTGGCCATTGGTTTGGGGGTGGAAAGGAGTGGATTTTGTGAGGTTAGTGTCTAAAATAAACCAAAGACATGACCAAAAGGTGTTCAGGAACATGTTGTCTCTGTCAGAGATGATGGTCTGTGGTATCCCAAAGTGTAACCAAACTCATTCAAAGAAGATCTTGGTAGTATATGTCATTGTGACATTCTTCTTACAGGATGTGAGGATGGCCATCTTCGAAAATCGATCAATGACCACAAACATATAGTCATTTCCATGCTTGGTGGACGGAAAACCAGACATGTAATCCATGTATATGGATTCCCACGACTTCTCGAGAATAGGAAGAGGGGTGTATAGGCCTTGCTTTTTGATGATTGGCTAGGAAATGGTGGAAGCAGTGAAAGACCTGATATACTTATTGATGTCATGTCGAATATTTGTCCAATAAAAATGTTTATGAAGAACGACCATAGTTTTCTCTATGCCAAAATGTCTTGCCACCCAACTATAGTGGGCTTCCCAATTCATCTTTTCATGCTCTCTTGTAGAAATACAAAGATGGCCCAGGTGGCATAAGATTCTGTCCTAAATGTGAAAATTAGTGACAGTGGTGCCTATACCCAAGAGTTGATATGTGGTGGAGAAGTTTGAATCTTGTTGGTAAAGTTGGGGCCACTCCGATGTTTCATGTCCGTAGGAATGGAGCACAGTGGTGAGTGCAGCCACAGAAGGTCGACTAAGGCAGTCAACAACACGATTGGAGATACATGTCATATACTTGATGTTGAAATGGAAATACTGCAGGTAGGTGGACCACTTCTGAGGGCATTCATTCTACAATTTCCCTTGTGTCTGTATCAACTGCAGAGGCGTGTGATCAGTGTGTATGATCGTCTCTTTCCCCATAATATAATGTTTCCATTAACGACATGCTTGTACAATGGAATACATTTATTTGTCATAGGTGGGGTATTTCCAGATAGTATCAGAGAGTGTCTCACTATGGTATGCCATTGGATTCCTTTTCTGAGTGACAATTTCCCCATAACATAGTCATATGCACCAGTCTCAATATCGAATGGTTGTTTCAGATCAGGCAAGGAGAGTATTGGAGCGGAGCACAAAAAATGTTTCAGGTCATTGAATGCCCATTGTTTCTCCTTCCCCCACATGACCTTGGACCTACCACTACCCTTGGTCACCTGGTTGAGGGCCCATGCAATATGGGAGAATCCCAACATGAACCGTTGGTAGAAATTGGCTAGTCCCAAGAAGCTTCGAAGCTCGGTTAGTGTGGTTGGGGCTCGCTAATCATGGATGACTTGGATCATAGCTGGATCAACATGTACCCCATGCTCATCAACAATCTAGCCCAGGTATTGGACCTTGTTCATGCCAAAATATCATTTTCCAAGTTGGCATAAAGCTTGTGCTACAGCAGAGCGCTCAAAACCTGTTGAATATGCCACATGTGCTCCTCCCACGATTTGTTGAAGATGAGGATGTCATCCAAATATATGACCACAAACGATTTTTTGAAGGGTCTCAATACATCGTCCATAAACCTCATGAAAGTGGTTGGTGCATTTGTTAGGCCAAAGGGCATGTATAGCCATTCGTAGAGACCTTCTTGTTGTCAGGATTGGTGTGGCCGATCTGGTAATGGATCAATTGGTTCGTGTCCCAACTTCTTGTACCGACCTTGTCAAGGACATGCACGAAGAAAAATAAATGAAGAGAAGACCACTCTGATACAACTAATCCATATTTAGGAGTGGAACAAACTGATTAACAGACTGAATAAAATAAACACAGAGATAGGAAGTATAACACAAATATCTAGTGAACAATATCTTCTATTAAATAATGAAAGAGGTTGAAACTGTAAAACTGTAGAACTGAAACTTGCTCGAATGGTGGTAATTATCTCAGAGAAGATATGTGGCTACTAAGTGCATCCGTCTGAGCAGAATGGATTACAATGAAGCTCTAGAGGCCCTTTTCATATTACTCATGAATGTCAAAACCCTAAACATCCAAAAACCTAACCCTAGAAGGTGAAACACCAAAATTTTTGTGGGCCCTATGGGTAAGTTGGTGTAATTTGGTACCTCAACTTCCTAGCATCATAAATTTTGCATACGTCCTTATTTTTAGGCATGTGATAGCTCATTGGAAAGGTCTTTCAGAGAACTACACATTCTGTCGTCAGAATTTGACTTCATCTACAATCTAACTATGGAGAGTAAAAAAAACAACATTTAGGGCCCCAAAACATCCCTGGAAGTACAACAATATTGTTGACATGAAAACATACAAAATAAGCCATTTGGATTAGGCAAGAGGCCACCCATATCCACCTGGAGAATGTGTGAGGATTCAGATAGCCCCAGAAGTAAAGAACTCACAATTATAAAGTAGAACAGATAGACATGTTGAATCAAAAACAAACACGAGGAGCCAGTTGGAATATGTGGGTGGCCACCAATATCCATCTGGGTCAATCCTCCCCCCTTAGGAAGAAATAGTCTCCATTGCATTGAGTTCCCCCATCACGTGAGGAACAGTTTGTCTATGCAGTGGAAATAGAAAGTGAAACATCAATGGGTCCCAAGGGTTGGCATCCCAGACCCCCCTGAAATGGGCTATGGTCGATGGAACTATGGAAAGCCCTGTTGTAACTACTTTGGACATATCGGAGACTCTCGTCCCATGTTTGCAGATGATTAGAATTGTCCACATTTCCTTTTCATAGTTGGGGTATTTATAGACAGTATCAGAGAGTTTCTACCTATGGTATTCCACTGGATGCTCGTGTTGAGTGAGAACTACACCCACAACATAGTCAGATGCATCAGTCTCAATCTTAAATGGTTGTTGCAGATTGGGCAAGGAGAGTACTGGAGCAGAGCACAAACGATGTTTCACATCATCGAATGCTTGTTGTTTATCCTTCCCCCACACGAAATTGTCCCTACCACCATCCTTGGTCACCTAGCTAAGGACCCATGCAATATGGGAGAATCCCAACACGAACCATCGATAGAAATTGGCTATTCCCAATAACCTTTGAAGCTTGGTCATTGTAGTCGGGGCTCGCCAATCATGGATGACTTGGATCTTAGCTAGATCAACATGTACCCCATGTTCATCAACAATGTATCCCAAGTATTGGACCTTGTTCATGCCAAATGAGCATTTTTCCAAGTTGGCATAAAGCTTGTGTTGCCGCAGAGTGCTCAAAACCTGTTGAATATGCCGCATGTGCTCCTCCCACATTCTGTTGAAGATGAGGATGTCATCCAAATATACAACCACAAAGGAGTTAGTGAAGGGTATCAATATATCATCCATCAACCTCATGAAAGTGGTTGGTGCATTTGTTAATCCAAAGGGCATGACTAGCCATTCATAGAGACCTTCTTTAGACTTGAACGTTGTCTTACATACATTAGTTGTTTTTATGGGAATCTAGTGGTAGCTAGACTTTAGGTCAATCTTGTTGAAGAAATTTTCCCGCTTGAGTTGGTCAAGAAGGTCATCAATCTTGGGAATGGGGTAGCGGTTCTTGACTGTGATTTTGTTTAAGGCTATGTAATCAATGCAGAGTCACCAAGTCCCATCCTTCTTTTGGACCATCACAATCAGACTTCTGCAACGAGAGGAGTTGGGTTTGATGTGCCCCTTTAGAAGAAGCTCTTGGATCTAATGCCTGATTTCATCATTCTCCATCAACGACCACTGATAGACTCATCCATTAGGTAGAGGTGCGTCAAGGGTCAAATCAATTGGATGCATGACTTGGCAGTGTGTCGATACCCCTGTAGGTGAGGCGAAGATGTCTCTGTATTCTTCCATGATACCGTCCACTTACTTCTATTACAGAGAGATGCGTTGTGTAGAGACCACAGATGTGATGGTGAACTTCTACTTACTGTGAGCAGGGATCATGAAGAATACAAACTTCCCGATCTGTGAAATGACCTTACTGCATTTCTTAGTATATATTAAAGAAATAGCAGTAGGTGATGCCACCTCTAGGATCATGTACAATTGTCTACCCAAATTAATAATAAGACTGCAAGGTCTAGACTCATACACAGCATGATGCTTCCAAAAATATGGTTTTCCTAAAAGAACATCGCAAACTTCAAGAGGAGCAATATCACACAGTACCTCATCTTTGAATCTCTTGATACAGTAGAGCAGATGAAACTGTTGGCTGACACGGAGATCTCTTCCTTGACGAAGCCATTCGATGGTGTAGGGTTGCAGGTGCAGCTTCATTGGCAGGTTTAGCCACTTGAAAACCTCTATTGAAATCGGGTTCTTCTTACTACCGTTGTTGACAATGAAATGAATCAGAGCCCCCTTGACCCACATCTTCGAGTGAAAGAGGCATTCCCCTTCCTCTGGTTCTTCTAGTTCTCTTGGTCAGACTTTGGTGGTAGTGATTGTGGCACTAGTTTCAACATCGATAATATCCTTCACTCCTTCAAGATTTAACTTGGAATCAGAATCGGCCTCTAACTCGGAAGCCTTCAGCTCGGCCCCGAAGGACTACTTGGAGCAGCATTCGTCGATGTTGTGCCAAGGAATTTTATGGTACTCACACCATTTTCCCATGTCCTTCTTATTCTTCTTGTTTCCCTTCTCTTATTGCAGCTTGGATGGATTGTCCTGAGGGCGACCATATTGACTTGGTCCCTTGTTTTTTGGGTTGGGGTTGCCTTTTCCCTACTTTGACTGTGAGGGGTTTGTAGATCCAAACTCTCATCGTTTCTTCTTAAATTTCTGCTCAATCTTGGCAACGTATCTAAATCCATGCCCAATGAGGTGATCTCTAGGAAATCCATTTATGTTTGAATGTATATATGCAAACAGTTGTGGTATTTGAGCACCAGATGATGCTTAGAATATTTGATACCTAATTTGGTGCGTAAGGTATGGAAATTATTGGTGAAGTTTGGTATTGTCTGGTCCCTTTCTTGACGTAGGGTGGTCCATCTGGTGTACTGGTCCTTGTTACTTCGAAAAGGGTAGTAATATTCTTTAATGGTGTCCTAGAAGGAATCCCATGTAAGGGCCACCACAAAAATTTCAGATTCCTCCATGGCACCTTGCTCAGAGTAAGTATCCCACTAGTCTTTAACATGGGGAACGACCTTGAGGAGTGAAAAATTGATCTTTTCCCTATCAGAAAAATTGTGGACCGAAAAATATTCTTCGAGCAGATTCAACCATTTATCTACAGCATCCACATCTATCAGTAATTCAAATAATGGCATATCAAAATTTACCTATACCTTGAAGGGGGTTGCATGGCCACTTGATGAAGATGATTCTCCCATGGGCAACCATCAAAGGATTTGCACGAAGTTGTCCATCATTTCATTCCTTTGTCGCATGAGAGATTCCTCAAGAAAAATTTTAATAGGATCTCCTACTCCGTAATATTTCTTTTCATCTCCCATGGGTTTTTTCAGGCTCGGCATGACCGATCTAGTAATGGCTCGATTGGCTCGAGTCCCAACTTCTTGTACCCAGACCTTATCGGGGACATGCACAAAGAAAAATAAATGAAGAGCAGACCACTCTGATACCACTGATCTGGATTTAGGAGCGGAACAAAATAATTAATAGACTGAATACAATAAACACATATATAGGAAGCATAACACAAATATCCAATGAACAATATCTTATATTAAATAATGAAATAGGATGAAACTGTAAAACTACATAACTGAAACTTGCTCGAATGGTGGTAGTTATATCTGAGAAGATATGTGGATGCTACGTGCATCCATCCGAGAAGAATGGATTACAATGAGGCTCCAGAGTCCCTTTTCATATTTCTCATGAATGCCAAAACCCTAGACATCCAAAAACCTAACCCTAGAAGGTGAAACACCAAAAGTCATGTGGGCCCTATGGGTAAGTTGGTGTAATTTGGTACCTCAACTTCTTAGGGTCATAAATTTTGCATACGACCTTCGTTTTAAGCGTGTGATAGCCCGTTGGAAAGGTATTTAAGAGAACTATACATTCCATCATCAAACTCTAACTTTGTCTACAGTTTGAGTGTGGTGAGTCAAAAAAACAACTTTTAGGGCCCCAAAACAACTATGGAAGTACAACAATATGTGATGACATGAAAACATACAAAATAAGGCAGTTGGATTAGGCGAGAGTCCACCCGTATCCACCTGAAGAATGTGTGAGGCTTCAGATAGCCCCAGAAGTGAAGAACTCACAATTATAAAGTAGTACAAAAAGATGTGTTGAATCAAAAATACACACGAGGATCCAGTTGGAATAGGTGGATGGCCACTAATATCCATGTGGATCACCTTCACTAGAAAACAACCTTTTGAGAGACACTTGGGAAAATAAACATTTGAAAAGGAAAT
>ML779106.1:51826-62294 GCA_009831015.1 Picea engelmannii | reverse complement strand
TATCGGTTACCTTTATATTCAATCTTTGGAAGTTCTCAATGTGCTCGGTAACTGAACCCTTTTGCTTGACATTTATCAATTGGCTAAAGAAGGTATTGCTCCTTGTATCCTCATAGTGTGCTATCATTTCTTCCATGAAAATTTTCCAAGTGACGAGTGATTTGCGATAAAAAATCCATTGATACCAAAAAAATTGATTAGGTTCGAAATATAAAGAAGCAATTCGTACCTTTTGTGTATGTGGAACATTATGGAGATCAAAGAATTGCTCCATCTGAAGTATCCATGTGATTGGGTCCTTGCCATCAAACTTCCTCATGTCAACGTGGTTGGTCTTCAAACCAAAGTTGGAGTTTCTCCATTCTTGATTCACCTTCCTTGTGTCCACATCATGAATTTCATGGGATGCATTTTCACTTTCAGGTGTCTTCTCTATTACGAAATTTTTCAATACTTCCATGATCTCCCCTTTTAAACCATATATCTTAGTATCCAACTTAGCTTCCATTCAATCCATCTTAGTATCCAACTTAGCTTCCATTCAATCCATCTTAGTATCCAACTTAGCTTCCATTCAATCCATCTTAGCTTCCATTGAATCCATATAATTTTGTAGTTCATTTATGTCCCTACGCATTTCTTCACCTTCATCAAGAGTCCAAGTAGGATTTTCTGGAGGCTTATTTGGTGTAGAATTTCCCTTTTTGGGTGGCATGTTGGCCAAGTATCACTTTTGAACCTTGATTTGGAGGTGGTTCTGCTAGACAATATTTGTTCTGTTGTATCTCCCAATTTTTGGATCTTCTGGGTATGAAACTTTCTCTTATGTATTTCTCTGATATTTCTTCTCTGCAATGCCACAAGTCTGATCAAAATTGGATGTGCCAAGTGGAATTTACTGTAACTTCCCCACAACTTGCCGATTTTTGGCCTTTCCAAGAGATCTCACTTGTATAGTGTGCCCCACACAAAATAATTGATATAAAATTCTAAAACTTGCACCCAAAATACTACAGACTGTCCACGATCCAATCCAACCAGTCCCATGCAATTTGGATACTCTAGGAATAAGTTATGATTTTTTTACCTGGAACACCTTATTGAGACTAGTCAATAGGACTAGTCAGATACCCTATCTTACACAGGGTATATATACAAATTTAAGATGACCAGAAGCTGAAAATTTTACCACAGATACATTACTAATTTCTATAAATTTCCTCTGAATTTCAAGGTCTGAAATGTTACAGAAAAATTTTTATAGCAAAAATTCTGCAATGACTCATTTCAGGATGATTCCAGAACCCTATATTGTACAGGTTGTATCTCCGAAAGTATAAGACCTCAGGAGCTGAATTTTGAAAACAACGTACCTTGATCCGTCTTCTAAATATCCTCCAAGCCGTTCCTTTTGAAACATTGTAGAAAAAAAGTTATAGCAAAAATCCCATGGTGTCTCAGATGTAGTAGCGAAACCCCAAGACCTTGAGCTTTGATACCATATGTTAAGAACCAAACATCAATATAGAATAGAAAAACCTCAGGAAAAGTACTCAATGCCTTGAAAAAGAGATAATTTTAGATAATAATCCTCTTCAAGGGGGCAACCTCCTTTTACCCCACTTAAATGTTCAAGTACAAGATGATTCAAAATGAAAATGTCTCCTTGGTATATATAAGAGACTAGGAGGTATAATTACAACTAATGGCCTAAAGCCGACATAAATAAAATAACATTACTAATCTAATATGCCCCAATTAATGGGTAATAAATAACATTACTAATCTAATATGCCCCAATTAATGGGTAATAAATAACATTACTAATCTAATATGCCCCAATTAAGGGGTAATGAGCCAATATTAGGGCTTAACAAACCCTTACAGACTGAACTAACACTCTACGTACCCTCAAAGAGAATTTGGTCTTGGCTCAGAATCGCATGAAGAAACAAGATGATCAGTGTCGTTCTGAATGTCAAGTTTTCATAACCTCCCTAACCCCTCAAGTAGATATAATAATATATTTTTTTATGTAATAAAGGTCATTATTAGTAAATAAGGCCTATGTAATAATGTGAACGCATCTAATGTAATAAGACTTACTAGAAGGTTATGCCTCCTCTAGAATGTTCTCTAGAAGATATAAATAGTATAAATAGGGGTAGAAAGCATGCAAAAGGTGGTCTTGTGAATTCATTTTTACTCGAGCTCTTGTTTGTTGGAGGTTTCCCCCTCGAAAATGAAAGTTAACTTTTCTCTCAAAATAATAAAGGTATAATATTTTGGATCATTTGTGTCATTTTTCTTATTGTTTCACTCTTTCTGATAAATATTCTGATAATAAGTGTATTTATGCTCTGCCTATTTCCTTCTGGTATCTTACATATAGGAAATGGAGGGGTAGGTAATTCTAAGTTGTTTCATGATCCAGAGGAACAATTTGCAAGGGAACCACCCTCCAAGGTAAATATATGAGGGTTGGGTCATTACATACCCAAAGTAGACAAAACATCAAGGTATGAAATCACCTCCACAAAAATCAATCAATAGATATAGTAAATGAAATACCATGCGGTAATCAGTAAATTTATGGGATTTTGGCCTTTGAAAAAATACCTGGTCTGGTAGATCAATACCATATGTAAACCAAAGGGTCATGAGGATCTAAAGCTAGGATCTAATGGATTCTTCACAATTATTTTTACTAAGTTGGAAATAGGAAAAGAATATTTGAAAATGGTCCATATTTCTTCAATTCTGCAGGTCTCTATCATTATTTTTGTATGGATAAGTGTAGCCTGGATAAGGAGGATATCACATGTGTGCCAGTGTGGATTTTTCTATACTCATTTCTACAATATTTTTGGGATGAGAAAACCCGGAAAGGCATCGAAAATACCCTCGGTTCCTTCGTGAAAATCTATCTAACCAAACATGGAAGATAGACATCATATGCCCATACATGCATATACATGAATGTCTCATATATGATTCATGAGTCTATATGCTTTGGATATCAAGACATGCAGTGAATTCAAACCATTGAATATGAGCACATCCCCTTTAGATGTCACAAATTCCATGAGTACGAACATCTACTCCAGGACTTCCCCCTCAATGTCTTGTTTGAACCTGTGAAGCCTAGAGAAGCTAAGGATCCTAAGGGTTACATGAAAATAACTAACAAATGGAGATTTGGAAGAAAACCCATTATTCATGAAGCACCTAAAGGAGATTCAACCATCAATAGCTTCACAATTTTGAATCAAGAAAAAAATATAGACAAGGATGCTAACCCTTCTAAGAAGTAATTGAATTCCCTGGAGGAGCAGAAGATAGTCTTGGAGCCCTGTAATATCCCCAAAAATAAATTATTATTATAGTCTGAATGCACTTCAGAATTTATTTCTGCCTTTGGAAAATTCGAATTTGGAAAATTATTGACATTTATGGCAATTCCAAATTTGAAATTTAGTTAATTGTAATTTATTATTGTGGATGTTGGGAAAATATATGATTTTCTCAACCAACTCTTTGACTATGACACTTGTAAGAGACAAATCTTTTTTATATTTATTGTTGACAGACAAATGGAACAGCCAGGTTAGAATCAGTTGACCATGACTCCATGAGTGGGGAACATGCTTGAACTACCTCAGGGATGAATTTTACAAGTGGAAAATTAGGAATTTGGCCATTGGCAGCCCCTGAAAATCAAGGATTTGTAAAGCTGTGAAAATTCCCAAGGGTAAAAGACCTAGGCACAATATGCTTTTGCGTATAGAGGATATGGTAGGAAAATCTCCCTGTGGACAGGTAGATCTACTCAAAGAGATAGACTCTTAACTCTAAGACAGAAAGTGCTTATCATGGTCACTGAATTCCTTTTAGATCTAGGTGGACTAGTGTGTGAGGAAGAAGGAGAAAAGAATTACCTTTTACCGGTGTTTGTCCATGCACGCTCCGAATTGAGCTCCAATCTTTCACTCCTCGATAAGCCCTGTAGACAATCAAAGTACGACCACTTCATACTCTATCAAGATTATTCCGAAATAGGTCTATCTACTAAAGAGACAAATTCATGTGAGATTGAACACGAATTAGAAAGAAACAAGCCAAGAAAATTATATTAATGAGGACAAAACATTGCTTACAGCCATAGATGAATTGCAGTAGTTTCGTCAAGTCCTCCTTGTCTACCCCTTGCTCAAAAGATCAATGATTCGAATGATGATAGCTTCACCGATTGCTCCCTATGAGATCATAGGTCTCTTGCTTCCAAAACATCTATGTTCCAGCACCACTTATAAGATCATAAGTTTGGTGTGATTCTCCCTTTTCAGTCCCCTTTCACCATGAGAAATCTTACTTATATAGCCTTGGAGAGGCTCAACCAATTGAGATATCCTTGGGGTGAGTTGAGGATTTTCCTCCTCCAGTTAGAGATCTTCCCTAAGATCATGGCTTCATTGAGAATTTGAACCCAACTGCCTTCTAAGAATGAAAAGATCCTTCCCCCATTCTTCTCAACAAATCAACTGCTGCCTAAAAAAGGTAGCGCTCCATCAAAATGGCACTCAGATCGCTATAACGCTCCCTAGTAGTGTATAGGGGAGCCCCAGCACTCCTGAGGGTAGGAGCACTCCTACAAAAGGGTTGAAGAGTGTTATAACGCTCCCTGATGGCTTATGGTGGGGCACCATCACTCCTGAGATAGTTATAAGGGAGCGCTCCCCTCCAAAAACTCAGTTTTTTGGGTGCTTTCAGATGGAAAAAGGTTCATAAGCCTGTTGACTCAATTCTCCTCTTCCAAAGAAAATTTTTGAGGTGTTTCAAGTGTCCTTCTCATGTCATTATAGGCACAACATAGGCATCATGGCAGTATGCTTTCTTTGACACTTACGACACTTGTGAGCAAAATGCGACACTTGTGACACTTATAATGATGACAATTGCAACACTATCAAAGTGAGTATTTTTTATGTGTAACAGATTGTCACCCAAAGTATGAAGTTAGAAGACAGGAACTGATAACTGAAATGATTTGTAGACTTTCAAGCAAAGGTATAGACACGGAGAACCTGACAGAAGTTTCACACAAACATCCAACAAATATTATGACATGTTTCAAACCCAAGGCAGGCATACCTATGCTTGGGTGATCAAGACTTGCAAAAATGGTCGCCATAAAATACACTGCAGATCCATAATTGTACTAATAAAAAGGTATAGCCACTGAAAATACATTGTGGATCTATACTCATATGACCTGAACTAATCGTAGCCACGAAGAATACACAGTGGATCTACGAGATGACAAGACATAGCCATGACCAATACAAAGTGGATCTATGTAACAGTATATGTGTCATTGTTCAAAAGAAACTCCATCGCAACCTGGGAAAAGTACATATCAAACTGATCACTCAACCCAGGGTATTCTTACCGATCCCAATGTAGTACAAATATAACCATGTGAATAGATGTCTCGATGTCGAACATGGCAGAAACAACTTGATTGTCGTTAAATGATGTAAACCGTTAACAAGCGCGAGGGAAATCGCCATTAATGGCAATGATTCCCAAGGTACTCTAGTACATTCCAATGAATGTGAATGGATGAGCTGAAGTTGAACATCCATGAAATCATTCGATCAGAGTTCAATGATGTAAACCCGTTGTCAGACGTGAGGAGGCCTGCCATTGAGGCATGCAGGTCCCAAAGTACTCACTGGTTTCTAAGTCTAATTCCTGGATAATGTGTTGAAGTCGACAAGAATAGGCTCATCGAAGGAGGGCCTTAATGTATCCCCCATCAACGACACAAAATGGACATAGAGATGTAATTGGTAGATCAAATGAACATGGACTAACACGGGTATTGAGACAAGATATTTGTGATGGCTGACTCTCGAGGTGGATACTTCCCTTGAACACTGAGGCACAACAGCAGAAACATGACATGGACCAAAACTTGATGATGCAGTGGATGATGTGACTTACATCAGGTGACCAAGAGGAGTGGAAGAAACTCAAAGGATTGGCTCAGTGCAGAGGTTCAGCGGATTACAATGCGTGCAAAAGACAAAGTGCCATGTTCAAGGGCAACTCTAAGAGTTACTTGGTAATGTTCTCAAAAAACTGCTTGGCTTGCTTCTTTTAATTTTTCCCCCATCCAGATAGACGAGTACCTCTTTTTAATTTAACGAGCTCGAGGAGGATAATGCATGCTCGGTAAAAATCACCTTCGGTACGTTCCTCTTCCTTTGTTTAACAAACTGGAAGAAGTAAGGGTTCGATCCCATATGGTCCTGTCGATGTTTTGTTTAATGAGTCCAAAGACAGAAAACTCGAAGGTTTTTCATGATTATAGAGTCTGGAAAAACACTTAAAAGAGATCTCTCTCAGTTCCTTTTTCGTAAAGTAGTCTGACGAGACCGAAAAAGAGATAAACTATCGCTCAACAGACGTTTTCTTCAAATACTTTAACGAGCGTGAAGAGAACAAGGCCGCTCGGTAATCTTTTCATGTTTAGAGAGTCTGAAAAGGACTTAAAGATGACTCCAATGTTGTCCTTTTTCGCAATTTTAGTCTCGTGAGGCCGAAAAAGAGATAAATTATCACTCGAAAGACGCCCTTTCAAACTGTTTAACGAGTGGTAAAGGAAGCAAGATCACTCAGCAATATTTTCATGTTTAGAGAGTCTGAAAAGAGATTAAAGGAGACTCCAGGGGGTTCCTTTTTCGTGTATCCATACAGGTCCGAAAAAGAGATAAAAGTCTACCCATATGCATTCTCATGTATTTGCGAACACGAGAAAGAACAAAGACTAAACTCAGTATGCCCACAGCTTGAAATCTAGTGGCTTAACTCCAGAAAGATCATCAAAGGCTGGAGACATGCCCTCCAAGCTTCGATTCATTCATTGAAGGAGAAGGGTGGATGAAAAGAAGGTTCAAGAGAAGTGATTGTTTCATTTTTTAACGAGCTTGACATAGTAAAAGAACTATGCTCAGGGCCTCTATTTCATTTTTTAACGAGCTTGCCACAGAAAAGAGAAACTATGATCGTGGTTTCGTTCGGATCATGGCTTCCAAGAGGATAATGCTCTAGAAGGGTACCATGTCAAAGGATAAAATGTGGTCATGGCCTTCAGGAGATCTTAGCTGGATGGAAGATAATCACTCGAGAAGGAACACATGTCGAGGGATGCGATAGGAGTAAGGAGATCAGGCTCCAATAATCCTACCGAAGAAATCACCATGTCCACTACCGGATCTGAATCGTCAGAAGTTGAAAGCATGGGAGATGATGAAAAATCAACACAAGGAGGGGAGATAGATGGTATATCTACCTGAATTGTTGCACAAGGGGGAAGAAAAGAGGATTGATGACAGTTATCATCCCAAGGTAACTTGTCCATGCGAAACATTTCTGGAATAGATTCTTCCGAAGGAAAAGTTGTGGAAATGTAGTCGATCGCAGACAACAAAGAACTCAACTATGATTGCATCGAGGAACTGTCAAGTGCCAATAAATGTTGGGCATCCGACGAGGGAGAAGTGGATTGGGTAGAAACGTATGGCGTTTTGGCTGGACTAAGTGGCACGTTTTCACTTAGTGCATCGAATTCCAAAGGACAAGGTACAATCCAAGGGTCAGATGATTCCAAATATTGATAAGCCGCAGTCGAAATCATATCGACGGTGGAAATGTGATGTGTAGTCGGTGGAAGTGGTGTAGGGAAGGTACCCATGAGGCTAGAATATTTCAGTAAGCCAACACCAATGCTTTCATATGTGATCTTGTGGTCTCCCAAGAAAGGAATATTGTTGGTAGCGGGAATGCAAGCATCGGTCATGCAGAAATCCAACTGATCAACAGTGACAATTTTGCCATGGTGAGGAAATTGTACACATCAAAAGACCGATGAGGCAACGACAGTCATAGCATAAAACCAACTTCTTCCAAGTAACAAGTTGTAATCGAGGGGAGCATCGACCACCTCGACATCAACAGTAACAATTTTACCACCCAATTGGATGGGAAAGGACTGTAAAATCCCATGGGGATGAAAACCTCGCCCATCGAAGGCATGTAACATCGTTGGGGATTTGTTGAGTGCTGGTGATTTTAAACCTTTCCAACACGCTAAAGACATGAAACAAGTTGAGGCTCCCTCATCCAGAATAGTTCAATGGATTTTTTGATTGTGAACAACAACATCAACTTGGAAAGCAAGTTGGTGGGAGAGTTGAGATGCATAATTATCCAGGTTAAACATGATCTGATTAGACGACTCAGGATCAACAGCACCAAGAGCAGTCAAGAGCGTTCTACGTTGACTGGGGCAGTGCTGTAGAAATTCTAATGTAGACATAGCACACGGTGCTTGAGCCAAATATTCAACAATGTTTTTGTTACACATCAAAATTACTCACTTTGATAGTGTCGCAAGTGTCGTCATTATAAAGGTCGCAAGTGTCGCAAGTGTTAAAGAAAGCATACTGTCATGATGCCTATGTTGTGCCTATAATGACATGAGAAGGACACTTGAAACACCTCAAAATTTTGATTTGGAAGATGAGAAATGAGTCAGCAGGCTTACAAACCTTTTGCCATCTGAAAGCACCTCAAAAACTGAGTTTTGGGAGGGGAGCGCTCCCCTATACCTCTTCTGGGAGCACTGGCGCTCCCCCTTACACTGTCTGGGAGCATTATAAAGCTCCTTTGGCCCTTTTGAGGGAGAGCTGGTGTCTTTAGGAGCATTGGTGCCCCCCTTAATCCTATTGGGGAGCGTTGTAACACTCGGATGGCTCTTTTGAGGGAGCGCTACCTATTTTAGGCAGTAGTTAAGTTATTGAGATGAATGGGGGAAGGATCCTTTCATTCTTGGAAGGCAGTTGGATTCGAATCCCTAGTCCAGCCATGATCTTAGGGAAGATCCTCAACTGAAGGAGGCAAATCCTCAACTTCCCCAAGGATATCTCAAGTGGTTAAAGCCTCTCCAAGGCTATATAAGCAAGATTTCTAATGGTGAAAGGGGACTGGAAAAGGAGAATCACACCAAACTTATGATCTCATAAGTGGTGCTGGAACAAAGATATTTTGGAAGCAAGAGACCTATGATCTCATAGGGAGCAATTAGTGAAGCTATCATCCTTCATATCATGGATCTTTTGAGCAAGGGGTAGACAAGGAGGACTGGACAGAACTGTTGCAATCCATCTATGGCTGTAAGCAATGTTTTGTCCTCATTAATATAATTTGCTTCGCCTGTTTCTTTCTAATTCATGTTAAATCTCACATGAATTTGTCTCTTTAGTAGATATACCTATTTCAGACTAATCTTGATAGAGTAGGAAGTGTTCGTACTTTGTTTTTCTACAGGGCTCATCGAGGAACGAAAGATCGAAGCTCAACTCGGAGCGTGCAGGGACAAACGTCAGTAAAAAGGTACTCATGTTCTCCTTCCTCCTCATGCATTAGTTTGTATAGATCTGAAAGGAAGTTAGTGTCCATGTTAAGCGTCTTCTGTCTTAAGAGTTAAGAGTCTAGCTCTCAAGAGGAGATCTACCTGTCTGCAGGGAGATTTTACTTCAACAAAAACTGGCGACTCCGCTGGGGAGGAAAACATAACTTTCTTCGTTTTGTTTTTTCCTCATAGAACTTTCCTTACACTCTGATTGTTTTCAGACCTTGTTCACCCCATTTATCTGATTTCACTTTTTGATTGACTCTTTATCCCATCACACTCAGCCTGATTGTCGAAATTCCATTGAAATTTTGGGTTTTTTGGACTTTTTGTGAGTTTTTTGAGCCTGGCGCCCCCCTGCCCATGTTAGCGGAGAGCTAGCACTCCCTGGAAGTATTAGACAGAGCTTTATAATTATTTGGTGTCCCTTATACCAGAGTGCCATCCCTCTTTTGCCCAAAATATCTTCAAAATTTCCATTTTTTGGAGGTCCAGACCTTGTTTCTTCACTTGCTGAGCTGCTTTGTGATTCAATGATGCTTCCTTTGACCTTTGACATGCTTCCTCCTGAGAAGTAAACACATTATTGTTCATATTTTATTCCCTTCTTCATTCTTTTTGAGTTTTTTCTATTGAAAGCTTGAAATCAATCCCCTGCTTTCTTCTCTCCTATCCGACTGAGCGGGAACTCTAGTGAAGGACATTTGAAGTCTGTAACCCTTCTCATTTGGTTCTTTAAGGTAATCTGATCCAAACTCTTTCTCCTTCATTTTGTGTTTTTTATTATCTTTCTCTTGTTTGATTGCAAAAGGGTGTTGTTTGTGCAAAATCTGTGTTTTCTTGTCCGAATCTCCTTGATCTGAAAGGGTAGTTGGCAAGAGAAATTTTGCATTGAATTGATTATCATTCACATACAAACGAAAAAAGTACATCTTAATGATTAGTTTGCATATTAGTTTGCATTTCTGAAATGTTGTAGCATCATATTGG
>ML779106.1:0-51523 GCA_009831015.1 Picea engelmannii | reverse complement strand
ATCTTTGTTAGCAAACCTACATTAGTTTAAGGTGTAGGGCTTTGGAATAGGTTGAAAGGATAACTTTCCAAAGCTATCAAACAAACTTAGTATCTTGTGGTAGGGAGAGTTAAATCCAATTGTCGTATTGGCTTGCTGGGATCCCCCTCTCACATAGGGGTTACACATGAGGTCGCACTTGGGTGAGTTACAGATATTATCCCTCTGTGGCCCAACTGTTTGTAGTGGTCGGATCGTATATTGGGGGTCATTGGAAGGTATACCCACGATTATGTGTGGGATCCTTTCAAGTTGATTTCAGACTTGTTATCCTACCCATACATTCCAACTGGATTGTTGACTATACCCGCCTAGGGGCTGACTACGAGTTGGTGACCTTAGTAGCCACAATCTTTAGGGTCTCACACAAGGTTACGGTGAAGGGAAGTCTCACTGTACCTAGAACAGACGTTGGTCAAACTCACTCGGGCTCCTTGGAGGGTAAATCCACAATTACTGCATGGAAGCTTGCACCAAGGCGTAAGTCCATTAAGCAGGTCACCAATGTAACTGATCCACCCACTCTATCCCCACCACTTCCTATTTTGATCTCACAACGTTGGATTTCATCACCAACTAGTGGTTTCATCGTAGGAAGGTTTGTTTGATTGATTGCTTCTTAGATTCGTAGCGTGTGTTGTTTGTTTTACTTAGTGGACCTTAGGTCGAGTCAGTGATAATGGCATCGAATCTTGGGAGTACCAATGGAGGAACCCCTTCTCCTGGGGAACCTTATACCTTTCCTTCGTTTGGAAACTTTGGTCCTCCATATGTTGCCACACTGAGTCTTCCAAGACTCACCATCAGATTACCAGTTTGGTTGTTCCCCACTCCGGTGATCCTGAATCCTCCCAATGTTTCAGCTGCACCTAATACTTTAGATGTCGGTAAACCACCCACACATCAACCTCACGTCAACTTTTCACCTTCTTTGCCTATTAAGTCTCCTTCCATTTCTCCTTCTTCACCTAGTGAAAGCTCTAAAGCAAGTAGCCAGGTTGATCAGAAGAAAAAGAAACGGAAAGAGAAGAAGAAGAAGAACCCGAAAAGGACAAAGGCCCCAACAACATCAGATGTTGTCTCTAAGAAACCAGTTACTATTAATAGCATTGGGCGTGTTGATGAGATCAACAAGATTAAAATAAAGAATCCGAAACCCAAATTCCCTTGCAGTATTTGTAAGGGTGACCACTTTATGAGGGATTTCCCCAGTCTTACCCAGGTCTTAGAAATGTGGTCCTCCACGTCATCGGCCTCTTTCGGTCATGTCGATGATACCCCGTCAACTAGTGATGTTCAGGTTGGTAAGAAGAAGCAAACTGTCAATTTCCCTTGCATGTTATGTAAAGGTAATCATTACTCTCACCTTTGTCCTCGCATGGACGAGGCTTCTTCTCTTTTGGAAAAAATTCAACTTCCAAAAGGTTATCGTAAGCTTTCCTCCGACCCATTGTTGGTTGATGCACTGGTCAATCTGGTTCCATCCCCAGTCGGTCCGGTTGATCAGGTGGTCAATCTAGTTTCCTCCTTGATTGAACCACGAACCCAAGTAGTTGATTCAGTTCTGTCATCGATCAGCCCCGCTCTTCATCAAAACAGTGACACCAAAGTGGTCAATCTGTTTTCCTCCTCGGTCGATCCCACTCTCTCGTTAGAGACTGACACCAAAGCAGTCGGTCTGTTTCCACCCGTCGACCCCATTCTTCCCTTGGAGAATGAGACTTAAGTGGTCAATTCAGTTCTGCCATCGGTCGATCCCACTCCTCCTTTGATGAGTGCAAAAGTAACTGATCCAGTCCCTTCCTCGGTTAGTCCCACTCTTCCTCTGAAGAGTGCAAAAGTGGTCCATCCGGTTTCACCATCAGTCGATCCCATTCCTCCATTGAGGAATGTCAAAGTGACTGATCCAGTCCCTTCCTCAGTTAGTCCCACTCTTCCTCTGAAGAGTTCCAAAGTGGTCTATCCAAGTCCACCATTGGTTGACCTGATCCAATCATCGATTGATCCTACTCTCCTTCTATAGAGTAAGCCCGATACTGCCCATGTTTTTCTCATTAATACAGACTCTACCGGGCTGGGGGGCATTCCTCCTTCTCCTGTGAAACCCCCCTCCAAGTAATGAGGCCATCCTTTTTTATTGGGGTGTGCTAACTAGTCCTCGTCTTCCCTCCCACATTCCTTTCTAGATTACAATACAAGTTCATGGTCGGGATGTTCCTCAAACATTGATAGATGAAGGTGCATCCATTAGTATTTTGTCTTCTGTTGCTTGGTATGCTTTGGGTTTCCCACAGCTTGCACCGGTTACACAGAATATGTTAGCTTTTAATAGAAGAACTAGTCAACCTTTAGGGATCCTTCCTCAGTTTCCTGTAACTTTGGTAGGGAAAACTGTCTTTATCAATGTCATGGTAGTCTGAGACCCCTTGGATTTTTCTTTACTCCTTGGGTGAGATTATGTCTATGCTATGAAAGCTCTTGTATCCACCCTTTTTCGTGTGATATCTTTCCCTCATGATGGAAGAATTGTGACTATTGATCAACTTTCATTCATCGGCCCCGACTGGGTTACCTCCCTAAGTGGTTCTTATATGCAGATAGTATCACCCTCGCTGCATGTCAATTATGTGGCGTTATCTCCCACGCTTTCAACTTCTGACGATTTGGATCCGGTAATTGACATGGTGATCTCTTCGATAGGGTTATTGGAGCCTGATCTCCTTACTCCTATCGCGACCCTCGATATATGTTCCTTCTCGAGTGATTATCTTCCATCCAGCGAAGATCTCCTGGAGGCCATGACCACGTTTTATCCTTTGACATGGTACCATTCTAGAGTATTATCCTCTTGGAATCCATGATCCGAACAAAACCACGAGCATAGTTTCTTGTGGCAAGCTCGTTAAAAAATGAAACAGAGGCCCTAAACATAGTTCTTTTCCTACGTCAAGATCGTTTAAAAATGAAACAGTTACCTCTCTTGAACCTTCTTTTCATCCACCCCTCTCTTTTTTCTCATCTACTAGATAAATGGGTGACAACATCAAAATCGGTGAATGAATTGAATCTTGGAGGGCATGTCTCTAGCCTTTGTTGATCATTCTAGAGCTAAGCCACTAGCTTTCAAGCTGGGGGCATACCAAGCTTAGTCTTTGTTCTTTCTCGTGCTCATAAATACATGAGAATGCATCCAAGTAGACTTTTATCTCTTTTTCGGACCTGTATGGATACATGAAAAAGGAACCCCCTAGAGTCTCCTTTAATCTCTTTTCAGACTCTCTAAACATGAAAAGATTGCCAAGTGATCTTGCTTCCTTTCCCACTCGTTAAACGGTCTGAAAGGGCATCTTTCAAGTGATAACTTATCTCTTTTTCGACCTCGTGAGACTACCATTATGAAAAAGGACAACACTGGAGTCATCTTTAAGTCCTTTTCAGACTCTCTAAACATGAAAAGATTACCGAGCGACCTTGTTCTCTTCACGCTCGTTAAAGTATTTGAAGAAAACGTCTGTTGAGCGATAGTTTATCTCTTTTTCGGTCTCGTCATACTACTTTACGAAAAAGGAACTAAGAATGTTCTCTTTTAAGTGTTTTTCCAGACTCTATAATCATGAAAAATCTTTGAGTTCTTTTTCTTTGGACTCGTTAAACAAAACATCGACAGGCCCATATGGGATCGAACCCTTACTTCTTCCAGTTCGTTAAACAAAGGAAGAGGAACTTACCGAAGGTGAGTTTTATCGAGCATATGTTACCCTCCTCTATCTCGTTAAATTAAAAAGTTGTACTCATCTATCTGGATGGGGGAAAAATTGAAAGAAGCAGGACGAGCAGTTTTGTGACAACATTACCAAGTAATTCTTAGAGTCGCCCTTGAACATGACACTTTATCTTTTGCACGCATTATAATCCGCTAAACCTCTGCACTGAGCCAATCCTTTGATTTTATTTCACTCCTTTGGGTCACCTGACGTAAGTCACAGCATCCACCACATCATCGAGTTTTGGTCCATGTCATGTTTCTGCTGTCGTGCCTCAGTGTTCAAGGGAAGTATCCGCCTCGAGAGTCAGCCATCACAAATGTCTTGTCTCAATACCCGTGTCAGTCCATGTTCATTTGATCTACCAATTACATATCTATGTTCATTTCATGTTGTTTATGGGGGATACATTAAGGCCCTCCTTCGATGAGCATATTCCTGTCGACTTCAACACATTATCCAGGAATTAGACTTAGAAACCAGTTAGTACTTTGGGACCTACATGCCTCAATGGCAGGCCTCCTCATGTCCGACAGTAGGTTTACATCATTGACCTCTGATTGGATGATTCCATGGATGTTCGACTCCAGCTCATCCATTCACATTCGTTGGAATGTACTAGAGTACCTTGGGAATCATTGACATTAATGGTGATCTCCCTTGCGCTTGTTAACGGTTTACATCATTGACTGGTAATCAAGTGGTTTCTGCCATGTTCGACATTAGGACATCTATTCACATGGTTAGATTTGTACTACATTGGGATCAGTAAGAAGACCCTGGGTTGAGTGATCACTTTGATATGTACTTTGCCCAGGTTGCGATGGAGTTTCTTTTGAACAATGACACATATATTGTTACATAGATCCACTTTGTATTGGTCATGGCTATGTCTTATCATCTTGTAGATCCATTGTGCATTCTTCGTGGCTACGATCAGTTCATGTCATCAGAGTATATATCCAGAGTGTATTTTCAGTGGCTATACCTTTTTTATCAATACAATTATGGATCCGCAGTGTATTTTATGGCGGCCATATCTTGCAAGTATTGATCACCCAAGCATAGGTATGCCTACCATGGGTTTGAAACATGTCATAATATTTGTTGGATGTTTGTGTGTAGCTTTTGTCAGGTTCTCTGTGTCTATACCCTTGCTTGAAAGTCTACAAAGCATTTTAGTTATCAGTTCCTATCTTCTAACTTCATACTTTGGGGGGCAATCTGTTACACATCAAAATTACTCACTTTGATAGTGTCACATGTTTCGTCATTATAAAGGTCACAAGTGTCGTAAGTGTTAAAGAAAGCATACTTTCATGATGCCTATGTTGCGCCTATAATGACATGAGAAGGACACTTGAAACACCTCAAATATTTGATTTGGAAGAAGAGAAATGAGTCAGCAGGCTTACAAACCTTTTGCCATCTGAAAGCACCTCAAAAACTGAGTTTTTAGAGGGGAGCGCTCCCCTATACCTCTTCTGGGAGCATTGGTGCTCCCCCTTACACTGTCTGGGAGCATTATAAAGCTCCTTTGGCCCTTTTGAGGGAGCGTTGGTGTCTTTAGGAGCATTTGCGCCCCCCTTAAGCCTACTGGGGAGCGTTGTAGCGCTCTAATGTCCCTTTTGAGGGAGCGCTACCTATTTTAGGTAGTAGTTAAGTTGTTGAGATGAATGGGGGAAGAATCCTTTCATTCCTGGAAGGCAGTTGGATTCGAATCCCTAGTCCAGCCATGATCTTAGGGCAGATCCTCAACTGAAGGAGGCAAATCCTCAAATTCCCCAAGGATATATCAAGTGGTTAAAGCCTCTCCAAGGCTATATAAGAAATCTTTCTAATGGTGAAAGGGGACTGGAAAAGGAGATTCACACCAAACTTATGATCTCATAAGTGGTGCTGGAAAAGAGATATTTTGGAAGCAAGAGACCTATGATCTCATAGGGAGCAATTAGTGAATCTATCATCATTCAGATCGTGGATCTTTTGAGCAAGGGGTAGACAAGGAGGACTGGACAAAACTGTTGCAATCCATCTACGGCTGTAAGCAATGTTTTGTCCTCATTAATATAATTTGCTTGGCCTGTTTCTTTCTAATTCGTGTTCAATCTCACATGAATTTGTCTCTTTAGTAGATAGACCTATTTCGGACTAATCTTGATAGAGTAGGAAGTGGTCATACTTTGTTTGTCTACAAGGCTCATCGAGGAGCGAAATATCGGAGCTCAACTCAGAGCGTGTAGGGACAAACGTCGGTAAAAAGGTACTCTTGTTATCCTTCCTCCTCATGCATTAGTTTGTATAGATCTGAAAGGAAGTCAGTGTCCATGTTAAGCGTCTTTTGTCTTAAGAGTTAAGAGTCTAGCTCTCAAGAGGAGATCTACCTGTCCGTAGGGAGATTTTCCTTCAACAATTGTAGTTTTGGGTAGCACGTGAACTAGGATTAAAGGTATCTTTGTAGATAGTGCTCTTAGTAGGGCATAGGATAGAGTCGAATGTGGGTTTTTCAATCTGAAGTGGTCTAAACAGAGGATTAACCGATGGAAGACTAACGTAGGATGATGATAGATCTGGTAAAGTGTCGGCACCGTTAGTGTATTTTCCTTTGTCAGGGTTACCTGGTGTGTCGTAGGTCTTAGAGTGAGTGGTCAAATTAATCCCATTAAACATATAAATATGTGCACTCGACGAGGCCTCATCATTAGGATCGCTAGAACTGCCCCTAGTAGAGGGGGTTTGAGCAACCATGGATTGTTGTTGTGGAAAAGGCTGAGTAAGCATAGTGGGTTGTGACTTCCCTTGGAAAATTTTGGCCACTTAATTGTGAAGCAGACAATCTCGAGTGTAGTGATCATCACCACAAATGATACATGGGAATTTCAGTTTCTGTTGTGGTTGCTTTTCGGTAGCAGGTGTTTGATTTTTGGGTTGTTCATTATTATTTTTTGATTTATTTTTTGTCTTCTTCTTACCTTCGGATTGTTGTGAAGAGGCAGATTGAACTGCATTCACCTCAGAGATCTGAGTTTGGGGGGAGGTAGAGGAGGGTGTAGTTTATTTGGAAAAATATTGAGTTTTGACGGAATCAATAACACCATCTGCATGAGATGAGGATGATGGCTTAGAAGGATCGGTATTAGCTCGAGCAGCATTCGGAAGCAAATCATACAAAGTACCAGATTGGGAATAAACCAATTCTAAGTACTGAGCCCGAGCAATGGCTTGTTCCTCTGTGACCGCACCACCCATAGTGGCATCACGAGCGATCGAGGGTAACAGTGATTTAGTAAACCATTCTACCGGGAGCATGTCAGGAATGACTTCCTTGATCATCCTCGTCATCGCCTCCACTCATCAATATGGTTAGAGATATGCATAGAGTTAGTTTGACAAAGGGAGGTCAAGAATTCAGTACTTGTCTCGTAGCGAATAGGTAGTTGAAAGTGTGTGAGGAAAGACATGGAAAGGGAATTAAAATCATAAAAAGAAGCACGTGGTAGTTCAATATACCACTTTGCTGCTGAACCGGTAAGTGTTCACTGGAAAAGACGCAAACGTATAGAATCATCCATGAAGGAGTTTGATGAAAACCACAAATGGAAAGTCATCACATGGTTGTTCGGATCTTCGCCAGGGTTTCCGTCAAATTTCAGAATATCAGAAGGAAGTTTAGCTGGAATGACTGGCCAAATCGGTGAATGAGAAATAGGATCATTAGTTAACCGAGACAAGTCTGGGAGATCCAGAGTCGCAAGGAAAGGTAGTTGTTGGTTAATGTGCGAATGATACTGGTGTGGCATAAGAAAACCAGTAGGACCATAGACTAGGTTAGGTGGATTGTTGTAACCAGTAGGTCCTCCTACATATGGTTGTTGATGGCCAGGATAAGAAGGATTCGATGGTGCATGAGAAACAGTGGCATAACCCGGTGGGTTCTGAACATTATAGGTCGGGTGATTTATTTTCCCATGAGAAGGATAAACATTTTTCCCTTGAGAATGGTAAGGAGTAGATCCTGGAGGCGGATACACATGAGGCCCATGAGGAGGATAAGACTATGGTCCCGGAGAACTCCAGGTGGTGTTTTGGATGCCGCCCGGATAAGATTGCCCGTAAGATGTTCCGGAAGGGATAGGATTGGATACTCCTCCTAGTGGGTTATTATACAAGTGCCCCCCAACATGGGGTTGGGTAAAAGTGCCTCCTGAAGATACTCCCCGGGATTGTGAAGGGTTTCCAACAAACGAGGGTTGCCCCCCTGCCAGCGGTGGATTTATGACCGGGGTTTGACTGGAAAACGGAGGTTGCCCTCCAGGAGGAGCCTGAACAGGGGGATGTCCCCTGGGAGGGGTAGGCCCGCCATGGAGAGGTAGTCCTCTAGGAGGGAAAGGTATGTTGGATGGTGGTTTCCCTCCAGCTGGTTGTGTTTGGATAGCAAGGGTCTTCATTCTCGGGTGAGAAGATGTCCCAGCAGGATCGTGTGGAACATGCAGAGCTGTAGAATAAAAACTTGTAGAAATAGGGGTAGAGATGAAAGTAATTTGGGGATGAGTAGAGGTGATGAGTCCAACATTAGGATGGACTTGTGCTAGTGTAGCAGTAGCGTGAATAACCTGATCGACTGGGTGATTCATGGTTTGACCAGATGGTCCTGTTTCACTAGGAGGGTCATGAGGATGAAAGGGTTGTTGAATAGATTTGAAATTTTCATAAAGATCGCATCCCAATGAAGTCCTCCATATATAACGAGAAGGTGTGGGATTGGTTTCTATGACGGTGCTAGGATGAACATGAGTCCTATACTTGTCACCAAAGATTGGTTCTGTGGATCCCATATATGTTTCGGTAAGATCCTCTCCGGTAATCGTGGGACTTCTTTGTCTATGACATTCCCAAGGGAGTCTAAACAAACCAAAAGTGGTTCGAGAGGAGTTACCGACACAGGTGTGGTGGGATTTTCAACCATGACCAAAGCATCTTCTAAGTTATCTAATGGAGGAGCAATAGCACTTCCAGCGTCAAATTGATTTTCTACCTCTCTATGGTAGTTGTCTTCTGGAAGGTTAGGAGGTAAGGGTTGGTAGCCTTTCAGAGGCAGCCCTTGCATCCTACGTGATTGGTGAAGACCTTTATCGTCTACGGGCTCAATTATGGAGAATAATAGAACACACTAAAAATCTAGGGCCAACTAAGAAAAAGAAACAACGTGCACTAATGAAATCTAGGAATCAACCAGGCAAACAAAAATTCTCTCAATGACCATACTAGTTGGTGATGAAATCTAACGTCGCATGATCAATTTGAGAAGGGGTTGGGATATGGTTGAACAGTTACAATGGCAACCTGGTTAATGGACTTACACCTTGGTGCAAGCTTCCATGCAGTAATTATGGATTTACCCTCCAAGGAGCCCGAGTGAGTTTGACCAATGTTTGTTCCAGGTACAGTGAGACTTCCCTTCACCGTCACCTTGTGTAAGTACCTAAAGATTATGGCAACTAAAGATACCAATTCGTAGTAAGTCCCCGGGTGGGTACAGTCGACAGTCCAATCTGAAACCTATGGGCAGGATAACAAGTCTGAAATCAACCCGAAAGGCTCCCACACATAATTGTGGGTATACCTTCCAGTGACCCCCAATATACGATCCGACCGCTACAAACTGCTAAACCACGGAGGGATAATCTCTGTAATTCTCCCAAATGCGACCTCGTGCATAACCCCTGTGTGAGAGGGGGATCCCAGAAAACCAATACGACAATTGGATTTGACTCTCCCTAACTCAGGATGCTAATGTTTGTTTTGAAAACTTTGGAGAGTTGTACTCACAGCCTAATCCAAAGTGCTAACCCTAGTCTACTATTGGTGAAAGATCCTAAAAACAAAAATGTTCTAGATAGTTTTTAATTAGAGTTTGTTTTATAGTTGTTCTTTACTCAAAGGGTGTACGAAAGTGAAACTGATGGAATGATGACTCAATGCCCAAAACGATGCATAGAATATGATAAGCAATCATTTCTTTTTGATGAACGCCTATTTAAGGGAAAGAGAAGGAGTCGTTTTCACTTTCAAACACTAATAAGGAATGTCCTCAAACAAATTTTCTTCAATCAAATCCAATGTGGTGCTAAAACTTTTTAGAAATGTCCTCTAATATGCAAATCAATCACTAAAATGTATCTTTTTCATTTGTATGCGAATGATAACTAATTCAATGCAAAAAAATTATCCTATCAGCTACCTTTTCAGATCAAGGAGATTCAAACAAGTATGATCAGATTTTGCACACACAACACACACCCTCTTCCTATGATCAAAAACAAGAAGCAAAAAAGAAAACAAAGAAAATCAAGAATTTCACACAAAAGAGAGATGTTCAAGAACGATGACCTCAAAAGAGAAGATTTGTAGACTTCTGATTTCCTTCACCAGAGTTTTTTGCTCAGTCAAATAGGAGAGAAAACATAGTTGATTGATTTCAAACTCCCAACAGCAGAAAAAACTCAAAAAATAATGAAGAAGGCCACAAAATCTGGAAAGCAAGGTATTTGTTCCTTAGAAGGAAGGATGTCAAAGTCCAGAGGGAAGAATCATTGACTCATAGAGAGGCTCAGCAAGTGAAACATAGAGATTGGACCCTAGAAAAAGTAATTTCTAGAGTTGCCAGTTTTTGTTGAAGGAAAATCTCCCTGCAGACAGGTAGATCTCCTCAAAGAGCTAGACTCTTAACTCTAAGACAAAAAGTGCTTATCATGGTCACTGACTTCCTTTTAGATCTAGGTGGACTAGTGTGTGAGGAAGAAGGAGAAAAGAAGTACCTTTTACTGGTGTTTGTCCGGACGCTCTGAATTGAGCTCCAATCTTTCGCTCCTCGATAAGCCCTATAGACAAACAAAGTACAACCACTTCCTACTCTATCAAGATTAGTCCAAAATAGGTCTATCTACTAAAGAGACAAATTCATGTGATATTGAACACGAATTAGAAAGAAACAAGCCAATCAAATTATATTAATGAGGACAAAACATTGCTTACAGCCATAGATGAATTGCAGTAGTTTCGTCAAGTCCTCCTTGTCTACCCCTTGCTCAAAAGATCCACGATCCGAATGATGATAACTTCACTGATTTCTCCCTATGAGATCATAGGTCTCTTTCTTCCAAATCATCTCTATTCCAACACCACTTATAAGATCATAAGTTTGGTGTGATTCTCCCTTTTCAGTCCCCTTTCACCATGAGAAAGCTTGCTTATATAGCCTTGGAGAGGCTCAACAACTTGAGATATCCTTGGGGTGAGTTGAGGATTTTCCTCCTCCATTTAGAGATCTGCCCTAAGATCATGGCTTGATTGAGAATTTGAACCCAACTGCCTTCTAAGAATGAAAAGATCCTTCCCCCATTCTTCTCAAAAAATCAACTGCTGCCTAAAAAAGGTAGTGCTCCCTCAAAATGGCACTCAGAGCGCTATAATGCTCCCTAGTAGTGTATAGGGGAGTGCCAGCACTCCTGAGGGTAGGAGCGCTCCTGCAAAAGAGATGAAGAGTGTTATAATTCTCCTTGATGGCTTATGGGGGGGGGCGTCAGCACTCCTGAGATAGTTATAAGGGAGCACTCCCCTCCAAAAACTCAGTTTTTTGGGTGCTTTTAGATGGCAAAAGGTTCATAAGCCTATTGACTCAATTCTCCTCTTCCAAAGAAAATGTTTGAGGTGTTTCAAGTGTCCTTCCCATGTCGTTATAGGCACAACATAGGCATCATGGCAGTATGCTTTCTTTGACACTTACGACACATGTGAGCAAAATGTGACACTTGCGACACTTATAATGACGACACTTGCAACACAATCAAAGTGAGTATTTTTTATGTGTAACAAGGAGGTAGGACATTGCCTAGTATGTTGGATAAAGAGATCACTTGTTGTTATGAGAATTGTTTCTAAGTGTGAGGAAAGGGGGAATTTCTTATATGAAAGAGGACTATAGTGAAACAGGAGCTTGGGAGTTCTCCCTCATGGATTCATGGTTAGGCTAGGGGGTGAACAGAGCAATTAGATTCGTTGTTTTGTTCTATGGTTGGGAGGAACTTGGTTGTTCCATTTGTTGTTTCAACACCTTGTTTAGATATGTCCATCTACTAATTTTTTGATTGAATGTTCTATTAATTAAATAGTTGATAGAATACATCTACTTAATTATGGATGAATGTTTTGTTGATTAAATAGTTGATAGAATACATCTACTCATTTTCTGGTTAAATGTTATGTTGATTAAATTGTTGGTAGAATGAAATGGATTTAGAACAAGCCTCTACAATTTTAGTTTTATTTAACCAGTAAATGAAAGAAATCTATTGTGAAGTTAATTGCAATATAGTTGAATCATGTGTATATATGTATATAGATATAGGAGATATATTCTAGATATAGACAGCAGAAAGAATTGTGGTATGAATTTGTAACTCGTATTAGACCTGAAAAGATATATACGTATATACATGCTTTATGGATCTTTACAATGTCAAGTGAAGATTCTGGACATGATTAGTATATATATATATATATATATATATATATATATATATATATATATATATATATATATATATATATATATATATATATATATATATAAACGAATAACACAACAAGTTGTTATTAACATTGTATAGCTGAAATTTCAAGCATTTCCACTGGATCCAACGATATTAATGGAGTAGATGGTTACAGTCCCCTTTTTCATTTTCAAATAACCCAGAAGCAAATGTTCAGTGATAAGTATTCATAACCATACTACCTATTACAGTGTCGGACAAAAACAAATTTGCAAATTTTACATAACACATGCGATCATAACCTTAAAATAGTGAGATCGTATTTCAAATCTAGGGTTTTCCCTCTGTCTTTTCTGTTAAAAATTGAAATTGCAAGTAAACCAACTATCCTTGGAAGCCTGGTATAAAAATATCATAATAACAGAACCCTATTGTGGAACTTTGTATCGTAGTGAACACAACCTAGAAACTTAGATTAAGCTATGGAAATTAGAACTCGAATACCTTTTGCAAGCATTGTGATATCTGGATCTGATAACCGCGAAATATCTAAGCCATAAAAAGGATATCGGTAGTTAGTAAATAGGATTATGAAGAACCAAGGAATTAATAGGAACAAAATTATTCCAAGAAACAGTGAACGGAGAAAATTAAATATAAAGGGGCAAGCAACATTCAAAAAGGAACCCACAAAAACTTTTTATTAAGGAGTCAACACTAGGTCAATACTTAGCTTGAGGTGGCATGGGGTGCTTCTTTATTCATCAATAGAGCCGAGAAAATGGTCCATAGTCGAAGGAGGGAAGTGGAATTTGAAACGTATGATGGGTACCCTCGCAATGGAAACAGGGGTCCCATCATTAGTCTTGAAACCGAATAGAATAACCAATTTCTCAGAATGTATCAAACATTTAAACCTCATTGAACATGCAACATATATAGCATAACTGGAATTTCAAATAACGTGTAGTATAAACTGTGATTTAAAGAGTTTCCCGATTCGGATTACAGATAGGGTTACAATATTGTTCTCATAATTAACAATATCGTAAAGAAGAAAATGTAATCAAGGACAGGGTTCTGAATAATTAAGGTTCCTTTCCCTCGATGTGAATAAAGTGAATTTTAATGAACAGATATCTAAAATCCAGAACAAGGTAAATCCTTCAATATAACTAAGACTCTGGAATGATTATACATAGTAGGAACCTTAAGATTGTATCTATGCCTGTACAAAACCCGAGTAAGGTAAGTGGAGTTAATGTCATTAAAACCTTACATGACAGTAAAGGGAATCCTTATCACGACTACAGGAACTGGTTCATGACTTCTCAACTTTTAATCCAAGAATGGAAAATTTCCAAAGTAACCAGAGGCAAGAGCCTATAGCTCGAAGACTTAGTAATAAATCAAAATGGAGTAGTAACAATGTAAACCATGCCTACAGAGAATGTCGTGAGTAAACAACCAATTAAAAGTGTGAATTTAAACAACAAGAATCAAGGTCCTGGTCTCGACGGAAACCCTCACTAATGGTTAAAATTTGACTATGGCAGAATACACAGAGAACTTTGGTATACAGTTACGCTACAAGAAGAATTACGTTGAATTTTTAGGGTCATTGTAATAGGGTTCTAGCCACGTGAGTGCAGAGATAGGTATGCCCTGAGCAAATCCACAAAAATACAAGAGTCTAAACAATAAAGAGGCGGTCAAGGATAATTTTTGTTGACAAAAACCCTAATAAAACCTTACGGGACAATTCCTGAATCCATAAATTGAACCGCCTGTGTAAAATTCTTACCATTTTAAGAAAAACCTTGAGTAACAAGTAGTTACCCTCATGAGAGAGGTGAAAGTATCAAACTACCATAAGTTAGAGACTACTTATTATGTCCAGATATGGGACAGAAGTAATACAGGGAGATGATTTTAGAGAAAGGAAGGTCCCCAACTAGCAAACCGTAAAGAAGTTATTACAGAGACAAAATTAATACGACTGACCTTCCACACTTCCTTTCTACAGTTAAATTCAAGCGTTAGAGTTCGTGAAATTACCTAGTAATGGAGGAAACCGGTCAGACATGTAACATTGTGCTTGTCTTACATAGAGCAAGAATACCCTCGTCATTGATAGTTATACATAGAGTGGCGTTGTAGAGGCTAACTCAAACAATATTTTACGAAAATGCATAAGCGAGTCAAAGGCGAAATGGAGCATTAGTTACCCAAGTGCCCTCGTATCGTTGAGTAATGGAGAATGGATGCCTTGGGTCCTTGGGTCATGTGGCTATGGACACCTAGCGTATTCATTTTTGTCACAATGACCTAGGACCAGTACTGTGCAGGAAACCTCATAACTCCCAACCAGATAATTCAATGTAGTTCTGGACCAGTATTAACTATGCATTGAACCGAGCCCACTAACCTTGTTAGTGCTAATCCTTGTCATGAAATCGAATAGCTTCCATGATGGATAGTGATCTTCAGGGTGGTGACTTGTCATGCCAAGTAGGTTCCTAACCCCACCGTAAATATGTGTATCCGGGTGACCCTGTCATTGTTCAACTGGTGTATGTAAAGCCCACTAACTACTGTATTGAAAACTTGTAACACACCCTGTCCACCCACTGACCTGGGAATGTCACTTACTCAAACACTTAGCTTAGTTCTGTCAACATAATGTAACACCCAGTAATAAATTGAGGTATGACATATAACCTTTTTTTTTCTCTCTAAATACATATATACACACACATGCCTACATACATATTGAACTACATGCAATTAAACATATACATACAATGCTCTAGCAAAATCTTCACATATAAAAGATAAACAAACAGTTGTGTTCTGTAAAATATACGATTTTCAAATTGATTTAACAGTGAACACAGACATGCAGCGTATAAAGGGTAGATCCTTAAACATACGAACAATTATGCTCACACAAGAAATAAAACCCATAAAATAACACATAAATGACAATGCAACATGGAATTCAACACATAATCGGTACTTATCTTGGTAAGAATGTCACCAACTATGTGCAGACCGTCCATGAACCTCCCAGCCTTAGACTACATTGTTCGTCACTCTCAACAGTGAGTCACCACCGAGCTGGGACTGGACTCCATCTGGGAAAGGGATTCCTAACTCAACTAAAAGTTCACGGTCAACTGGAAAGACTCCCTCTCAGGTGTTCACTCAACCATAACCTACAGCCTCTCCTTCCCTACATGCCTATCCCACCCAAGGAAGTGTGCCCCTTCTCTGCTCAACAGTCCTTCGGCTTCCACACTTCCCTTCCAGGGCCTCAACAATAGGTCAGACCGAAAGTCTCAGAGTGTTGTAGCCATAGTTTATCACCTTCAGGAAATCGATCCTCAGCAATTCCCTCACTCAAAGAATTGCTCATGGGCTTGACAACCCGCCTCTTCAATCCCACTCCCAAGCTGACAGGTACACCAACAGGAATGGATATCAATCTGGTCTGGGTACGATGGTAGGAAGATACGAGGTAGCACAAGGACTGACGGAATGTATCATGCATACTGGTTCTCTGGTCGAAGGAAAAGACAGTAAGATTCTCCTCTTCACAATGGTCGATCCCCTCCAAAGGAACTAAGTCTCGGCAATAAGTATGCATGTCTCCAACTTGACACTTGTCATGTTGGAAGCTACTCTGATACACTTGTCCCCTACTTTAGGACTTAGGATAAATTAATTATCCATACTTTATGTTTTTAATAAATATTAATATAATATTTCTTTTTGGCTTTAATCTCTCTAGCTTATCCCTGTTCTTAACTTTAGGCCCTCCCTTTCCCTATTTGTTGGAATCTAGTCCCCCTTCTCTTTTATCGTGGTCGGTCTGTGTGACGCGATGTATTTTTATATTAATCATGAGATATATACAAAATAGGTGCTCTAGCCTTTAACATCTAGGCATGCTTGCCTAATTCCAAGACATAAGCATTCCGACTTATAATACTGGCTCACCAGCCTATAATGCATATTATATACACAAAGGTTCATTGACCTTAATATTGTGCACACTTTAGTTACTGTGCACAGTATCTGCTGACCTCAAGATTGCACGCTCTTTAGTTACTGCGCGTTGTATTCAGAAAATGTGCACATTACATCCCTTTACTATGCAGTATATGTGCGCACCATGCCATGAAAGGTGTATTACAAAAATGATGTCTAAACAACTCACTAGCTTAAATATACTTGGATTATATTTACATTTGGGTTCGGCCGAGGGATATTACAATACCCTCCCCTTATTTATGCACTGTCCTCAGTGCATCTTGTACCCATATACAACAAAATTCTCAAAATTATTCAAAAAGATGCGAGTATTCTCCCCGCATTGCATCCTCATGCTCCCAAGTAGCGTCTTCAGGTCTGTAACAGGTCCATTGGACCTTTACAAGCCCTATGGCTTGATTCCGAAGTTGTTTGATTTTTTTATCCAGGATGCACACTGGATGCACTTGGAAAGTGCCTTCTTGCTCCACCTGAATAACATGATTAGCATTAGGTATGTATTTCTTTAGCAATGATACATGGAATACATTATGAACAGACATAGATGCAGGCAATGCAATCATATAAGCAACGGGACCAATCCTCTCTAGGATTTCAAATGGTCCACAAAATCTGGCTACCAACTTGGCACAACTTCCCAGCTTCAGGGAACTCCTGTTATCTTTTACTTTCAGGAAAACATGATCACCCACTTTGAATTCTCTGTGGATTCTATTTTTATCAGCATAAATTTTTTGTCTGTCTTGGGCAGTTTTCAAATTCTGCTTAATTTTTAACATCTGGACCTCCATCTCCTTGAGCAACTCTGGCCCAACTATTGTTCTAACAGCTGGATTATCCCAGCTTACTGGAGTATTGCACCTTCTGCCGTAAAGTGCTTCAAATGGGATCATTTTCAATGATGCCTGATACCCATTATTATAAGTGAATTCTACTAAATGTAGGTAGTCTTCCCATTTTGATGGTTTATCCATCACATACAATCTCAACATATCTTCTATCACTCTATTCACCCTCTTTGTCTGTCCATCAGTCTCAGGATGGTAAGCTATACTAAAGTTCAGATTCATTCTAAATCCTTTGAACAATCCTTTCCATAAATTCTAGATGAATTTTGGGTCTCTGTCAGACACAATTGTTTTAGGAATTTTGTGCAATCATGCCACTTCCTTCATGAAAATATCAGCAACATCTGTTTCTTTGTGAGTAGTTTTTAGTGGAATAAAATGGGTGGCTTTTGTAAGCTTGTCCACCACTACCATAATCGAATCATGTAGCTTGCATGTTCTGGGAAATCCCGTAATAAAATCCATTGTCACCACTTCCTACTTCCATTCAGGAATGGGCAAAGGTTGCAGTAATCCTGCTGAGTGCCTATGCCATGTTTTAACTTTCTGGCATTCCATACACCTAGCGATGTATTCTGCAATTTCTCTCTTCATACCTGGCCAAAAGTATTGGCCCTTGACCACTGCTATAGTTTTCTGATATCCAGGGTGCCCTGTATAAGGAGCATTATGCATCTCATGCAAAATTATGTGTTTCAAGTCCTGGACATTTGGTTCAAAAATTATGTTCTTGTGTAGCAGTATTCCATCTACTCCCAACTTATAAATATCCATCTTTTGTGGTGTCTTACCTTGTTGTAGTTTTTCTGTCAATTATTTGTATTGCAAGTCTATATTTGTAGCCTCTAGAAATTTTCTTTTAACATTAGTCTGATACATGCTGATGGTTGTAGCATGAAGCTCATGCACCCTCCTGCTGAGTGCATCTACCACTTTATTTTCTTTCCCTTTGATATGCTTTATATCAAAGTCATATTCGCTTAGAAATTATAACCATCTGCTTTGTCTAGCATTTATATTTGGCTGATCAAATAAATATTTCAAACCATTGTGGTCTGTTCTTAACTCAAACCTTTTTCCCATGAGGTAGTGTCTCCATTTCCTCAAGGAATGCGCTATGGCTGCCAACTCCAAATCATGAGTGGCATAGTTTCTCTCATGCTCCTTCAACTTCCTTGATTCATAACATATCACAAAACCATTTTGGTTGAGGGCTCCACCAAGTCCTTCATTACATGCATCTATGCATACAATGAAATCTTCATTTGGGTCCACAATCCTTAGTATTGGATCACTTGTCAATAATTGTTTCGAATGTTGGAAACTCCTTTCATAGTCCGACGTCCACTGAAACTTCATACCTTTCCTTTGCAAGGAACTAATTGGGTGTTCTATCTTCGAGAATCCTCCAAAGAATCTCCTATAGTAGCCTGCAAGGCCCATGAATGATCTGACCTCTGTCACATTCTTTGGTGCTGACCATTCTCTAATGGCTTCAATCTTCTCGGGGTCCACTGTTATCCCATCTTTTGAGATGATATGCCCCAAATAATGAATTTGTTTCTTATAAAATGAGCACTTGCTCAATTTGGCATACAACTGATGCTCCCTTAATACTTTCAACACCATCCTCAAATGATGTTCATGCTCTTCTTATGTCTTAGAGTATATAAGAATGTCATCCAAAAAGACAATGACAAACTTGTCTAAATATTCTCGGAAAACACCATTCATTAAGCACATGAAAACAACAGGTGCATTTGACAACCCAAATGGCACCACTGTGAACTCATAATGACCATACCTTGTCCATCCAGAATCCACAGAGAATTCAAAGTGGGTGATCATGTTTTCTTGAAAGTAAAAGCTAACAGGAGTTCCCTGAAGCTGAGAAGTTGCGCCAAGTTGGCAACCAGATTTTGTGGACCATTTGAAATACTAGAGAGGATTGGTCCCATTGCTTATATGATTGCATTTCCTGCATCTATGTTTGCTCATAATGTATTCCATGTATCATTTCTAAATAAATACATACCTGATGTTAATCATGTAATTGATTGAAATGTTATTCAGGTGGGGCAAGAAGGCGCTTTCCAAGTGCATCCGGTGTGCATCCGGTGTGCATCCTAGATCGAAAAATCAAACAACTCCGGAATCGATCCATAGGGCTTGTAAAGGTCTAATGGACCTGGTACAGACCTAAAGAAGCTACTTGGGAGCATAAGGATGCAATGCGAGGAGAATACCCTCATCTTTTTGAAGAATTTTGAGAATTTTTTTGTATATGGGTACAAGATGCAATGAGGACAGTGCATAAATAAGGGGAGGGGATTGTAATATCCCTCGGTCGAACCCAAATGTAAATATAATCCAAGTATATTTAAGCTAGTGAGTTGTTTAGACATCATTTTTGTAATACACCTTTCATGGCATGGTGCATGCATATACTATGCAGTAAAGGGATGTAATGTGCACATTTCTGAATACAGCGCACAGTACTAAAGAGCATGCAACCTTGAGGTCAGCGAATACTGCGTGCAGTAACTAAAGTGCGTGCAATATTAAGTTCAGCGAACCTTTGTGTATATAATATGCATTATAGGTTGGTGAGCCAGTATTATAAGCTGGAATGCTTATGTCTTAGAATTAGGCCAGCGCACCTAGATGTTAAAGGCTAGAGCGCCTATTTCGTATATATCTCATGATTAATATAAAAATACATCGTTGCACGTAGACCGACCATGATAAAAGAGAAGGGGGACTAGATTCCACCAAATAGGGAAAGGGAGTGCCTAAAGTTAAGAACAGGGCTAAGCTAGAGAGCTTAAAGCCGAAAATAAATATTATATTAATATTTCTTAAAAACATAAAGTACGGATAATTAATTTATCCTAAGTCCTAAAGTAGGGGACAAGTGTATCAGAGTAGCTTCCAACATGACAAGTGTCAATTTGGAGACATGCATACTTATTGTCGAGACTTAGTTCCTTTGGGGGCGATCGACCATTGTGAAGAGGAAAATCTTACCATATTTTCCTTCGACCAAAGAACCAGTATCCATGATACATTCCATCAGTCCTTGAGCTACCTCGTATCTTCCTACCACCATACCCAGACCAGATTGATATCCATTCTTGTTGGTGTACCTGTCAACTTGGGATCGGGATTGAAGAGGCGGGTTGTCAGGCCCGTGAGCAATTCTCAGAGTGAGGGAATTATTGAGGATCGATTTCCTGAAGGTAATAAACTGTGGCTACAACGCTCTGAGACTTTCGGTCCGGCCTGTTGCTGAAGCCCTAGATAGGAGGTGGGGCAGTCGAAGGACTGTTGAACAGAGAAGAGGAACATTTCCTTGGGTGGGATAGTCATGTGGGGAAGGAGAGGTTGTAGGCTGTGGTTGAGTGAACACCTGAGAGGGAGACTTTCTGGTTGACCATGACCCTTTAGCCGAGTTAGGAATCCCTTTCCTGGGTGGATTCTAGTCCCAGCTCAGGGGTGACTCACTGTTGAGAGTAACGAACAGTGTAGTCTAAGGCTGGGAGGTTCGTGGACGGTCTGCACGTAGTTGGTGACATTCTTACCAAGACAAGTATCGATTACGTGTTGAATTCCATGTTGCATTGTCATTTATGTGTTATTTTATGGGTTTTATTGCTTGTGTGAGCATAATTGTCCATATGTTTAAGGTTATACCCTGTATACGCTGCATGCCTGTGTTCACTGTTAAATCAGTCTGAAAATCATATATATTTACATAACACAATTGTTTGTTTATCTTTTATATGTAAAGCTTCTGCTAGAGCATTGTTATGTGACATACCTCATTTCATTACTGGGTGTTACATTATGTTGTCAGAACTAAGCTAAGTGTCTTAGTAAGTGACATTCCCTGGTCAGTGGGTCGACGGGGTGTGTTACAAAACCCTAACAAGAAGACCGACGAGAATGTCCACTACCATGACAGCTAGGGTGCATGTTCAATCAGGTTATGGCCGTTGCAAGGAGGCCATATGTGACCAAAGATAAACCCTTCAAGTAAAGGCACATGAAAATGCACTCTTTAAACTCAAAAATATGTGTTTCCTTGGACAACTGTAGATATAAAAACCTTATGTTAATGGGTTTTCTTCTAATAGTAATGTTTTAAAGGAAAAAAGATCAAGTATAACAGAGTAAAGGATTTTTAATGCAATTAGCAAAAAAAACAATTAGTGGGAAATTTTAGGGTACATTACATATGGTATCAAAGAAAAGGTTACAGCACTAGGATCTTAAAACAGGGCCAAGATTTTTTTTAGTACATGCTTTTCAGTTTGACAAAAAATAACAAAACACTTACTATTACAAACAGAAAAAATAAATAAATAAATAATAAAATAAAATATATATATATATATATATATATATATATATATATGTTGTGATAATGGCAGCACAGAATGAAGAGGATATCAGACTTGAGGAGAATCTTGAGCAAGGACCTCCTGAAGAAACTAGGCAGAACAGCGAAGGAAGTTTAGCTACCCAGGTTCTGGAAACCATAAGAAATCGTATTGTGGAACTGCAAGTTTTCAAAGCAGACAATGAGAAACTGAAAAAGGCACAACAAGAATAGCAGGAAATAAATGAAGTATTGTTGCATAGCATAGTAACAAAGAAGATCCCAAAATACAATAACGAGGAAGAAGAGGTTAGCAAAAGGGCCTCAAAAAATTATGGTCCTGAAGGAGAAAAAGGGGACAGCTCTTCTGAAGGCACGCCATCAGCAGAAGATAAAACAACCACAGGAAGAAAGAGGAAACAGGTGGACCACCTGGAGGGAAAGTTTAAGAAAATCAAACCGTCCACCTTCGATAGAGAATCCAGGACAGGGGAGGAGGTTGAAGCATGGTTATTGGAGATAAAAATGTATTTCCATATTTACAATTATTCCAGTAACATGAAGGTCAAAATGGCCATTTATAACCTGAAAGGAAAGGCGAGTATATGGTGGCAGGACCTGAATTTGGCCAAGGGCCTAAAGGAGAAACAAATGGAGTGGTCGGATTTCAAGAAATACTTCAAGAAACAATATTTATCTGAAACTTACTATGAAATAAACACCAAAGAGTTTTATGTACTGCGACTAGGTCAAAGGAGTATGGATGACCTGATTAACAAATTCCTGGAATTGTTAAGGTTTGTGCCTTATATTCAGGAAGACAAAGTAAAAATCCAACAGTTCCTAAGATACTTACCACAATCCTATAAGGACATAATCAAATTTGACAACCCCAAGTCCTTAAGCGAATTTTTCAAGAAGGCTCGAATGTGTTATGATCAATACAAACATCGGTCTGAATTTCCCAAGGCTTGGAAAGACAAGAAACAAAACAGAATGAACCAGGAGAAGAAGGGCTATCAATCAGCCCCTTTCCAAAATGCAAAAAAGAGTTTTTAAAGGAAATATTTTCATTCCAATAACTAGAACACCCAAAGGGAAGGTAAACCATTTAATCTGGGAACAAAGAAGTTTGGGGACAGCCCCAGAGAACTGTTAAAATATTGGGAATGTGGAGAACCTTACTTAAGGAGGAACTGTTTACGTTTAACTTCTGCATCAAGGACTATGGTTCACAACCTACAGGAAGCCTCTACAGTGGAAGATGTGGGCATAATCTTACACAGGATCAATGCAGTCATGGATGGCCAACAAGATGATCACCAGTCCACTGTAGTGGAAGTTGAAGGTAAATTTAAGAATAATCGTGTTTCTGTTTTAATTTATCCAAGGGCTACTTTGAGTTATGTTGCTCCTGGTGTAGTGGATTCAAATAAACTTAAGAAAGTAAGGCATACAAAGTCTTTGCTAGTACAACTAGCAACAAGAACAAAAAGAAAGGTAACATAATTCATTTCCGATTGTGAGTTTAGTTTAGATGATCAAAACCCAAAGATAAATCTGAATATTCTACTGTTAGGGTCTTATGATATAATTATTGGAATGGACTAGTTAGAGAGGCATAAAGAAGTTTTGGATTTTTATGAAAAATCACTCATTTACAAAGACAAAAACAACACTATTAGGATAGTACAAGGCATACGAAAACCAGTCTCGGTTAGGCAGATTTCAGCAATGCAATTTAAGAAGTGCATGAGTAAAGGTTATCAGATTTATGCTATCCAAGTGACAAATCTGTTGGAAAAAGAAAATAAACCTATCCTATAATATTGTGTCATTTTACATGAATTTAGAGATTTGTTTGTAGATGAAATACCTGAACTTCCCCCAAGAAGAGAGATAGACTTCTCTATCGATTTTTTGCCTAGTTCAACCCATATATCTAAGGCACCCTACAGGATGAGTTTACCCTAATTAATAGAGTTAAAGATTCAGCTACAAGAATTGTTGGGCAAGGAAAACATCAGACCAAGTGTCTCACCATGGGGAGCGCCATTCTTTTTTGTTAAAAAGAAAGATGGAACTCTAAAATTATGCATTGATTACAGACAGTTAAACAAAATGATTGTTAAGAACAAATACCCCCTACCTAGAATCAATGATTTGTTTGATCAAGTGGGAGGGGAAAAGATTTTTTCTAAGTTGGATTTAAGATCTGGTTATCACAAGGTTGGAATAAAGGATGAATACATAAGTAAAAAAACATTTAGGATTATATGGACATTATGAATTTGTTGTTATACCATTTGGTCTCACTAACGCACCTGCAACATTTATGTGCTTAATGAATAGCATTTTCAACCAGTATTTGGATAAGTTTGTTTTGGTATTCATTGACAATATCCTAGTGTATTCGAAAACAGAAGAAGAACATGAAGAACATCTCAGGATAGTATTACAAACTTTAAGAAAACACAAACTGTATGTGAAATTTGACAAATGTGACTTTTATCAAAAGAAAATACAATACCTAGGACATGCAATATCTGAAGAAGGTATTGCAGTTGACCTAGAGAAGATAAGAGCCATCATGGAATGGCCTATCCCTAAGGATGTAGTGTACATCTGGTCATTCATGAGAATCATTGGGTACTACCGCAGATTTATAGAGGGATTCTCTAAGATTGCATATCCTATAACATCCCTACACAAAAATGGAACTAAGTTTATTTGGTCATAGAAATGTCAAGACAACTTTAATAAGTTAAAGGAGTTGTTAACAACCGCACCCATCTTAAGGGTAGCAGACCCAGATAAATATTTCATAGTCTGTGTGGATGCAAGCAAAGAAGGTTTGGGAGGTGTCCTAACTCAAGAAGGGCTCATTATTTGTTAAAATTCCTGGAAACTAAAAGAGCACAAAAGAAACTACATCACTCACGACTTGGAATTAACAGTTGTCATCCATGCATTAAAAATGTGGCGACACTATATAATGGGCAAAAACTTTATGTTGCTAACTGATAATAGTGGTGTGAAATTCTTGTTTATTCAACTAGATCTTAATGCAAGGCAAGCAAGGTGGTTGGCCTTCTTGAGGGAATTCGATTTCGATGTAAGACACATCAAGGGTAAGGAAAACAAAGTGGCATATGCCTTAAGTAGAAGAATTCATGGGTTGTTTGAGATAAACATTAGCAGGGAAGAAAGAGGCATTGATCAAAGGATAAATGTGGTGTTGGCACAGGGGCAGACCTAGGGTTCAATGCTACAGTAGTGCACCAACAAAACCCTAACTATCGGCCCTTTCAACAACACCTGCGAGGAAAATGAAGTCTCACCCGAGGTAGAGGCAGGGGTGGTTGCAGGACTCAAGTGTCTGCGACCTTAGCTAGGACACAGATCTGTGATTGTACTACTTAATAAAGCACTTAGCACCATCAGTTCCTTAATATACAGTCAATAACCACTTCGCTTATAAGAAAGAACTTTGCAGCATTACCATTGATCTAATGTATTTAAGCACTTATCATAAGTAAATAGGTCAGATCTGGTAGATAAAGCACTGAGCATATTCATGTATATCAGATCTATAATTCTACCTATCATTAGCACTATGCATAACCAATTCTATCTAATAATCTCAAGCACTTAGCAAAGAAGACATAAACACATTAAGACAAGCACAAAGCATTACAACACAGTGTTTATGTGGTTCACCCCTCTCCTAGGGCTACGTACACCAACTCTCCTTATTTATTGTCTTTGGTTAATCAGTTACAAGCACAGACCCTCAAAACCCTTACTCCGCATGGGACATAAGATCTTTGTAGCTCGCTAGATCCTTATTCCTTGCATTACAGCACTAAGCCTCCTATTGTATCGCACAAGGACTTGTACTTAGCTCTGCAAGTCTTACACAGAATGCACAAAGCCTTGATCACACAGATCCAACTCTTGGCACTTAGCCTCCATCACATAGATATATCATCCCCCCTTCCCTCTATATGGCCTAGACATCTATATATACATACAAAATAGGCCTAAACATGGGTAAACCCATGGGTCGACATCCCATTCCCATTACATATTCCTAAAAACCCAAAAAGGGCCCCAAAAGGGGGTCGAGATCCCATGATCTTCTCTTCATCTTGCACTCCTCCTTCAATAGGCTCTCAAAGTTCCAAAATAGGTCAACATGACCAAGAAATTCCCAAAACTTGGTCAAGGGCCAACATGCCCCCAACACTCACCTATGACTCGTCCTGAGTCACTCTGGTTTGACCAATTCTCCCTCGAATGCCTCAAGCTTGGCTTGAGCTGCTTAGACTTGTTGCTTTACTATGGCCTCTTGTTTGATGAACTCCTGGATTACTGCTTCATTCACTAGCCCTTCTAAGCATTGTTATGTTGTGATGACGAGTTGTTCTAGCTCTTCTCCTTGGCTCTTGACCTCTGTAAACAACAGGCATGCCTTATCATGCACAAGTTGAAGATGTTGAGTGACTTCCATCGCTTTGATTTGAAGCATATGGATCTGCTACTGAGTTGTACATTGTTCGTGAGATCTCTTCATTCTGTCTCCAGCTGACAAGGCCTTCAGCTATGCTTGTAGTGTATTTGTGTGCTACTTCACTTCCTGGAGCTATGACTCCAGCGCCTGTAACTCTGGGTTCTCAGTGAGGTTTTCATAGGTCTGAGTGTTGCGATTACTCAGCTACTTTCACTCCAAGGCAACAGATTTTAATCTGTCGACTATGTTGCAGGCAGTTGCTTCCTTGAGGTCTCTTACATTTTGAGGGGTCTCGGGCATAGTGCGGAGCTCCAAGTATGTTATGCGTTGTTGGAGCTGTTGGATTACTTCTTCGAGTTGTGCCACCTGTTGTGGAACTCACTCTATAGTATTTACTTCGATGATTGTCACAGAGCAAAGTGCTCTATGAACCAGTTCCTTTACTTTGACTTTCTCTGTGAGCAACTGTTCCTTTTCTTTATGCAGCTGGGCTTTTTATTCATCAAACTTCTCTTGCACATCAAGCTTCTCCTATTCTGCAACACTGCGTTGGTCCTCAAGGTCTTTTTGTACTTGTGCTAAAGCCTGGGTGGCTTGTGATGTCTTTTCCTAAGCTCATCGAAGGCAAGCTTCAACTATATCAGCGATGCAGTGTAGCTGGGCTGACTCATCACCTAGTCCTGGTGTTTCCAATGACGAAGGTGCAATAGAAACTACGCGGCTAGACTGTAGTTCCTGCTGCACTCCTTGAAATTCAACCTTGATCCGATTGAACACCTCCTCCTGCTTAGCTTCTTTCTTCTTTTCTATCTCCAGTGAAGCATCGTTCAGTGTTGTGACGATAAAGTCAAAGTCGTCTGAGGTGAGGGTGGTCTCGAATTTGGTTCTGGTTTCTTTTGATTTCTTTTTTGAAGAAGGTTTCAGAGGGGAAACCTTCCTTTTCTTTGAGGGGTCCTCCTCATATCTAGGTGGTGTAACCTTGCCTTTCTTTTGTTCCACTTCTGTGCCATCTATCTCCCCACCATCACCTCCTTTCTCAGGTGAGATAGAAGCAGTCTTTGCCGAGGTACTGCTTACATCTTGAGCTTCTTCATTTTTCTTGGTCTTGCTCGGTCCAGGTGTATCGTGCACTGCTTCTGGGTTGTCAATATCATATAACTCTGTGGGGTCTGATAGGATGAGGAGGTCTACCAACCACTCCTTAGTAATCTCTTATAATTCTTCCTCCATCATATTGTAGTATGACTACAGCTATTTTTTGTGCTCATCAACGCGCGTTGTGATATAGATGAAATGGTGGTCTACGCTGAATTTCATCAAGGGCCTGAACATATGGAGAGTGTTCGGGGTTATACAAGGCTCAGACTAGATAGTGGTATTTAGCTAGTTGTAATAGGTGTAGAAGACAGAATTTGATTGCCACTACTTGTTCATGTCACTGGAGTACCACAACGTACTGAACTTCGCGACGAGCGGTTCAAAGGGCTTGATGTCCTAGAAGGTCACACCTTCTGGCATCTCCCATGCAATAAAAGTGATCAAGATGAGTAGCCAGCTGAAGTAGAACTCATATCCTTGATCCTGCACTTCCCTACAATCCAGTTCTAGAGGGTTTACAAGGTACTTCGACCAATTCATTTGAAGTCCTTCTACGCACTTCCATGCGAGGTTGACTACGAACCCCGTGACTTGGGTGGGTTGATTCTTTTGCACAAACTTCGTTGAGATCAATTGGCAGGCAAGGTGAACTGCACCACTCTAGATAGAAGCTACCTTGTATCCTCGTGTGACATTCTCGATGTCTCTATAGGTTTCTTTAATCTTCTACGCCAGGGCACGATCTGCAGTCTTTCTGGGCTAGAAATCTTGTGGGTTGGGGCCTTGCATGCTTAGCCCTGTGATCTATTTGATCGATGTCGAATCCACTGTGATGCGGTGATTCAACCACAAATATCCACCATGGTAGCAGGACAACAGTATCTTGACGCATGTGTTCATTTCTCGGTGCCTACGGAAGTGAGGAATCTTCATGACATTGAGCAGTGTGGACTGCGCGAGGTTCATGGTCCATGACTGGGGGAGGATCTTCGAGTTATTTCCCTTGGTTCTCGTTAGATACTTGTGTGGGGAGAGCATGTTGTATACCTTCCTTTCGCTAAGGTTAAAGTCCCTAAAATTCAACATTGTGATCTTATCCTAGTATGTGTGCACTGCGTGTATCCCTTTTGGGAGGTATGCAGTGCCCAAAGCGTACTCAAACTCTATGGGCACACTGTCTTGATTGATTGCGCCACTCAGAGGTGGTAGGTAGGCGGGTATAATTCTTGAAATTAGCTTAGCATTCGCGAGATCATCCCTATGTTTAGTTCCTTTCTCATCGGATGGTCAGGATGGACCGGCTCAAGCAATAGACGTAGAGGTCGGAAATCATCCCATCGACGATGCTTATATACCTATAGACACTCCTCTTTCTGACATGACTCTCTCTGTCATCAATTCGAGGAGAAATTTCATTATTGATTCTTCAACTGCGATGAGCTCGTCGAACATACGTGCTTGGGATTAAAATTATCGGGGTCATGATGGTCTTAGACACTGCACTAGAATAACAGCAAGGGCGCAATGATCACTGTAGACAAGTCACTTAGTCTGTGGGCTTTGAATTCTCAGTTAGAAAAAGTGTTCTCCATGCATGGCGCGACAAGATAAGTAGGAAACTTGGAAACGGTTCACTTGCAACGATTATGAGCCTCCATTAACTCTTGTTCGATCCATTATGGCGCGGTCTAATGGTCTAGTTTCGAGCTAAAAATTATTTTCGATCCATTCGGAGAGGCATTCGAACGGATATATCGACCATAATGGCTATATTTCTTCGTCATGGCGAAGTGCCTTATGTTGTTGTTCTAATATCCCAGCGAAGCTCAAATTCTGCAAATTTTCTCTCTGTGAAGTTTCGTCTGGAACCTTCTACAACTTAGCTCTCTTCTTAATTTGTTTCCTTGCCTTCTTTCCAGTGAACTTCGTCTGGGTAGTTCATTTTCCATTCTGATTCTTATCTTATTTTAACATAGTCACTGCTCGTTGTTGAGATTATTTCCTAGGATTCAGGGGTAATACCTTTTCTTTGTCTGGGATAGGTAATTCAGTCTTTCGGGAGTCCTCTGATGTTCCTACAGCTTCGACATTAGGGAATCTAGTGTCAAATAGCTTCGATATATTCTCTTGTTCTTCAATCAATTGTGTGATCCTTCTAGTCATGAAATATTTTAAGTCTTTCTTCTTCTGATCCAAGGCTTCTTCTTCTTCCTTTCATTTGGCTTGAGCTCTGTCAATCCAAGTTTTTCCTATTAACATGGTAAACGGGGCGTTGTCTTCAACAAACTTAATAATCTCAAAATCTTCCTTTGTCGAAGTTCCATTAACGTTCATAGTTATCTGAGCGAGCTTCCCACATAATTTTACTAGCTTTCCTCTGTCATGATATTCACATGTGTTTCTGTCATAATAGCTTCCCAAGTTCTTTCTGTCATGATATTCACATGTGTTTCTTCATCTAGAACACAGTCAATGTTGAAGTCTCCTATTCTTGCTTCAATGCATTCTTTTTCTTTAAAGATATCTGATAACCTGACACGTCAGTGATCATTCAGGGTTTCGCTTATTTGCAACAATACTTTCTCTGATTCTTTCTGGGGTTCTGATATAGCCTTAGTTTCTAGATCTGCCTTAGGGTTATCCTGGTTTAGAGTCATTCTTTCAAGCTTAGCAATCATTCTAGGGAAATCTAGCACTTCATGGTCCATAGCCTTACATCAAAGACAACTAGGTCTTCTTCCAGGGCATTCCTTAGCAAGATGTCCTGGTCTTCTGCAACTATAACAGAGGGTCAATCCTCTCTTTCTTTTAAATTATCCCCGGGCTCTCCTATACTACGCACTAGGATCATGGTAGCTAACCTGCAACAAATTCTTTCTAGGATCTTGCATCCATTTGTTAGTCCAAACATTATTTCTATGCATAGGTATAATATATCCTTCACTATTCTTGTCAGATCTACTCATATAAAACCTTCTTTCATCTATTAATGCCCTAGATTTCAAACTAGGATAGACTCTATTAAATATACCTAGTTCCATACTCTAGAAACAAAAAAAAAATCCACTTATCTTACTTCTACAGAGCACAAAGCTTTCAGATCTAAAACTTTTAAATATTCTTACCTTTATCAGAGCACAGAGCTTGCAGATCTTACCTCTTTTAATCAGACGTTCTTACTTTTACCTTTCTTAGAGAACAGAGCTTTTAGATCTTACTTCTTTTCTTCAATTTCGATCTCCTTTCTTCAGATCGGGCTTCTTTCTTTAGCACAGGGCTATATGAATCAAGTAGAGCACAGGGCACTAGGACACAAATCTATGCACACAACTTCAAGATGAATCTTTGCACAGAGATTCTTCTTTCTCAATTCCCAGTAATCACAATTTCATATCCTAGCAACAGAACCATTTGTTGGCATAGGGTAGACCCAGGGTTCAACGCTACAACAGCACACCAACAAAACCCTAACTATCGGCCCTTTTGGAAACACCTACGAGGTAGATGAAGTCTCACTCGAGGTAGAGGCAGGGGTGCTTGCAGGACTCAAGTGTCTGCAACCTTAGCTGGGACATAGATCTATGATTGTACTACTTAATAAAGAACTTAGCACCGTCATTTCCTCAATATACAGTCAATAACCACTTTGCTTATAAGATAGAACTTCACAGCATTACCACTAATCTAATGTATTTAAGCACTTATCATAAGTAAATAGTTCGGATCTGGTAGATCAAGCACTGAGCATATTCATGTATATCAGATCTATCATTCTACCTATCATTAGCACTAAGTGTAAAAAGATCTATCTAATCACATCAAGCACTTATCAAAGAAGACATAAACACATTAAGACAAGAACAAAGCAAGACAATACAGTGTTTACGTGGTTCACCCCTCTCTTGGGGCTACATCCACCAACTCTTCTTCTTTATTGTCTTCAGTCAATCGATTACAAGCACAGAGCCTCAAAACCCTTACTCCACATGGGACAGAAGATCTGCACAGCTCTCTAGATCCTTATTCCTTGCATTACTATACTAAGCCTCCTATTGTATTGCAAAGGACTTGTACTCAACTCTGCAAGTCTTACACAGAATGCACAAAGCCTTGATCACACAGATCCAACTCTTGGCACTTAGCCTACATCACATAGATATATCATCCCCCCTTCCCTCTATATGGCCTAGACATCTATATATACATACAAAATAGGCCTAAACATGGGTAAACCCATGGGCCGACATCCCATTCTCGTTACATATTCCCAAAAACCCAAAAAGGGGCACAAAAGGGGGCCGAGATCTCATGATCTCCACTTTTTCTTGTGCTCCTCCTTTGATGGGCTGTTGAATTTCCAAAAAGGTCAACATGACCAAGAAATTCCCAAAACTTGGTTAAGGGCCAACAAGTGGCAAGTAATAATGATGAAAAATACATTAAAACAATGGCAGATTTACAAAATAATGCAGAAAATTTAGATAGAACAGATTATGAGTTTGGATAGAAATGGTCTACTAAGATTTAAAATCAGGTTGTACATATCAGATTCTGCTGAATTAAAGTTAACAGTTTTAGACGAAGTACACAAGAAGCCATATTCTGGTCATCCGAGATACCAAAAAACAGTAACAACATTGAGGAAGTTGTTTTATTGGCCTAATATGAAAGTCGAGACAGCAGAATACTTGTCTAAGTTCCTAGATTGTCAACAGGTGAAGGATGAACACCAGCAACCAGTCGGTCTGTTGCAACCTCTACCTATACTGGAATGGAAATGGGAGACTATATCACTGGATTTTATCACAGGTTTGCCTAGAACTCAAAAACAGAATGATTCAATTATGGTAGTAATTGATAAGCTTGGCAAGTATGCACATTTTATTCCTATAAAATCTACTTATAAATCTATTAACATCGTTGAAATATTCATGAAGGAATTTTTTAGACTGCATGGTATTCCTAAAATGGTGATTTCGGTTAGAGACGTGAAATTTACATCTATGTTTTGGAAAGAATTGTTTGCAGGGTTGAATACTAACTTGAATTTCAACACAACCTACCATCCACAAACGGATGGGCAGACTGAACGAACGAACCAAATTGTGGAATATATGCTATGAATGTACATAAGGATGAAACCAAGTAAGTGGGACGATTGCATGCACTTGGTGGAATTTGCATACAATAATGGTTACCAAACATCGACTAAGATGAGCCCCTTCGAAGTATTGTATGGCAGAAAGTGTACAACTCCAATTAGCTAGGATAACCCAGTTGATAGAATCATGGTGAGACCCGAAATGCTCCAGGAAATGGAGAATATGGTAAGAAAAGTACAGCAGAATTTAAAAGAGGTGCAGGACAGATAGAAAATTTACGAGGACCTGAAAAGAAGACACCATGAATTTCAAATTGGAGACCACGTGTATTTAAAAGTCAAAGCAAGAAGAAGTTCATTAAAGCTAGGAAACTGTTCCAAGTTGGCACCCATTTTTTGTGGCCCTTTCGAGATCTTAGCTCGAATGGACCCGTGGCATATCAACTTGCACTTCCCGCAAATCTGAAAATTCATAATGTATTTCATGTTTCTTTGTTAAAAAAATATGTTCATGATCCTACTCACGTGATCGATTGGAACATGGTGCAGGTGTAACCAGAAGGATAGTTCCAAGTGGAACCTCTGTGCATTCTGGACAGGAGAGAAACAGTACTACGGAACAGAGCCATTGCTCAGGTAAAAGTGCAATGGAAGCACTTTAGTCCTGAGGAGGCCACTTGGGAGTTGGAGGAAGATTTGCAGAAATATTATCCAACCTTTCTCCGAGAAAGGAACAAACACTGAGGATAATGTTGTACTGAATGGGGGGAAGGATTTAATATCCCCAAAAATAAATTATTATTATAGTCTGAATTCACTTAGGAATTTATTTCTTTTTTTGGCAAATTCAAATTTGGAAAATTATTGCCATTTATGGCAATTCTGAATTTGGAATTTAGTTAATTGTAATTTATTATTGTGACTGTTGGGCAAAGATTTGATTCACTCAACCAACTCTTTGACTATGACACTTGTAAGAGACAAATATTTTTTATATTTATTGTTGAGGGACAAATGGAACAGCCAGGTTGAAATCATCTGACCATGACTCCATGAGTGGGGAACAGGCTTGAACTCCCTCGGGGCTGAATTTTACAAGTGGAAAATCAGGAATTTGGCCATTGGCGGCCCCTGAAAATCAAGGATTTGGAAATATGCAAAAATTCCCAAGGGGAAAAGACCTAGGCACAAGATGCTTTTGCATATAGAGGATATGAGAGGAGGCAGGGTGATGCCTAGTATGTTGGACAAAGAGATCACTTGTTATTATGAGCATTGTTTCTAAGTGTGAGGCAATGGGGAATTTTTGATCTAAAATAGGACTATAGTGAAAGAGGAGCTTGGGAGTTCTCCCTCATGGATTCATGGTCATGCTAGGGGGTGAACAGAGAAAGTGGATTGGTCGTTCTTTTCTATGGCTGGGAGGAACTTAGTTGTTCCGTTTGTTGTTTCAGCACCTTGTTCAGATATGTCCATCTACTCATTTCCTAGTTTAATGTTCTATTGGTTAAATAGCTAGTAGAATACATCTACTTAATTCTAGATGAATTTTATGTTGATTAAATATTTGATAGAATACATCTACTCATTTTCTAGTTGAATGTTTTGTTGATTAAATCACTGGTAGAATGAAATGGATTTAGAATAAGCCTCTACAATTTTAGTTTTATTTAACCAGTAAATTGAAGAAAGCTAATGTGAAGTTAATTGCAATATAGTTGAATCATGTGTATATATGTATATAGATATAGGAGATACATTCTATCTATAGACAGTAGAAATAATTGTGGTATGAATTCGTAACTCATATTAGACCTAAAAGATATATATGTATATACATGTTTTATGGATCTTTACAATGTCAAGTGAAGATTCTGGAGATGATTAGTACCTATATTTACACACACACACACACACACACACACACACACACACATATCGCAACATGAATAAAGGTACAAAGCTATATAAATGAATAACACAGCAAGTTGTTATTAACTTTGTATAACTGAAATTTCAAGCATTTCCATAGGATCTGACGATATTAATGGAGTACATGGTTACAGTCCCCTTTTTCATTTTCAAATAACCCAGAAGTGAATGTTCAGTGATAAGTATTCATAACCATACTACCTATTACAATGTCGGACAAAAACGAATCTACAAATTTTACATAACACATGTGATCATAACCTTTAAATAGTGAGATCGTATTTCAAATCTAGGGTTTCCCTTCTATCTTTTTTGTTAAAAAATGAAATTACAAGTAAACCAGCTATCCTTGGAAACCTGGTATAAAATTATCATAATAATAGAACCCTGCAGCAGAACTATGTATCGCAGTGAAAAAAACCTGGAAACTTAGATTAAACTCTGGAAATCAGAACTCGAATACCTTTTGCAAGCACGACGATATCTGAATCTGCTAACCACGAAAGATCTAAGCCCTGCAAAGGATATCGGGAGTTAGTAAGTAGGATTATGAAGAACCAAGGAATTAATAGGAACAAAATTATTCCAAGAACCAGTGAACAACGAAAATTAAATATGAAGGGGCAAGCAACATTCAGAAAGGAACCCACAAAAACATTTTATTAAGGAGTCAACACCGTGTCAATACTTAGCTTGAGGTGGCATGGGGTTCTTCTTTCTTCATCAGTGGCGTTGAGCGAACGGTCCATAGACGAAGGAGGGAAGTGGAATTTGAAACATCTGATGGGTACCCTCGCAATGGAAACAGGGGTCCCATCATTAGTCTTGCAACTGAATAGAATAACCAATTGCTCAGAATGTATCAAACATTTAAACAGCATTGAACATGCAACATATATAGCATAACTGGAATTTCAAAGAACGCATAGTATAAACCATGATTTACAGAGTTGCCTGATTCAGATTACAGATAGGGTTACAATATTGTTCTCATAATTAACTAAACCTACAACTTGAAGATAAAGGAAATGCAATCAAGGACAGGGTTATGGATAATTCAGGATCCTTTCCCTCGATGCGAATAAAGTGAAGTTTAATGAACAGATATCTAAAATCCAAAACAGGGTAAATCCTTCAATATAACTAAGACTCTGGAATGATTATACACATTGGGAACCTTAAGATTGTATATATGCCTATACAAAACATGAGTAAGGTAAGTGGAGTTAATTCCATTAAAACCTTACATGACAGTAAAGGGAATCCTTATCACAACTACAGGAACTGGTTCACGACTTCTCAACTTTTAATCCAAGAATGAAAATTTTCAATAGTAACCACAGGCAAGAGTCGATAGCTCGAAGACTTAGTACTAAATCAAAAAGGAGTAGTAACAATGTAAACCATACCTAAAGAGAATGTCGTAAGTAAACAACCAATTAAAAGTGTGAATTTAAACAACAAGAATCGAGGTCCTGGTCTCGATGGAAACCCTCATGAATGGTTAAAATTTGACTATGGAAGAATACACATAGGACTTTCATATACAGTTACACTACATGAAGCATTACGTTGAATTTTTAGGGTCACTGTAATAGGGTTCTAGCCACTTGATTTCAGCGATAGGTATTCCGTGAGAAATTCCAGCAAAACGCAAGAGTCTAAACAATAAAGAGGCGGCCGAGGATAACGATTGTTGACAAAAACCCTAACAAAACCTTACGAGGCTATTCCTGAATCCAGAAACTGAACCGCCTGTGTAAAATTCTTACCAATTTAAGAAAAAACCTTGAGTAACGAGTAGTTAACCTCATGAGAGAGGTGAAAGTCGTAAACCACCATAAGTTAGAGACTACGTATTATATCCAGATCTGGGATAGAAGTACTACAGGGAGATGAGTTTAGCGAAAGGAAGGTCCCAAACTAGCAAACCGTAAAGAATTTATTACAGAGACAGACTTAATACAACTAGCCTTCCACACTTCTTTTCTACAGTTAAATTCAAGCGTTAGAGTTCGTGAACTTACCCGGTAATGGAGGAAACCGGGCAGACGTGTAACATTGTGTTTGCCTTACGCGGAGAAGGAACACCCTCATCGTCGATAGTTATACACAGAGCGGTGTTGTAGAGGCTAACTTAGACAATCTTTTACGAAAATGCATAAGCGAACCAAAGGAAAAATGGAGCATTAGTTACCCAAGTTCCCTCGTATCATAGAGTAATGGAGACTGGATGCCTCAGGTCCTCGGGTCATGTGACTATGGACACCTGGCGTATTCATTTTGGTCACAATGACCTAGGACCAGTACCGTGCAGGAAACCTCATAACTCCCAACCAGAGAATACAATGTAGTTTTGGACCAGTATTAACTGTGCATTGAACAGATCCCACTAACCCTATTAGTGCTAATCCTTGTCATGAAATCGAATAGCTTCCATGATGGATAGTGAGCTTCAGGGTGGTGACTTTCTGTGCCAGGTAGGTTCCTAACCCCGACGTTAATATGTGTATCTGGGTGACCATGTCGTTGTTCAACTAGTGTATGTAAAACCCACTAACTACTGTATTGAAAACCCTAACAAGAAGACCAACGAGACTGTCCACTACTGTGACAGTTAGGGTGTGTGTTCAATTAGGTTCTGGTCATTGCAAGGAGGCCATATGCGACCAAGGGTAAAACCTTCAAGTAAAGACACATGACAAAGCACTCTTTAAACTCAAAAATATGTGTTGCCTTGGAAAATATAGATATAAGAACCTTATGTTAATGTGTTTGCTTCTAATAGTAATGTTTTAAGTGCAAAGAGATCAAGTATAATAGAGTAAAGGAGTTTTAATGCACCTAGCAAAAAAAACTTAGTTGGAAATTTTGGGTACATTACAAGCTAGAGAGCTAGGAGGCAGTAAAAAGGCACAAGACAGAGGAAGAAACATTGAGGAACAAGGGAATATACGAGGGCCCAATTGGGGAAAATGAAGATGAACTAATGGAATTAGATGATGGGGATGATATTGATATAGGAGATCTAGATCTATAAAGTATTGTGAAAGCCTGTAGTTAACAAGAGGAAAAATCCATACCGACATAACTACTACAACTCTTCAAAGAATCCCAAAGGAAAAGAAATCTTAAATAGTGTGAAACTATGGGTAAAAACTCTTCCTCACTCCTAGGAGTCCATGTTGGAGAAATTTCTATTTTCGGTAAACTAGTTCAGTGGGAGTTAACTAGCTAGTTATATTTTAGACTTTCTATTTTAGATCATCGATATTATTCTATTATGCATGCATTCTGATATTATGGAATTTTATGTCTTATATATGAGTGTATTCCACTCATCCATTGTATCATATTGATCATCATCTACGTATCAATCATCAGCTCATTGGAGCAGTCTGAAATATTTTCTCATTCTTCCATATTGAATCTATCTTTCCTTTTTGATAAGATTTTTTTGTACTTGCTTTAGCTAGATCTCCTGTGCATATTTCTATGAAACATTGACATGGTATCAGAGCTACCCTACTTGGAGAAAGCCAGACAAACCAAAGAATAAGGAAAATTGTAGTTTCGGCAAGCAAAATCTGTGGTCGTACCTTTTGGCGGTGATTTCTCCAAAAATATTAACTTTTTTAGGAAACGGCTCGAGAGATAAGTAAAGCATTCATTCTGAAAGTGGGTTTTCAACCGTTTGGCGATATTCCTCACCATTTGCTCAGAAAGCAAGTCATAAGATCGCCTCTTGAAACTGATACGAATTTGTGGTCATACATTTCTACACTGATTTTTCCAAAAATATTAATTTTTTGAGGAAACATCTCAATAGAGAAGTAAATCGACCCATTATGCAAGTGGATTTTCAACCGTTTTGCGAGATTATTCACCATTTACTCAGAAAGTAAGCCGGAAGATCACCTCCTGAAATTGATACAAATCTGTGGTCGTACGTTTCTGCAATGATTTCTCCCAAAATATTAACTTTTTGAGGAAACGGCTTGCAGAGAAGTAAATACACCCATTCTACAAGTGGGTTTTCAACCATTTGGAGAAATTCCTCATCATTTTCTTAGAAAGTAAGTCATAAGATTGTCTCCTAAAACTGATACGAATTTTCACTTAAAGTGCCCTTTCTGCAGTGATTTCTTAGTTTTTCACTTGCAGATTGAGAGTAAATTTTTAGGGGTTCTCAAAAACAGCGGGAGAGATGGATAGGAAACCTGTTATACAGTCAAACTTGGTGGTAATCCTCACACCATACAATTATTTTTATTGAAATCCCAAGGCAGAATTCCAACTCAGAAGGAAAGGATTGTACAACTTGACAATGGGGATAGAAACAGAACCTACATCAGCAATTGAGAAGATGATATGGGGGAACCAAAAGGATGAAGCCACGGGAATTCTTCTTGAATTGATTTCAACTGATCTATGGTTTCATGCTATCACATGAAAGACTCCAAATGAGATCTAGACCACCTTGGAAAGTCTGTTTGGAAAGACGAAGCAGATGAGATGTCATATGCTTGAGGTAGATTTGAATACTTTGTATCCTAAAAGTTTTGATAATATACAGGATTTCCTTACTAATTTTAAATATTTGATATTGATCTTAGAAACTTGTGGTATTGATAAGTCTAAACAAGTGGACCAACTTATTCTAACAATCTTGGCCAAACTAGGACCACAATATGGTGTTTATGTTTCCACTTTCCATTCAGGAAGGTATCTCATGGGAACAAATTGGAATATGTCTACCATGGATCAATTCATTGATTCTCTCACAAATGATCAGGAAAAACTTATTCATATGGACCTAATCAAGGATCCCAAAGCACATGTACTCACCATGCATGATGGAAAAGGATCATCCAAACAGAACGGGAAACAGAAACAAAACGAGAAGGAGGGATATTCCAAACCCTTTAATGATTCTTCAGGTTCCAAAGACTCTTCATATTCCAATAAGAAGGAGAAGGGAAAGAAGTGCACTTACTGTAATAAACCGAATCATGAAGAATCCACATGCATGAAGAAACAGATCGATCTTATGGCACAGGCACTTCAGTAGAACAACCTTGAAAACTTCATTCCAAAGGGAGTCAAGAAGCAGAAGGAAGAATATCCTACTCCTAATAAAGGTAATCGTCATTCTCTTGTTGCAATTAATTCCTCATCTGATTCATGGATTATAGATTTGGGTGCATCCCATCATATGGCAACGAAAGAGGAAGTTTTATCTTCTTTGATTCCATGCTCAAGACCCCATATTCTCATGGGGGATGATACTCCAGTAGAAGTAGCAGGAGAGGGGAGAGTGGAACTCCATAATGGTAGTTTTGAGAATGTCTTACATGTTCCAAATATTTCTATGAATCTTCTCTCAGTTTATCAGATCACTTAGAAAGGTAAAAAGGTTGAATTTACATCAGATTCAGTTTCAATAATTGACATGTATGACAATTCCATCATGCAATTGGTGAGGTGGATCACAAGTCAAGGTTGTATAAATTCACTAAGTTTTCTGATGAAGATTCATCTTTTCTACTTACACATAAGGAGAGTACTTTGCATGCACCTCCAGTGCAACATGCATATACTCTTGTGCTTCCATCAGTTTTAGACATCAGAGATGATTCCATACACTCGTATTTTGTACATGGAAATAGGAAGGTAGTATAGCCAAATAAGAAGCCAACGTTGAAGCTTCAGCATATGCCTAAGAAGGCGCAGTTCACACTTCAAGAAACATGTATCCTTGCAAGGAATCTATTAGATTCAAGGAGGAATCGATCTTAGCATGAGGAGCCTTCTCATGTACTTTCAACTTCAGAACCTGCGATGCCCATGCATTGCTATATGGTTCAATATTCTGATCCACAACTCTACAGTGGGGTTGTGGGAAAACCATTATGGAAAGCATCCATGCAGAAGGAGTATGAATCACTCCTAAAGAATCAAACTTGGAATCTGGTTCCACTTCCACCAAAAAGGAATATTTTCAAGTGCAGATGTGTCCACATGATCAAGAGGTACAAGGCTAGACAGGTTGCCAAAGGAATTCATCAGATCCATAAATATTTCTACATCTTCATGAAGACTTTCAATGAGCATAAGTTTCAAACTTTGCGGGATCGTCTTGCAGTGAAGAACACAGTTGTGTAGCAGCTACCATTTTCTTCTTTTGATGCATTGTCTTTTGAGGGGGGTTTTTGTTTCCACGTGGTTTTCCCTCTTTCCTCATTTTTATTCAGTGTTCATTAGTTGCATTGTACATGAGAATCTAATATGGCCTAGTAGTCGGGACTCATTTTTTACTCCATAGTGATGTTAAGAGGGGGTGTTGGAGAAATTTCTATTTTCAGCACACTATTTCAGTGGGAGTTAACTAACTAGTTCTATTTTAGACTTTCTATTTTAGATCATCACTATTATGTTATTATGCATGCATGCATTCTGCTATTATGGAATTTTATGTCCTATATATGAGTGTATTCCACTCATTCATTGTATCATATTGATCATCATCTATGTATCAATCATCGGCTCATTGGAGTAGTGTGAATATATTTTCTCATTCTTCCATATTGAATCTCTCTTCCTTTCTTGATAAGATTTGTTTGTACTTGCTTTAGCTAGATCTCCTGTGCAGGTTTTGATGAAACATTGACATTCCAAACTTATAAGCTCGAGGACCCAAAGAAATTATCCAAAGAAGAAAATAAGTGAGGAAGGAATAATAATTGGTAGTTGCTTCAAGAAATTCATGAGCAACTGATCAAATCTGAGTAGTGTGGCCTCATCATAGATAAGTTTCCTCCCAACCCTTCCCCTAGTTATCAATGGAATTCATAACTTGGAATGTGATAGGTATTAATGGAAAAATCAAGCACATGATGATATGGAACAAAATATATGCAAAAAAAACAATGGTTATGATGTTACAAGAAAGAAAGTGTTACAATGAGATCCTTCATAATCTGGAAAAAAAATGTTGGAAAGGATGCAAGGAAATCATAGTGAATGCTAGGGGAGTAGCAGGTGGGCTAATCATTCTATGGAATCCCATGGAAATAACATTGGATCATTTATTGGCCACAAAAATTACTATATCAGTTAGATTTCAATTGATTGGTACAAACAATTCTAGGTACATAACTGTTGGGTCCCCATTTTGACATCATTTTAATTGTTAATTAAACCATCTTATCTACCTTTTTATTCACCCTTTTAATGAAATAAACCTCTGTTACCATCGTATTCCACATTTACACAAGATTTATTTGATCAAGAAAAATTAAGCTAAATAAAGATTATTTTGTGATATTTTCTTTATTTTTGATAACTTAGAAGTACCAAAGTTACCTAGAGGTTATATAACACTATGTGCTTCAATTTGTCAAGGATTGTAAATATGTCATGTATCCTCCAACATAGCACCATAAAAGCCATATATAGTAGTTTGAAGATGATCCAGATTTTGTGTAGTTACCCAGCAACTTGAAGATGTCCTGCATATCACAGATTTATTCTAGCAGCTACAATCCATATGATGACAATAATTGGTCAAATAAACATTGCTACAACTATCTTATAAATAAATCATAAATGAGAAAAATAATTATATCAGTTGGAATTATATTCCAATTAATATTGGTAGGCTATGAAATAATATTAGTTGAGATTAGATACCAATTAATGATATTTGAGGATATAGATACATTGTATGTATATTTTGGTTATATATTGAATTTCTATTAAGTTGGGATTCTTTCCAACTAATGTGAAACTAAATCCTACTTTCATTCCTTTTATTGGTCATGTTTCTTTCCAACTTAAGTGAAACTAAATCCTATTTCCATTCATTGTATTGGTCATGTAGTTCTATTAAGTTGGGATTATTTCCAACTAAAATGGAACTAGATCCTACTTCCACTCTTAGATCATATTTCTTTTCTAAATAAATAATGGAGTTTCTTGTATTAGTCTCTCTATAAAAGGAGAAGACATACAGTGTTGAAGGGGAAGTTTAAAGAGGATAAAGCTATAGTTTGGAATTGGAGAAGGAGATCAAATGTATTTGAAACATTCTTGATAGTAATAAAATTATTTCTCATTTCTATTTCAATTATTCTTTATTTTTTAGTTTGATGTAACTTAGTTCAATTACTTTTTATTAATGTAATTTATAAGTTAAAAGGGCATAGAGATCTCCTTAATATGCATCAATGAAGGGCCCCCTTTTACAAGGAGAGATCCATGACCCATTAGAGTAGAAGTAAAGTAGATGTATTATAATTGATTTTATTTATGTTATTTTCTTTATTTCTATGTGTTATTTACCTTCATTCGATGTCTGGTGTGCATGTTTCAGATTTCTTTCACAAATTACAAATTAAACATTCATTTATTAAGATATATATTGAAATATACCAAAATGGAGTATTGTTGCAGAAAAGTTCAAATCTTAAATATGAACACTTAATTGCAGCTTGTTATACACCAGTGGATATAGTAAATTATAATTTAATAATGACTATGCATTAGTTGTAAGTTAATTTGAAAATGATTATTATTATTTAAACTCCATCTTTCATTTATTTTCATAATCTCTAAGTTAAGATTCAAAGCAGGGTTGCAATTTCACAAGAATCTAAACAGAGTATGAGTTACAGAAATTGACATTTACATAAATGAGAAAATATGTACAATGTGTTACAACAATTACCGACTCTAGTAAACTGTAATTTGAACATGAATATGAATTGACTGCATAGAATGATTTGTATTTTCAATTTGCACAAAGTAGAGTAAGATTCTTTTAATTTAATTCCTTAAAAAGTAATTTTTTTCCATATTAGAAAAGTTAAAGTTCTTTGAATAAAATAGATTTATCTTGCGTTAAGCATATAATCAGTTGGCACAAGTGACATAGTTTTTCACATACAGTGTAGGAATATCTCTCAAGTACAAAATGAACCCTGGGTTGATTATTAAATGATCAATAGTTAAATAAAACAATATTTAATTGACCCGTTGTTTTTGGTTCCATGGTCAGGGAGATATTCAAAATTAGGAAACTTGTTCATATTGGTTTAGAAAAAACACACATGGTAAATAGGGATTGACAAAAGGAAATTTCAACCACACTTCTCTATAGGATCTCCTACATAGTGTTATGCATTTAAAATTAGGGTCCATATAGTTGCATGAATTGAATTACAAACCCAAAAAAATCTTTAAGGTGCGGTAAGAGCCACCCATAGTACTAATTTCCTTGCAAGAATCTTGGTGAGAGGAATAATGCATTGGTTTTTTGAGGATTCCAATGAAAAACAAGTTAAGGGAAAGACATTTCAAGTTATGAATTGATTATATTTATAAAATTTATAAAACTTCCCTTAAGTTTTGGATTACAATAAAACAACATCACTTATATTTTCAAAGCAATCTCATATATTGGATAATGAGATACTCTGTGGGATCTATGGAGTTCCCATAGTGGTTATGTCAAGTTCTCATTTCCATCATACCACAATTTGAACCAAATGTTATAACGAACCTACAATGATTTCTCTTTCATTCTTGATTTGGGTGTTGTTTTTTCATTTGCTACAAGATCTTGTGAAAATCATATTGAAAAATTTAGAAAATAGGTATTCGCAATTTTGGTATGATGATTCCTTACATTGGGAAGTATATGCCTATGAAAAATCACACCTACCTATATCATCATTTGGGAGAAATAGCTTGTTGATCAGATTCTTATGGCATTTTGGATCAATGACTTTACTAAGAATAGAGTTGGGATAGTCAATTTTTGATAGGACAAATGGATATATATTTAAAACCTATTTCTATGGTATATTCTCCTATGAATCTATTTTACAACACAACTGGAATCACTTGTATAAGAAAGTTATGCCTTAATTATTAACTACCTATCATAAATCTTCACTACTAAAACTATCTTTTCCTAGGTTGTCCATTGGTACGTTTGACCCATAAACTCTTCATATGTGAAAAACAAAATTCTATTATCAATATCCACATGAACCTACCTTCACCTCCCATTAGAAACATATCAATATGATATCAAATGAAAAATTTATGTTCAAATTAGTCGTTTCCTATCTTAAAAACAACACTGCTAAAACTCTACCTCCTAGACTGATCATCAACATTTTGACATAGCAATTCAAAGTATTTGTAAAACATGTTTATATTGGATATATCCACATGACTCTATTTTCATCTCCCACTAGAATTACTTTGATCATACTTTGGATTAAAAACTTGTACTAAAAAGAGTCATTGTTGGTCTAAGATGGAAATTTAAAACAACTTTGTTATGTAGGTTGTTCTTTATCAGATTTGACACATTAATTCAAGACATGTTGAAAACATAACTATATTGTAGATATCCTTGGGAATTCACTTCAAATTTTCTTTGGAATCACTTCAATTGGATGCCAGACGAAAACATTATCAACAAAACATTGTCAGGTAGTCTAAGTTGGCCAACACTCCTCAGTAGGTAAAAAAGTGAAAATTGCTTATTATATCATTTTCATATTTGTTTTCAATGCACTACTTGAAATTATTTAATATTTATGGAGATAAGAAAAAATGTACACCTCTCTTCCTCCATAATCTCACCTTTTATTTTAGAAGAAGTGTTAAGTTTTTGTAGGTCACAAAACGATTAACCAGGTCGATTCATGATAGGATGATTTATAAAGACATCCAAAATGGCATATCACTGAGAAATTCAAACAAATGGAAGTATGGAAAGAATAAAAAAAAATGAATATTTTGAAGATCAAGTCAAGATATAGCTATAGGGGTCAAAGAGGCAATGCTACAAGGATTAAAACAAGTGCTACATAAGTCAAGAAATAATGATATGAAAGCAAGTGAGGCAATGATCCATCCTTATTCCTTATCACTTTTCATCATCTTATACAATGCCATAGTTGCCCAAGAAGACCTCATATTATCTATTGTTGCAAACCTATGGTATGCAAACACATTTTTTTGTTTTCCGAAGATAAAGAAGTTTCATTTGTTTCTTCATAATTTCATAATCATATAATTGGTGTAATCATTGCTAACCCACACTTCCTACTCCACTAACTCTTAACCTCCATATCTTCCTGCTCCACCCACTCCTAACTCACTCAATAAAGTAACTCATCTCACTTACATCACTGAGTTACTTAGCTATTGTATTTTCTTCATCAAAATATCAAATATATTGGAGACATTCTTGATAGTAATAAAATTATTTCTCATTTCTATTTTAATTATTCTTTATTTTGGGTTTCATATAATTTAGTTCAATTACTTTTTATTAATGTAATTTACAAGTTAAAAGGGCATGAAGATCTCCTCCATATGCATCAATGAAAGGCCCCCTTGGTTGCATAGAAGGAGAGATCCATGACCTATTAGAGTAGAAGTAAAGTAGATGTATTATAATTTATTTCATTTATGTTGTTTTCTTTATTTTTGTGTGTTATCTACCTTCAGTCCATGTGTGGTGTGCAAATTTCCTATTTTATTTCACAACTTATAGATTAAGCATTCATCTATTAAGTTATATTTTTAAATATACCAAAAGGGAGTATTGTCGCAAAAAGGTTTAGATATTAAAGATGAACACTTAATTGCATCATGTTATTACAACACTAGTGGATATAGTAAATTATAATTTGATAATGAATATGCATTAGCTGTAAGTCAATTGCAAATGATTGTTATTATTTAAATGTCAACTTTCATTTACTTCCATAATCAGCAAGTTAATATTCAAAGCAGGGTTGTAGTTGAACAAAAATCGAAACGAAGTATGAGCTGCAGAAATTGACATTTACATAAATGAGCAAAATCTGTACAGTGTGTTACAAGAATTATCGACTTCAATAAATTGTAATTCGAACACGAATATGAATTAATTGTAGAGAATGATTTGTAATTTCAATTTGCACAAAGTAGAGTAAGAGTCTTTTAATTTAATTCCTTAAAAAGTAATTTTTTTTTTGAATTAGAAAAGTTAAAGTTCTTTAAATAGAATACATTTATCTTGCATTAGGCATAATAGATAATCAATTGACACAAGTGACATAGTTTTGCACACACAATGGAACAATATCTAGCAAGTACAAAATGAACCTCGGGTTGATAATTAAATGACCAACAATTAAATAAAACAATATTTAATTGACCCATCAACAACCAATGTATATGGTCCATAGAGGATGGGGCAAAAAATAGTATTTCTCAAAGCAATACAGACCTTTCAGGAGATTATTAGAGAGAGGCATTGGATCATAGGTGGGGAATTCACTATAATTTCCTCACTAGAAGATAAACGAGGAAAATTCTGGTGTCTAGAGGTGGATAGTGAGCACTTCAAAGAAACCATCTGAACACTCAAATTAATTGACATAGAAACAAATAATGGAGTTCATACTTGAAATAATAAGAGAGGGGGATCTCAGAAAATTGCTTCTAGATTCGATAGACACTTAATCTCAGAGTCACTAATGAGCCTCGACTTGGACATAGAATCCTCCATTCTTCCCTATGTAGGTTCTAACCATTGGTCAATCATCCTAAATCTGAACATCACAGATAGACACAACTACAACCCTTCCACTTTGAGAAGTTATGGATGAAGCCTGGTAATTTTAAAGAAAATATAGCATGATGGTGGGCTAAGGCAGTTGTGTATAGGGGAACTAAAATGTATCGCTTCCATAAAAAATTAAAGAATCTCAAGAAACACCTTGGGAGTTGGAACAAAATAGTGCTTGGAGATATCTTTCAAGACAAAAGAGAGCTGGAAGAGAGGATGGATTGGGTTCTTCAGCAACAAATCATACTAGAAGGCCGACAAGAACACCTCATCTTGGTGGGAAAAACTCTACAACAATAATTGTAATTTAGACACATTGCGCAAGAAGAGATCTTATGGAGACAAAATTCCTACGTGCAGTGGCTAAAGGAAGGGGAATGAAACTCCAAAAATTTTCACCACACTATGATACAACACCACAATCATAATAGAATCACTTCTCTTCAAGGAATCGTCTACCACGGCTAGGGTTTTAAGACTTCCTTCTTAACCCAATTCCTAAATCTCACAACTTCACACAAAACCTCAAAGAATGCTAATCTAATAATAATATGATCTATAAATTGTCGTGGGTATTCCACTAGAAGAGTTCATCACAACAGACCTTACAATATTATGAGATATGTTATTATGCGGTTTATTACTTTATATCTCATGTTTAATATTACTAGCGTAGCACTCAAAATTATGGAAATAACTAAAACTGGAATAAAAGAAACAAGCAAATGAATGCACCATCCACACAAATGAACACAAGATGTGACCTAGGATTCAACCCAATATGGGATAAAATGCAACTAAAAGGTGAGGCATGTGCTCTACTCTTTTTTTCTCAGTTATGAAACGCAAGTACAAAGAAAGGGTCACTCACTATGGAGTTTCCATGGACATTGTGGCCTGAATGGATGCTACAAAATATTATATCTATTATGTTATGCTTCAATAACCCACCCCTAGATGCTCTGCTCAACTATGGAATAAAAACAATACCAAAAGAATGGAACCCCTTCCTTTTTTAGTGGCCCAATATTTAACATAGCCTAATATTTGTCTAAGCTTAGGGTTAGGATTGTTGCATGCCTCAACCCCCAATTAGTGTTAGGGTTTTGGATGCTATAGAATATTATTGAAAGTCTGCACATGACTAGCCCCACATGTGTGAGTAATGGGGGTTGACGTAGCATCGATTAGGTAGCATGGTGGTCAACAAGATAGGTCAAGTTGTAGGAGGCATAACTTCTACCAAAATCTAATTGAGGTGATTTTCACATCGTTGGAAAGCTTTCTGTATGTAGAATAGTGCCAAGGAGATGGGAGCTATGATCACAAAGTTTTGACCCCAAATAATGTCATTTTATGCCTCCAAGAAGTTTCTAGACCCCAAATCACCAAACCAAGACTTACCTCTAAAATGGGTCCAAGTCAATTCCTCCAATTTTTCCACCCAAAAAATACCAAAATAGATGACAAATTATATAATTATCCATTACAGATCCTACAACATTATGCATGCACATACTTACTTTATTATATTAAAGTATAATGAAATACAATGACTTCATTCTTAGACCTAGCAACTAATCTTATCCATTAATTTTTTTTTAAAACATGAGCTCTCTATGATGAAGGTTGTGATTCCTGACCTTATATTTATCAAATAATTGACAATGGATCTTTGTTGTATGGGATTTTTCCCTTTAACTTTATTGGTTAGTTATATTTTGTAAGCATGCAATGTAAAACATGTATACTAGAAGGTTATATTATGCAGTGAATTGAGGATGATAGGAATTTATTTGTAGTTGTGTTCTAATAGTGCAAGGGCTCGAGATTTAGTATAAAAAGGCGTGACAAAGCTTAGAGGGTTTGAATATTATAAAATGGTATGATAAGAGTTTAGAGGGGTTTGTCTTTGGATAAGATTATACATATATCTGAGTGGTTGTGCAAGATGGACATGTCCTAATCATATAATGGGTTGCAGTGTTAATGAAGGCTATTTGAAAGTGGATTTTTCTCTTTGTCCCAACTTTTCCCATTGTAAACTTTTGGGTTGATGTATTGTTCATAATTTTGTTAATATTATTTGTCATCCAATAACCATTTTTTTTTTTGTTATGAATTATGCATGTTTTTGATAATTAATGAATAAAATGTTTAGCTTATAGTGTACTTGTTGCTATTTTAATTGAAGGAATTATTTACAATATTGTAAAATGTTGCCATTCACAATTATGAGCTCAACATACAACATCCTTATAATATATATGTTTTAACAATGTGACAGAAAAATTAATCTTATAACCATTGCCTTTAAAATCCATTAGCATTCAAAAAATTGTTTTAACTTTTTTCTTAACAAAGAGTGAGAAGAGTGGGGTGGCAGGTGTGGGAGGGGTCATCCTAGACCTAGGAGGACATGAGATAGCTAAGTATACATGGAGCCTGGGGAAATCTATCAATAATCAAGTAGAAGAATATGCCATCCTCAAGGGAGTTCAGCTAGCTAAGAAGCTACAACTACAACATTTAATCATTATTGAAGATTCAAAAAACATTATTCGAAGTATGATCAAAGGAGCCACCCCCAATGTTTATCTAAGTAACATCATCAAAAAGGATAACTTAGAATTAGCAAGCATTCCCTAGATCTCATTTTACCATGTCAAAAAGGAAAATAACCATGGGCTGATACCCAAGCAAACTTGGCAATAACTCTACCAAAAGGGGATATTAACATAAAAAGGAAAATAACCAATGGGCTGATACCCAAGCAAACTTGGCAATAACTCTACCAAAAGGGGATATTAACATAAATGGGAGCATGTCTCATCATCAAATCCCATAATCGATGTACATCAGGTCTAATGTAATGCATGTCACACAGGTTTCGTACTCTCACAACTCCCCCAACGTCCTAACATCATGGGTATCCCCTAGCATATGCACAATACCTTTCAACTTCACACCAAATATTTCCACAACTCATTCTCCACTCGTGCAAGGTGGGATAATCAGGGCAAGGTACATTACAATTATGAAGGAAGCTTTGGTTGATACAATGGATTTGAGTCTTGTCGCAGGGTCTGGGCATGATCCAAGCTCATGAATAATCATCACAGAGAGTGGAAGTCCTGGTTCAAGTGTGGGCACAGTCATTCTATATTGGAAAAGCGAGATCTTTAGCATGAGACTCACAGATAAGGAAGTATTGACCCCTTCTGGAGGGTCAGTAGTGACCCCTTCTGGAGGGACAGTCACCAAGGAACTTGGTCGTGTAAAGGAGGCGAGAAGCAACAATCAGTTGTGTTATCGATTCAGGGCGTCGAGTCATCCAACATGTCTCGACATCACTCACGGTTTCAAGATCTCATCTCAGCAATGGAAGCTCTAGAACAGGAAGTGCATCAAACCCAATTTGACCAACGATATTTGTCGGCACGGGTCTCACAAATTTTAGATATCCTCGTTCAACATCGGGATGTTATGCACCAACATAATGATGAATTGGAAGCCATTAGAACTCAAGTGGAGCAATTGCAGATTCAGAGGGTGCAGTCTCCATCAACACTTGAAGAAATAACATCTAGTAGTGGTTCCTCCCCAGTAGCAGGTCAATAACACTTTGATTTGAACTAGCCAATACCAGAACAAGAAATGCAAGATGAAGAGAAACCCCACCCACCTCAGTCGGGTACTTAATGTATTTTAGGATTATACTCATACTAGGCGTCTTTTACAGTAGTTATTCTACAAAATTTTGGAATGTAAGAAAATTTTGCATAGTCCAGATACATATAAGAGGAGATAGGCCAACAGTAGGAATGTTATGGATGAAATCCTTACAACTGAATTTTGGGACTTAGATGTAAGTTTTAAACCTGTGAAGTAAATCAATGCATATAGATTCTTAAGCAAAACAAAAATTATTCAATGGCTCATACACATAGTACACAAAGATTTATATCGGAAACCCTTAACCAGGAGAAAACTTTTCAACGCTTCATTGTATTAATTTCATCATTCACCATACAATATATATACAATGTTTTTAGGTATTCCGTAGATACCAAAACCCTAATCCCTTAATCCGGGATTAATTTAGAAAACCGCTAAAAATAGCAAATACTGCAAAAAAAAAAAGTCGAGACGTTGCCCCGAATACTGCGCATAACCAGGGGGGGCATACCTGGCCCCCCTGGGACCCCCTAGGAAGCGCTCAGTGCACACGACACAAAGAGCACTACTAGAAGTATCGTCAGACGCAGTTGTCAAATCTGACACGTCCACACACACATGCAAAGATTATAACACATACCCAACATCGAATTGTATCTTTTTGCATGCCTTAGCCGCACTTTTTTGACTAATAATATCTTCCAATTCTTGTAAAAAAAAAAACGTGAAAAAAAACTCGTCCTTTACCCATTCTAAGAATGTAACAAAAAATTGATCTCATAACCATTTCTTTCATATTCTATTAACATTATAAAAAATGTTCTAACTTATATTTTAACAAAGAGTGAGGAGAGACGAGACCCATCATTGAAAGAGACAAGGTTCTTATCGCCAACATGCTTTGTTAATAGTATATCAATT
>ML779105.1:1577851-1594647 GCA_009831015.1 Picea engelmannii | reverse complement strand
GTAGTCTCAACAAATATTCATAATGATTGTGTAAAGTGTTCGTGATATTTCACGGATAAGCCCAAAAGGCAATGGAAAATTTTCCATTAGATTTCACATAAAATATTCTTTCTGCTTGCTGTTAGGTGTAATGTAACACAAATTTTGTATCAGGCACATACCCTGCTTCCTTGATATGAAGATGCAACATTTGCACATACCTGCAAAAGTGAACTGATTGGGCTTAATGCCTTGTTTCTACATCTCAATAAAGAGGTTCAAAGTATTTTCACTACTTTTGGGGTAACCTCACCCTGCTATTATCGCATTCCACAAGATGGTGTTACGCTTCGGCAATTTTTCAAACACCTTGAATAAACCCTCTAAGATTCCACTCTTTGCATACATGGTAATGATGGAATTCCCCATAATAAAATCACGATCAAATCTGGTTTCAATGATACAAGAATAAACTTGTCTACCCTGCTCTAATACTTCCAGGCTAGCACATGCGCTAAGAATACTCACAATTGTAAAATGGTCTAGCTCATTTCCTACCGACTGGAGTTGACAACACCTCCAACGCTTCATTATCACAACCAGTATGTGTATACCTTGCAATCATGGAATTAAGTATAGCCAAATCTAGTTTAAGCATTTCATCAAACACTTTCATTGCATCCTCTAAACAACGATATCTAGCATACATATCAACAAGGGTGTAACAAACAACAATATCTAACTCATATCTAGTTTTAATTGTGATTCCATACACCTGCTTTCTGAGTTCCAGAGCTGTTATTCTTATGGCAGCCCGCAGCACATTGCCAAAAGTAAATTCATCTAGCGTCATCCCAAACCCCTGCATTTGGAAAAAGAGATTCAAGGCCGTCTCACCCTACCCCTCCTGAACATACCCAGCAATAATTGCATTCCATGAAACCATGTTTCATTCAGGCATTTCGTCAAACATTTTTGCGGGCATTCTCTATCCACCCACATTTCACATGCAAGTCCACTATCGAACTACCCACAAAAATATTTTACTGGAATCTACTTCTAATTATGTCTTCATAGACCTTCTTGACATGTTCTAGAGCCGCCAAGTTGGCACAGGTGGGGAGAATGGTGGCAAACGTGAATTGATCCAGCTGAGTGTTATTATTTTGCATTTGGAAAAAAATAAAGGCCTTCTTGTCATAACCCTGCTTCAATAAGCTTGAATCATGGCAGTTCACGAGGCCACATTTCGCACAGGCATCTCATCCAAAACTCGGCAGGTATCCACTAGAATCCCACACTTGGCATACAAAACCATGAGCTTGTTGGCCAAGAAAATGTCTAGGTTAAATCCAGGTTTACTCATGTGGCTATGGACTATATACATATACAAGTCTAACCAAAAGCATTTTAACTTTGTGAGATACAGAGAATTCAGGACCTCCTTCAACTAGCCCTGCCTGCATAATGCTGTCACCTCCTCATGGATACCACTTGAGTCTCATGTGTTAATCGTGTCTAGTGCTTGTAAGTTGAGAGAAAAAAAGGGGAGAACCTAGATTTCTCACAGCAATGTCGAATTTTGAACTCTATGGGAATAAAATGTGTTTTGTGAATTTTTCCACGAATACATAATGAACGGGTGTGCCAATACCATAGTGGAATTTTGAAGAGTGTTACAGTTTTATAGATAAACCCAATTTGTACAAGTCATGCAATCATTACGGTCCAATGAGCTACACTACGTTGAGTAATTTCATCCAATTGTGTCTCTGCCATGCAGGTGCAGTGTTGAAACTGAACCTGCGACACCACTTTGTAACGTATCCAACTGTTTCTATGCTTGTTGAGATGGTAGGGTACTAAGAAATTTCACATTTTTCCCCTGATTTCACCATAACAACCAGATTTTTAATACTAGTGACGATACATATTGCAAATGATACCGACAATAAAATAATTTGTTTTATATGATATACCAACAATAAAATAATTTGTTTTATATGATATACACACAAAATTACATTTAAATAAACCATGGAGAATAACATTCACAACCACAACAACACCATTATATAATTCATAGCATTAAAACATAACAACACCGTATTTAACATAATCACAAACAATAAAAGAGAAATTTTACAATTTCTCTTTTATTTCACCATAATTACTATCAAACTTTGATACCATATAACAAAACTTGCTCCTCATTCAATTTTACATGTAAAATTATGCATAACACATTAACAATTCATAAATGTATATATATAGATAGATTATATAAGCATACAACAATTAACACATCAATACATAATGTAACAACATCAAAACACATTTAAACATGTCATTTATCTTTTATGAAAACAATGATTGGTTACGGACTTGTTGATGCTTGAATCCATTAGAACTGAAACGAGAACCTCACAAGGATGTAAATCCCCCTGCGTTTTTATAGAGATGGTACTTCTCTTTACTTTAAGATTTTCTTGGGACTTTAGATTGTCAGAGTATGGGACTTTGCAGAAGTTTGTCGTGGTAATTAAAGAAATATAAAGATTACAAGAAAAATAAAAGGAAAATGTTTTCTTTTCTTCTTTAAAGAAAGTTCCTGAGAAATGACCAGGAACCACGCACTTTACACATTTAAGCAAAATTTCTTCACATCCATCATAGTTAAACTAAAGATTTTTGTTTACATAAAATAAAAAGAAGATGATCTTCATGCATAAGAGACCTTTAACAGGGTGGACACATGGAAAACTCATTTAAAGATAATGATAGATCAATTTCAAATACTTTATACTCAAAATTCAGAGTTACAAAGAATAGTCAAAATAAATCCTGAAATAGCTCTCTTGAAATTTCTAAATATATATAGTTTGTTACATATTATTTGAAATTTAAAATGTGTTTGTCCTTAGGACTAGGATTGGGGCTCCTGTGGACCATAAAACAAATATATACAAGAATTAATCTTGTAGAAGGAGGATGGTGGGCAGTAAAAGAAGAACAAGACCTGGAAAGAAGAAAAGAGAAGTTATCAGACTTCTGTTAAACCTTTCTAGTAAAAAAAGTGGAGTAACTGGATGAAGGAACTGATAAAGAAAGAAAGATGTGATCAACATAAAATTACTATGATGGATGAGAGGAAATTTTTCTTATCTTCTTTAAATGTGTGAAGTGTGGGGTTCCTGGTCATTTCTCACGAACTTTATTTAAAAAGAAAAAATAAAAAACATTTTCCTTTTATTTTTCTTGTAATATTTATATTTCTTTGATTACCACAATGGACTTCTACAAAGTCCCATATTCTGAAGATCTAGAGTCCCAAGAAAATATTAAAGTATAGAGGATGACCACCTCTATAAAAATGTAGGGGGATTTACATCCTCATGAGGTTGTCGTTTTGGTCTTAACAAATTGAAGCGTCAACATTTTTGGTGACCATACTGGGAAATGATTTATTTTCAATATATTTGAGAAACCATAAATCTCCATGGCTCAAGGTTTAGAGAAGAAAATTCAAGAAAGTTGTTGCTTATTTTAAGCATGGATCATTTTTTTTGTAATTTCAAAAAGAAACGAGAAACGTCAAATATTTAGGAGAATGAACCCCCTCACAACTCCATTGGAGAAACTCAAAATGAAGGATTTCATTCATGTCATAATGTTCTTGTGTATTCTTCATCAATCCCATCAATTGTTTCGATAGATGCATCAAAAGGAACAATTTCCCAAATAAAAAGGTGACTACATAGAGACCCTTTAAATCTATCGGAAGAAAATTTTCAAATGCCCAATATTTCTATGGAAATATTTTCTACATTCTTTGGGAATGCTTTGGAGAATGCAGAGAAACATTTGTTTAGATTTCAATGTGCATGTGAAATTTTCAATCTCACTAAAGATAATGTTACATGTAGATTATTCTTGCAAACTCTACGTGGGAATGCTATTGAATGGTATAGTTCATTACTGCCTGGACCCATTACCAGTTGGGATGTACTAGAAACTTTGTTTATTAAAGAATTCATTCCATATGTTGTTTCCCACCCACCCTCTCCCACATGGACACAAAAGAATGAAATGAACGATTCAAAAGAAGAATATCATAAAACACTGCAAGACTTTTCTGAATCAAATCTTGTTGCTGAGAATGAAGGCAAGAATTCCAAAGACCAAGAAAAGGATATCAGCATCTCATATACTCCATATGAGGAAGAAATTAAAAATTCTCCACCAAATATGAAAGAAGAATTCAACCAAAATAAAGGATAATTGGTGGAAGAAAACAATTTTGAGAATAAAGAAGATAGCCATTGCATAGAAGAAGAACATTGCCAAGACATCACCAATGAAACAATAATCTTGAATGTGGAAAAAGAAGAAAAAAATAATTTTTTCAAGAAATAAATTTATCATTTGATTGAAGATAGCAGCATTATGGGGCAGCCAAGAGTATATTATATTGAATATTGGTTCGAAAGTATTGTCAGTTGGCCAATGCAAACAAGTCTTCTACACACATTGCTTGATCCCATTGGTGGTACATTTTGGGCATGCTCCTGATTTTCATGCTCCTGGATTATTGGTAGCAACCCCAATCTTTTTCTTACTACTGGAGCCCATTTCACAAGTCAATGGGATGCTCGAATGGCTCCATTTGAAATATTCTTATACCTAAGGTTCCCCTTTCTTTCAAGTAAGTTAGGGTAGGTATATCATGTATATATATATTTTGTTTCTTCAGTGCAATTTTGCATAATAAGGCTGTCAAACTTGAAGGTAATTCCATGGAATAAAAATAATTGCAAGAATTTATTCTGAAGATGTCTCCATGACCCAATGGAGAAGGTAGTTGGTCTTGAGATTTTGGTGTTCTCAGCAACCCATAGGGGGTCACTGTCCCGCAGTTGGAGCCAGTTGTTGACCAAAATTTGGTCACTTATATGTTCATGCTCCTGGAATAATAATAAAAAAGTGATATTGGAAGATGAATATTTTTTAACTATTATATGTTAATTGCATAGCCCTCGGTATCAGCTTCACCATGTATTTCGCAGAATAAAAATCAAAGTCTCTATGACCAAGATACACATACTTTTGTCTATAAGTCCAATGGAGGTATTACAAGAAGAAATATGAACAATATTCTAAGTGACATGTTCTCTCCTCTCTTTTCCCTTCACCTTTATTCATTCTCTCATTTTATACTTAGTCATTTTTTTTCATTATCTCATTACTTTCATATTCCCCTTACCATTTTCTACACTTAGCCATTTTTTCTTATTCCTTTCCACGTTCACATTCATTTCCCTTTTCCTTTATTTTCTCATTTCTTTTTATTTTCCTTTCCATTTTCATTATCTCATTTTTCCATTTCTTTCCTTTTCCCTTTTTCCTTTCCCAAATTTCACTTAATTCATTTATTTCCCATATATTTCTTCTCATTTTTCATATTTTCCATATTTCACATGACCCATTATATACTTTCTAGACTTTGTCTTATTTACTATGGCTTACCATGGGTTCACGGGTTGGTGATATTTCCTAGGAGTATGTTTTATCTCCACTACCCTCACAATGCACTTTGACTTCCGCCACCTTCATAATGCACACAACTCTTTTTACTACTCTTTACTATGTAACTCCTCCAACACTTAGTCAAATATATGAGTTACCGCGAGTTCACAGGTTGGTGATATAATATTTCTTTCATATATCAGGTGCAAGTCCATCCGATCGATTCTCCTCTCATATCCACTTTAGTTAACACTTATAAATTTTCACACTTATTTATTACTATGTCTAACCGTAGGTTCGCGATGATTTCTAATATTCTCACCTAACTTCGCATTCACATAACCCCTCAAACCTGCCATATTATTTTAATAATATTTTCCTATCCTAAGTTCTATGAGGAACATCTCCAAGTGACACATGGAACTTTATTAACCAATGATATATATCCACATGGATGTTAAATGGATGGTTCCACATAACAACTAATTAATGGAGACACGTGGCAACATACAAAAAGTGACACATGGTGTGATTTTATTGGATGACATATGGCAGATTTTTGGCTTACTGAGTAATAACATGTGGTAACATTTGGTTGGGTGACTCATCATTCCTGACTGGGCATATTGGTAGTTGACCAGGCATGCAAAATTATTATTATATTCAACAATTTTCCAAAGGTCGAATCCTCCAAGCTCCATAGTTTCTTCTATTCTCGTGTTTCTTGCTAAATATATCAAACACTTAGTATTATATGTCATGAAGAATCTAATATCCCAATGCATGTGGGATATACGTTTAAACCAAAAATTCAAATTTTATGAAGGGAAGCATGAAATTCATCCAAGGGCCCACATTTGCCCATCAATTTTGATCGACGGTGGTTTAGTGTTGATCATGCGGAGGCCATAACTTGAGCTCTGGGTGTCGGAATCACGAAAAATTTATACCGTTGGAAAGGTATTTCAGTGTAGAAGATGGTGGTATAGGTTTGAAGTGATGATATTTGATACATTGTTCTCATGAATTAAAATATCAGTCAGCTTCATTTTTAATGGGCTTGCATGACAACTCAACTTCATAAGCTCATATCTTGATATTTGGAAAATGGATTTGCACAAAATTTATATCGTTGTAAATATGAGACGAAGACTATCACATCATAGGTGGTTTACGTGGTTAATTTTTTTTTTTCACCTCCATAAAATTAAATTACAGTCGTCCTATTTTAATGGGAAATTAATTAAATTGTGAAAATAAAAGTTTAATTAAAACTTTTATTAAAAAATGAGAGGAAACCATTTTCAATATACATATATTAATAATGCGAGTTCATTAATGAGGTCTTAATGAGGCATTAATTAAAGAAAATTTTTCAATAAGAAAATTGTACGGAAATTTCTAGAAGGGAGAAACCCTAACTACTCAAGTAGTTAGAAAATCTCATCTTAAAAGGAGAAGAGAGGCTTCTTCAAAAGGTCCAATAATCAATGTTGTCAGAGGGGCAGGGAAGAAGATCATATGAATAATAAGGTACAAACATGGATACACAATCAAGCTTCTAATCAAAAGAAAGAAATCTCCATCTTCTCCATTTTTTTATATATATTCTTCTACACCACTTCTCATAGATTTATGCTCGAATCTCAGAGTTGGACACAAGGTTGAGTTGTTGAGTGTTTTTCTTGTATTATTCTAAGAAAAAAACTCAAAAACTATTCTAAGATATTTTCTTATATGATCATGGATTATTTGCAGCCACATATATTATTGTCAAATCTTTTGTAATGAAGAACATTTTTATTGAATAAAACTCCACAAAGAATTGCTTTGGAGTTGATCTTGACTGTATCTTGTAACTTTGAGTTTTAAGTATGAGGTATTTGAGGTTGACCTATCAAATTATATTTTGATCTTGATTGTAGTACTTTGTTAAAATTATTTGAGATGATCAAATCATTATCTCCTATGAAAAATATATGGATGTATTTATATATTAATAAGAATATTGTGTGTGATGTTGATCACAATTTAATTATGATGTTGAAGCCGTCCTTCAATCTTTTCTAATTAAAAGACTTTTTCTGCACATTGGGTTATTGAAGAACCATTTTCATATAAATCTAAGCACTAAATATTTGGGTTTTGCTTCCTAGAACTCCCTATAATCCAATATATTCAAAGATATATCGTTTATCCAAAGAGGAGAACCACCTCTCTAAAAATGAAGGAGGACTAATGTCCTCATGAGGTTTTCGTTTCAGTCCCGACGGATTCAAGCGTCAATAGGACCTTGGATGTTCCTCCTAGTTGTAGACTCCATTGTTCCATCTCTCTCAGCAATAGGTCATCCCTGATCTAGGGATATGACTCCACCAGGGAAAAGTCTTACCTAAATCCATCTATGGTCTCCTAGACAGTGAAGTTGTTCTCTAGACAAGGTACCAAAATCCAATAACAATTCCAATATATAGCCTCCCATTCACCATTAGTATTCAAAACCCAATGAAGTGTACCATATTCTCTACATCTTACTCCCTCAGGCTATCTCACTTCCCTTTTAGGGATCTAGCATAGGCTGCCCAGGAAGTCTCTAAGCACTATGGCTCTAAGAACTCTAGTTTCACTTAGGAGCCTCTAGGCACCCTCTAAGCTTCGCACCTTGGGAAACCCCCAGGATAATTATCATTCCGGGGCTCTAGCCTTCTTCAAGGAAACCCATCGATAATCATGCATTGAATCCCCAATATAACTCACCTAGAATTCTAGGTATTCACGGGAAACACGAGGTTACATCATTTTCCTAGCTCAGCCTCCACATACCCAACAAGACTTGTAGGAAAAAATGATAACACAATGGTCGGAATGGTTTCTTTCTCACTAAACCCCAACTTTATATATGCATGCCTCTATTTTGACACATGGCACCCAAGGCCCACATTCCCCTTCCCTTGGGAACTCAACCCCATAACTTAGGAACTTAGGTTATATCTCATAAAGTTATGAATTTATGCTTCTCTAAGGTTATGACTTTATGAATTAGCTAATGTACCCTCATAAATAGACTTGAGAATAACATAAGGTTGTGAATTTCTCTTAGGAATAAACCCCCTCACCTTTCCCTTTCATGGAGTCCTATATCCCCACACTCTTCTTGTCATATGGTCTATAGCCATGGTGTTATTTTTATTAATTAGCACATATGTACAATTTACAATACAGGCTCTTTGACCTTTAATCATCACAGGAACTCCAACCCAAAACATACTGGTTCACCAGCCTAAAATATCATATGTACATATACAATTACAACCAAGGGGGGGGGGAAATGGGGGTATTACAAGATTGGGTAGAGATATTGACCACACGAGACCTACAAGTGGTTATAGTTTTTAACTATTTAGTGAATCAATCAATTGGATGAGAAAGCGGTATGACATAGTTTCATTATCAAATACAAAATATAAGTACATGGAAACCACTCATGGAAGTCAAGAAGTTATATTGTTGCAAAGAGTGTGTTTAGGTACTGGTTTTGTTTAGAAAGTAGTAAGGATGGATTTTGATAGATCAATTGCAATTTTTTTATGGCAAAGAACCTTGCTTATCACTCTAAAACAAAGCATATTGATGTGTAGTACTATTTTTTAATGGATTTCATGGTTGTAGTAGTAAAGTGTAGTTGGAGAAGGTTGATAACTTGAAGAATGTTGTAGACCCTATTGAAACATTTATTTTTCTAAGCTTTAGACTTAAATAGGTTTAATTCTCGTTAAATAAAGACAAACACACACATGGATATCACCATTGATGAGGTCTTACTTTTGATACAACAATCCTAAGTTCTTGAAAGTTATGGAGCCACCCACTAGTTAAAGGGTCAAATCGCTAAAAGAAGTCTTCAAAATATCAGTTTTCAGGGTTTCACAGACCTAATAGTCCAACATATAAAGAGTCTCAATGTCCCAACATGCAAAATCGTGAAACTTTGATAAGTTTTAAGCCATGTTAATTAAGGCGATAAAAGCGATTAGGACTAACTAATCACATCGTGACTTCGCGATTCGGGGATCCCGCCTCGAGCGACCACCAAAGTCCAGACATACGAAATTGCAAAACTAGTTTAAAATTAAACCAGGTTAATTAAACGATTAATAATGATTAACGATAATTAAGTCATATCATAGTTTCGCGTTTCGGGAATCCTGTCTTGAACGAAAACTTGAAATCTCGATACCTAAAGTCATGAAACCCTGAATTAATCACATTTAATTAAAAGGTTAAACTCGATTAATATTAATTGATCAAATCCCGATCTCGCGATTCGGGGATCATAACTTGAAATGAAATAAGATCGTCTGAGACTCCAAACCCCGAAATGGATTAAGGTTAAACACGATTCATTAACAGGATAAAACTTGATTTATTAACATCTTAAACAGTCTTATCTCTTGTAAATTTTACGTTGGTTTGAAATGCGGGTAAATTCAAATGATCTCTATGCTTTTCCCAGATCACGAAATATCGACCATTAATGACATTAATAGCTGATTTAGGGAAATGATTTCAAATAAGATCATGCTTTATCACCCAAATCTTTTGAATAAAGGAATTAAATGCACTGTCAGAAAGGGTCTACGCAGATTGATACACTTAAGGCAAAGAAGATTTTTCATTTTCTGAATTACATTCTCGTTTTCACAGAGCTTTCTTAACGAGATACTCAACCCTGTGCATTTTCTGTGACAAATAGCAGGTTTGTTGTTTTTAGGACTGCTACCATGCCGCCATGAAAAGCAGCTAAAGCGACTAGTGAGGGTTCAGGCCAGAGTTCATATGTTATCTCTGATACCTCACCCAGAAGTATAAACATAGTTAAAGCCTGAATGAACGTCTTCAACATCCTATAGTATGAGTGGGTAAATTGCCCTGATGATTCAAGTGACAATGAAAAGGAAGACTTATCTATCAAATACAAGACTATCGCTCAGGAAGAGATGCATAAGTTAGAAACAAGGCCGAGTCTTTTACCCTACAATGACATTATTAAATGGGCACTAGATCATGTGGATGTCCCAACTAGAACTATTTTCAATTATCAGAAGGTCGTTGTTGGGTTTTTTCGGCCGGAACACATACAGGTGATGTATAAGCTATCTCCAACATCAAACTTCATTCACAATACTAGTTTTCTAGAGAATTTCAGCAAGAAGGAGTGTGATCAATATGGGAAAAATCTTTCAGATTTGATCAAGGATTGGTTCTCACGCCCCGAAAAGTTCAAAGTTGATTATCATGGCATATAATCAATCTCATCATTGCAACCACATTATATAGCCATGATGATGTGCAGACTTTATGGAAAAGATAACACAACCCATTTCTTTCTACCATGGGTACCCATTATACACACAGTGGAGGAAGGTTATTCTTTCAACTGGGCCAAGATATTGTCAGACAGTCTGGCTAGTGAAATTACAGAATACAAGACAAATAAAGCCAAGGGGCAATCAACTTCATTTTTTATATGGATGCCATCTGTTTCATGACACCTTTCCTACTAATGGGCTAGAGCTGGACTCCAGATAGCACAGAACCAATTCATATTTATCATTTAAAACTTTGGGAGGACAAGGTGAAATATTTCTTTTATGAAATTTGTAATTGGGTAGCGGTGTCGATGGACATTGCTATTTTTGGTCACCCACCTCCCATAATTTCAGATACAGTTATGGATAACCTAGATAAAGTGGCAGACTGGTATATTGAGGAGCACTTCTCTTACATCATAGTGTTTGGTTGTTCAGTTCCCCCATATTCTTTACCGTAATTTTTACCAGACTGACTGGTGTGCCGCGAGGTTGCACGACAAACTATACTCGACGATATTAGCAAAGAACTCAAAGCCGTACAGAAAAAGGTATCGCCATCTTTTCCCTTACAGACTGATGTATTTTCTTTATTGGATTTCGGCCACTCCAGAGTGCAAGCTACGACATTAGAAGAAATAAAGCTGGTTAACATTGAATTTAAGAAGCAAAACTCGCAGAAGGTTGTGGGTAACCATATGGCTAGTTGCAATATTAAAAAGTATGAACATGAAGAATCCCCTCGGGATGAAGTGTTCCAAGGGGTGAGATCTTACTAAGAAGTTCTAAGCCGAGTTAGAACCCTATCACCTGATAAAATGGTTGATTTTTACAACTTCTAAAAACACCGAAGAAGTAGTCTTCCGAAAGTATTAGAAGGGGAAAACCTGATGGCTCCTTCTACACAGCAAACAAAGACCCAGAATCCAGAAGGTGGGAGCTCTAGCAAACAAGAAGCCCCAGAAAACTCAGAGAAGTTTGAGATCTCGACTCAGAAAAAGGATATCCCGACGAGAGAAGTATCTGATGACCAAGCCAAAGATCAACCAGAGACATTAACAAAGCAATGAGAATATAGGCCACTGTCTTCACCAAATAAATCAACTACAGATGAAACCAAAAGATAATTATCCACAAAAATCGGCAACCCCATTCAGAGTGTCATGCTGTTACAGTCCACTAGAAGAAAACCCAATATGGAGGTGATACTCATAGGATATCTCACGCCCATCTCTATTGAAGAGATACCTCCCTCATATTTCTTTTTAAGTAAGAAAAGGAAAGCTATGGTGAAGAAAGAAATGCACCAGAAAGAGGGTGCAACGGTAAAAAACCATAGAGTATTGTTGGCTGGATATATTTTGGAAGATGAAGATTTTTCTACAGAGGTAGCTGACTCTTTGGGAGATTTTGAAACAACTAACCTATTCTCAGTCGATAACCTAAAAGAAAGACTAAAGCAGAGAAATCAGATGATAAATCAGTTGCAAAATCAAATAAGGAATGCAGAGAAGAATGTCAGAGAAGAAGTCAATAAAGGACTGGAACAAGCTAGAGCTAGTGATAAGCAAGAAATCCAAATGCTCAAGTCTAGTATTGACGAGATGCATAAGAATATGCAAGTGAGCGAGACTACCTAACAAGATGAGTTGATAAAAAAATTGCAAGACAAGGTCAGTTCCATTGAGAAAATGGTTGTGGATATAGCAATGTTTCAAGCTCAAGTGTTGGAGGTGCTAAAGAAACTAGAAATAGCTCAACAAAGCCTGCTCTCTAAAGTAAAAATCGTCCAAAATCATTCTCAGGGGATGGATGAAGCATTAAGTAATATTGTTTTAAGAGAGAGAGAGGTTATCGTTGCCTAAACTACCTTCCAAGAAGAGGTTATATCATCAGCAAAAGAAGGAAGAGCTATGGCATCTGGGTTGTCTATTTCAGAGAAAACCAGAGGTGATATTATACTAAAGACTTGGGAGTCAAACATAGTTGAAGGTAGAAAAATGGGTAAGGAATTGAAAGAATCTTGCGAAGAAGTTTTTTGTTCACTTAACAAAGAATTGTTAGGCTTTGATAAAGAAGATAGTTCTGGAACACTGGGTCAGCTTAATATAGCCAAACATCAACTTGACATTAAAACAAATATGGAAGAAGCACAAGTTGAAATATCACAGATAAAACTGGTCGATATCTATTGGCACAGGGGCAGACCCATGGTTCAGCTCCAAGAGTGCACCAACAAGCCCTAGCTACTGGCCCTTTTGAAAGCACCTGTGAAGTAGATGCAGTCTCACCCGAAGAAGCTATGAGGGGGTTGTAGGACAGAGATGTCTACAACCAGGGGAATATCAAGTGGTTCTTATTACAACAACAACATAACATGCATCTATCATTCAACTAGCTAGATCTATTCTTCACAGCTATAGATATGATCTAATACAATAATGCAGATAACAATATAACAACATCAGAGCTCGAAGCATCAATCACACACACAACAACATATGTACGTGGTTCACCCTCTCTCTAGGGCTATTCCCATAGAACTGCTCTTATGATATTTTAAGATAAAGCTTACAGTTCTGATCTGTGCTCTTGGCCAGCAGATCCTCTCTCTCTGTCTCTCTTTTCCTCTCCCTTCCTATGCACCTAGCTGCAGGACTTGATATTTGCACCCAGCTGAAGATCTTACAATACCAGAGGGATCTCTCTCTCTGCACTTCTCTCACCCTTAATACAATATCCTCTCAATGAACAATAATCGACAACAAGGTTCAACCATAGTACTGACCCGAACTAGGTCCTCTCGACCTCTATTTATACATTACAATCCCTCACCGACAGCCTCAGGTCGAAACCTAGGTGTCTCCCATTCTTTCTGGGCTTCGCCAGCTTGTCTTTCTTTCTTCATCTCGTGGTGCTCCAATGAATCTAACACTGGCTTTTTCCACTTCCTGAGTCATCCTCAGTCCATATTCCATGTTGATCTGTCATCCTCAATCTCCTCATCCATTGGATTTCTTTTTCACACTTCGCTCCATCATCTCTGTTCTTTTGCTCACTTCGACCCAGTGACATCCACTGTGTCTCCCTCGAAGCTCACTTTTTACCTTTTCTTCCTCGTTCTTTGATTCCTTCCATAACCAAGGGCCAGTAGACCCCCAACACTCACATGTGACTCATCCCAAGGCACTTGAGATCTGATCCTCTTTTTTTACTTCAACTTTTGACTGCGCAGTGTAGCCCTTGTTTTCTACTTTATGCCTCCTTTCCATCCTTGTGCAAACTTTATTTTCTGTGTCTGGTACCCAGTTTCAACTTCACTTTGTACTTTGACCCTTGTCTTCTTGATTCTACTGAGAGCTGTGAGGCGATTGGTTTTCATAGTACAACTTCAACCGACTCCCATTCACCAAGCCTTCCTTCCAGTCTCCTTTCAATGTCTTCAGCTGCGTAGCTCCTCCTTCTATAACATAGGTAATCTCATATGGTCCGATCCAATGTGTTTTGAACTTCCTAGGGTGTTTGATAAACTTACTATCATATAGCAAGACTAAATCACCTTGCCTGAATATCTTCTTCTTGATGTGTCTATCATGATAGGCCTTTTCTCGTTCCTTCTGAATTTGCTGATGGAATCCTGCAATGAATCTGTCTTCTTCTAGTTCGACCAACTATGCTAGCCTCTCATGAATGGCGCCAGTATCATCCATGTTTGTAAATGCAGCAATTATTAAGCTTGGTACCAAGTACTCCATTAGGACAACAACTTCAAGACCACAAACCAACTTGAAAGGGGTCTGCATTGTTAATTTCTTGCAAGTGGTTCTATAAGCCCAGAGTACTGCTGGTACTCTTAAATCCCATTCATCCATGTTCACACTGCAAATCTTTCTCAATGTTGTCTCTAAGATCTTGTTGAATGCTTCAACCATTCCGTTTGCTTGTGGATGATAAGGTGTACTCTTCTGATGGTGGACTGCAAATTCTTCAGTCAAGGCTTCAACTGTCTTATTGATGAAGTGTGTACCTTGATCACTCATAAGGACCTTAGGGCATCCAAACCTGGTTATTATGTCATCAAATATAAAATGCACAGCTGTAGCTGCACTACAGTCCTTGACTGCTCTTTCCTCGGCCCATCTAGTTAGGTATTCTGTCTCAGTGATAATATACCTTGCTGCTGTGCGCTTTCCTGGTGGGTTTATAAGTCCCATGAAGTCAATCGCCCATTTTTGAAATGCTTGTAGGGTCATCTATGGTGTTAATGGAATCTCATCTCTTCGGGATGTTTTTCCAACTTGCTGGCATACATCGCATGCTCTAGCATATTCTTTAGCATCTCTGTGTAATGTAGGCCACCAAAGGACAACTCGCAGAACCTTCTGCGCAGTTGCTTTTCCTGCATAATTTCCTCCTACAATGCCTTCATGAGCTTCTTCAAGGATCATAGAGCATTCTTCCTCCATCACACATATCTTAGGATCTCATCAGGTCCCATTTTATATAGCTGACCAACTATCAGTGAAAAATCTGCAGCGCGCTCCACTAGTTGTTTCTTCTGCGGAATTGTGTACTTGGCTGGAGCCATTCTTGTTGATAGGAACTGGACTATGTCTGCAAAGTTGTCATCAATATTTCTAATGATGAGCAACTGTGCATCCGATAGTGTATCCTCCATATTGGTAGGTTCTTCACCATGCTCCAACCTCGACAGGTGGTCTGGACCCTTGTTCATTCTTCCTGGCTTAACTATGATCTCGAAATCATATTCTTGAAACAGGAAAAGACATATGCATATTCTCCCCCCCAACACTGGCTTGTTGACTAGGTATTTCATCTTGGAGTGATCAGTAAACATTTTAAATTGTCATCCCAACAAGCAGTGGTGGAATTTTTGCAATGCATACACCATGGCTAGTCCCTCTCTCTCTATAGTAGTGTAATTTATTTCACCTGTGGAGAGATTTCTGCTGGTAAATGCTAATGGATGATAAATGTCCCCTTCTCTAGGTTGTTCCAGTATTTCTCCTAATGCAATAGAAGATGCATCAACATGCACATGAAATTCCTTGCTCCAGTTGGGAAAGACTAGAATAGGCACAGTGACCATCTTTTGTTTTAGTGTGTCAAAGCTCTGCTGGCATTCATCTATCCAACCAAACTGACAGTCTTTGTTTAATAACTTCTCCATTGGTGCAGTAATCTGAGCATATCCTTTGATAAATTTCTTGTAATAACCAGTATGTCCTAGCGCAGTGCGTAGTTGTTTGACTGATGTAGGTGGTGGTAAATTAACTATAATTGCAATTTTGGATGGATCCACCAACAATCCTTTCTTGCATACAATATGACCTAATAATACTCCAAATGGTGAAAAGAAGACACACTTCTTCAAATTCAAAGCAATTTGACACTGCCTGCATTTATCCAACATTAGCCTTAGACATTCAATATGATTTTTCAACAAACTAAAAACAGTCCAGTCATCAAAGTATGCTTCTAAAAACTTATGCAAAAATTCTTTGAATGCTTCAACCACCACCCTGGAAAAGATGGTTGGGGCATTCTTCAGTCCAAATGGAATTATTGTATATTGGTAGGATCCCCACTCTGTGGAAACATGGTTTTATGATTATCCTCCTTGGCGATGCGGAACTGATGGTATCTTGAAAACCCATCTGTAAAAGAATACACTTCTCGACATCCCACGTTATCCAGCATTTCATCTCTGAAAGGTGTAGGGAAAGGATCATGTAGACAAGCATCATTCATCTTCCTAAGATCTACGCAAATCCTGATCTCACATGTCTTCTTATCTTGCACAACCATGAGGCTAATCCATTCCGACTCTTCGACAGGTTCAATAATCCCTGATTCCAGCATTTTGTCGAGTTCAATCTTCACTTTTTCCTTATATTTCGG
>ML779105.1:1512971-1573139 GCA_009831015.1 Picea engelmannii | reverse complement strand
CTGGACCATTTCTCACCCTGGGCCATTCTTCCTACACTAATCAAAGTGCACCCTGGACAGAATGTATAAACCCTAAGAAATGTTTGGACCATTCCTCACCCTGGGCCATTCCTCCTACACTAATTAAAGTGCACCCTGGAGAGCATGTATAAACCCTAAGGAATGACTGTCCCTGATTGCTGAGCCTGGACTATTCCCCACCCTGGGCCATTCCTCCGACACTAAACAAAGTGTAACCTGGAAAGAATGAGTCTTCCCTAAGGAATAATTGTCCAGACCATTCCCCACCCTGGGCCATTCCTGCGACACTAAACAAAGTGTAACCTGGAGAGAATGAGTCTGCCCTAAGGAATGTCTGTCCTGTATCAACCTCCAAAACGGACCATTCTTCGAAACTACTCACAACTGTGAACTTCGAAAGAATGACTGCCCAGCGAGGTGGACCATTCTACTTCACCACTACTCAGAGTGATTGCCAAGAAGAATGACTATCCTAGACCACTCCCCATGTTAACCACAATGGGAAGTCGTTGTCTATGATACACCAGCAATCAGTCTGCCTCCCATGTTAACTACAATGGGAAGTCACTGTCTGTCAGAAATCTCAATCCACTTTCCGAACAGGAAAGCATCTGTCCAATCTGGACTAATTTTCAATTATAAAAATAAATAATGTTTTCAGTGCTCCCTCCTAACTGGAGAGTTATTTAAATCACAAAAATAAATGTTCTTCAAGAATATTTTTCTGTACCTTCTTCTAGCTTGGAGAATCTTCCCTTTCAGTTAAGGGAGTTATTTCCACGATCCCTATCTTCTCTCGGAAATATGCAAACTTGATTCTGGATAGAGGTTTTGTCAGGATATTTGTTGTCTGCTCATTAGTGGGGATATATATTGGAGAACCACTTTCTCCTTTCTAGACTTCATCATGGATAATGTAATACTTGTACTTTAGTCTGGAACACTTGTGAAGGTTTCATGTAGATCTGAACAATAGAGTATATCATAGTTGGAGAACTGGAACATATCCATGTGGCACTTTTTCTATCATCATGAGATCTGATCTTCTGAGTAGTCATCTTGATGTTATAGAAAATCTTCACCACGCTTCTGTTGTGCACTAGAGGTTCTCCACCAAGTTGTCTTCTTCTTATCTGCATACAAGAGTCTCTTTCAAGTATGACTCAAAGTCTTGAGATTGCTCTTCATACGCTCTTTATTCAATTTCTCTGGAGAACATTCTTTGCATTTATCTGATGTAGAATTCCAACTCATGGATGTTGCAGATGATACAATGACTCATGCAGTGATATGTCTGGTGTACTGGAACAAGTAATCATCATAGTCTTCTCCCTCCATCTGGGAGAACCTCTGGTTCTGGATCTTGCAATGCTTTCATTCATAAGTCTTCTATACACTGTTCTTCATCACGACCTCAAGTTCTTCTGCTTGATTGCTTTTATTGAGTTCATATCATGCTGGTAATCTTGTGATTCTTGATACAATGACTGGTTGTTCTGGTTTTTCTTTCTTTCTTGTAATCTTCATGTTCTTCTTCATGTTTTTCATTATCTCTTGGGTCCATGGATTTTATTGTAGATTCCATGTTCTAGAGATTCCACTTCTTCCTTTCATCATAGGATCATGAATCTGGATGGACAACCAGGAATGCTTTAAGGCTTCTCTTCGAAGAGGTCTTCTTTTGCGATTGAGTTGAACACGTACTGTCTTTTATGGTTGCTACCATGGATATATACATTTCATCATCTTCAATGGATCATAGGATTAGCTCCCTCCTAATCCTTGCTTCATGTAAGAGTGCATATAATCGGCTTCCTCCGTTTGATAGAGTCCATATTTCCATCTGCATTCTTATTGTCTTCTACAATATATAATCGGCTCTCTCTGTCTAACAGAGTCCATGCTTCTGTCTTAGTTGTCGTCATAAGTCTTTCTCCAATTCCTCTTGATGTCTGACTTCTAAATCTCTTCATGATTGATTCGGCTTATCTTGCGGTAGCTTCCACATGATTTGTATTTCATCCTTTCATGTGTATTATCTAATGATATTCATTCTTATCTTGTGGTTCTTCCATGGGTATGTTTCTTCTTGGAACACATTACGTATAAAGACGATGCAAGCAAGATATGTACAAGAAATAAGAAGAATGTTGTTACCTTTTAGTAGAAGAAGTCTCTTCCATCCTGCTTAGTCTTCTTTGCGGGTTCCTTTTCTTTAGCAATTGATGCTTCGTGTTTCTCCTTCCTTTTCTTTAGCTCGGGACACTGATTCCTGTAGTGACTGTACTTTTGACAGTTGAAGCACTGTATTTTTGAAATGTCTTTTCTTTGTTTTGGCTTCCTTCTTGAATCGAACTTTCTTTTGTCCCTGAAGTTCTTGAATCTTGATGTGAAGGCTTGATCATCGTGCTTCTTTTGAGGTTTCTCTTTTGCATTGATCCTTGATTCTTCTTGAGCACAACAAGTCCAAAGTTCTTTAAATGTCGTGTACTCCTTCCTTGTGTTCATGCTTGTGGCAAATGCATCCCATGTCTTGGGAAGATCATTGAGTACTATGTTCACCAATTCCTTTTCTGAAGTGATCTCTTCAATAGCTTGTAGTTGATCTCTTAACTGGGAGATCCTTACAAAGTATGATGTTATGTTGTCGTCATCATTCATCTTCATGTTACAGAGCTCATTCTTCAGACTCATGACTTGTCCAATGTTTCTGACTGAGAAGAGATTTGTTAGGGCATCGTACATCTTCTTCGATGAATCAAGATGGGAGATGTAGGGTATCAAGTGGTCTTTTATGGAGTCCACTATGATACTTATGGCATTGATGTCAACATCTTTGAACTTCTCCATAGCTGCAACATTCTGCGGTTCCTTCTCTTCTCCTTCTTTAAACTCTGGCTTCACGATATTTCCTTTCACAATATCCAGTATTTTATTCTTAGCAAGTATGAGGTCAATCCTTGTCTTCCATGCTCTGAAGTTAGAGGCTCCATCTAACTTGTTCTCAGACTTGATAGAGTTCGTCATGGCTACTTGACTTGGTCAAACCCTAGATTTGACCAGAAATCCAAACTTCACGTCTTGGCCTTCTGAGAGTTCCAGGAGATGTGTTGGTCTAGGGCACACTGATCTATCCGGAGATTAGGTCAATCTCGTCACTTAAGGTGCCTCGAAAAGAGATTTAGGGTTTTGCAACTGCACCTGCTAGTAACCCTAGCTGCAGTGTCTTAGAAGTTGCTTCTGCTAGTAAACCTAGCGGTAGTTCCTCAACGAGCGCAATATCTAGCGACTATATTTCCTTCCAGCATTTTAGGCTCACTGAAGGGGTGTGGGCCCATAACCTGTTAGAATATAGAAGATGGTGTGCTCGTTTTACCATTGACAATACCTTCGTCACCCAACCATAGGCCGAAGCCTCCCTCTGAGCACCTTAACCTTGACTGAGAATTCCTCCGGAAGAAAACCCTAGGCTAGATAGCCAAACAAAGGGTAGCACACCTCTCTCCAAGGATAGCGCAACACAAAACATTGATCAGATAGTCCCAAACCCTAGCCAAGAGATATTCAAGCCAATACTAAAAACTTGCAGCTGCACCAGTAGCTCTCCTCCAAACCTGCGCATAAGACTGCAACTGCAGTGCGCACCAAACTGGGAACTACAATTCTGAGATGCTACAAATGAGAATTGGCGCCCTATATTTATAGTAGTTCTGTCAGTTTTGCTAGGGCCGACTTTTCCTTTTGGATAAGTGTCTGTTCAGTATATTATTATTATTTATGGTCGACTTCTTATCTTGGAGGCTAATAACCTAATATAAATTATCTTCTTGAGCCAACAAGGCTTCTAGGGTTATTAGCCAACTCATTAGGGTTTATCTTGCTTCTTAGAGTCTTCTATTCTCGTTAGGTTCACACGTGGAGGTAAATACCTCCCACAGCTACCATAATATTAACATGACATTCATCGCTATCGATGACTCGGATTCACTTTAGAACTAAGGATTCTCATGTGATAGCTAAAAGGTTGGTGCCAGGAATATCTAATGATAGTGGATGATCTGAACGGATGGTGTTTTCAGCATAAGTTCCAAGAAGGTGTTGGGTTTGCTAGCAACGTTAACTTACATAGTAAAGAATGATGCATGTGTATTTCTTAATGGATGGATATTATTCCATTTACAATGCTCAATAACCTCAAGTATAAATTCAATGCAGTCTAAACCATTCTTGGAGACGATATCCCCAAGTGATGGGAAACAAAAACATCACTCATATGGTGGTCAAGTGCCATAGAGCCTCAAAGTTTCCAGTTTTGGGTTTATGGAAATTAACCTACCAATTAAAAGGAACATTTTCAAATTTATTCTATCAGTTGAACTATTTATCAAAGAGTACATGAATTTGTTGATTGCATGTACTAATTCTATTATTCATGTGTTTTTCTTATAGGTATGCTGATGACTATGGCAGTTTTGAATATGAAGAAAGGTGGAGCATGAAGGAAGCGTCTAGGTCTAACTAGTGAACTTATTGGACAAGAAGATCAAGGTGCTTCATAACCAAGCCATTAGCTTGGTAAATGTTTAGTGGCTCTGCTACAGGCCCAAAGATGCCATGTGGGAGAGTGAGGACACCATGTAGGAAGAGAACCCACATCTTTTTGAGGAATTTTGAATAATTCCGATTATAATATGTATAAAGATGCACTAAGGATAGTGCATAAATAAGAGGGAGGGGAATGTAATACCCCTTGTTTGTATATATGATATTTTAGGATGGAGCCTGTATTGTAAATTGTACATGTGTGCTAATTAATAAAAATAATACCATGGCTGTAGACCATAGGACACAAAGAGTATGGAGGGGTAGGACTCCACAACAGGGAAAGGTAAGGGGGTTTATTCCTAAGCCAAAGTCATAACCTTATATTATACTAAAGTCACTTTATGAGGATACATTACCTAAGTCATAAATACCATAGATAAGCTGAAAGTCATAACTTTATGAGATATAACCTAAGTTCCTAAGTTATGGGGCAGAGTTCCCAAGGGGAGGAGAATGTGGGCCTTGGGTTCCATGTGTCAAAATAGAGGCATGCATAAATAAAATTGGGGTTTGGTGAGGAATAAACCATTCTAACCATTTGTGTTTTCATTGATACCTACTAGTCTTGTTAGGTACGTGGAGGGCGAGCTAGGAAATCTTTGTAACCTTGTGCTGCCTATGGGTTCCTAGAATTATAGGCGAGTTATATTGGGGACCCAGTGCACATTTCTCATTGGGTTTCCTTGTAGAAGGTTGGATCCCTGGAGTGAGCATTTTTGGGGTGTTTTCCTAAGGTGTGAAGCCTAGAGGGTGCCTAGAGACTCCTAAGTGTAGTTGGAGATCTTGGAGCCACAATGTTCTAAGACTTCTTGGCCAGCCTATGTTGGAGCCATGGAAGGGAAGTGGGACAACTTGAGGGATTGTGGTGCAGAGAAGGGGGTACACTTCCTTGGGTTGTGTAGGTCGATAGGGAATGAGAGGTTGTAGGTTGGAGCTCCTTCTAGAGTTTGATACCTTGTCTAGATAACACCTGCATTGTTTGGGAGACCATAGTTGGATTTAGGTAATCCTTTTCCTTGGTGGAGTCATAGCCCCAACTTAGAGGTGACCTACTGCTAAGAGAGATGGAGTAGAAGATTCTATGGTTGGGAGGAATGTCTGAGGTTTGTAGTTAGTCAATGTTTTCATAAAAGATAAGTTCCATGTTTATATGTGTTTTGATGTTGTTACATTATGTATTAATGTGTTAATTGTTGTATGCTTATAGAATCTTCGTGTATATATACATTTTTGAATTGTTAATATGTTATGCAAAATTTTGCATGTAAAATTGTACAATGGAGCATGTTCTTTTCTATGGTATCAGATTTTGATTGTTCTTATGGTGAAATCAGAGGGAAATTGTGGAATTTACTAGTGCCTCGCCATCCTAACAGACACTGAGGTAGTCAGGTACATTACAAATCTACATCGATACAAAATTATACATATATCTTTCTATGAGGTCCAAGTCTTCCTTTATAGAAAATTGCATAATCTAAAGTGCCACACAAATATATATAGACCGTCTTTATGTCTATAAAAAATTCCTTGGTTTTGACATGCACCTGATCAAAACTCCCATTGCATGGGCAATGTCTAATATAATACAAAGCATAACATACATCAAACTTCCAAAAACACTTGCTTAGGGGACAAAGTACTTGTTCTTTATTTCCTATTGTGTCTGAATACACTAATCTACATATAAATTTACACTTATAGGGATAGGGACCTTGACCAATCTACATTCATGCATATTAAACCTCTATAATGTTGTTTCAACATATTTCATTTAATTCAACTAGAGTATCATGTTTGCTTGATCTCTTTTACTTTCCATTCCCAAAATAAAATTTGTAACATCAAGATATTTTATATCAAATAAAAAGACAACTAAGTTTTGGTATCCTTGATTATTTCCTCTTTGCTTCTAATCAACAGCGTATCATCAACATACAACCCCACATAAATAAAATCATCATTGATGGGCTTGGAATACACGTAATAATCAACTTTGTTTCCTGAGAAACAAAGTCCCAATATATAAGTATCAAAATTTTGATACCACATTCTTGGAGATTGTATTAATCCATACATGAACTTCATTGGCTTAAAAACCAACTCATTCTTTCCCTTCAGTTCAAAACCTTCTGATTGTTTCATGTAGATTTCTTCTTCAAGATCTCCATGTAGGAATGTTGTCTTTCACATTCATCTACTCCTTCAAGATCAAAAGTAGCAACAATATACAAAAGGAATCTAATAGAAGTTAATTTGGCAATATGAGAAAAAATTTCACCAAAATCAATTCCCTCCACCTAGGAATACCCCTTTGTTACTAGGAAAGCTTTGTACTTCTCCACTTTACCTTATGCATTCAACTTCTTCTTAAACACCATTTTCCTACTAATATATTTTCTTCCAATTGACAATTGAACTAAATCCCAAGCCTCATTTTTATGGCATTTGTTTCTTCAACCATGGCCTTATTCCAACATTAACTATACTCTAAAACCACCCACTACCTCCCAAACAATTTGGGAATCATCATCAGTAATACATAGAACACAATTAGAATGAAAATTAGGTGGGATATACATTTACATTTTATTTATTTCCCAAATCAATCTCCTGAACACTAGATTTTGAGGTTCTTCCTCATTCATCTCATCTCTTCTATTGAGTTAAAATATTCACCCTCCAACTCAAACTTTATTGTGCCTAGTTTTTTTTTCCCTTGGTTGGAATTATAATATGGGAACAATTTTAACCTCTCTAAATACATCTTGATTGTATGCGATCTTCTTTCTTAGAGGATTCCAAAATATGAAACCTTTCAAACAATATTTATAACCAATTAAGATATTTTTTCAACTTATATCCATCTTACTCCTATGCTCCCTTGGAACATTCATATATGCAACATAGCCTATAAATCTATGATGTATAAGAGAGGTTTTTTTACTAGTCCATGTGGAGTTTTATCAACCAATGTAGATGGAGGTTATATGTAATGAACCTACATCATCAACATTAAAAGAGTGGTTTTCTTGTTCAATAATGTAAAATGTGCAACAATATGCGAGTTAAATTTCAAATACATAAAGAACATTTTCAAAACCAACACTTCCATTTAAATATAATGACATTATTTGGGTTTACATCAATCATCATAGAATAAGAATCCAATCTTTATATGCTAAGGCAAGGTAAGAATCTCTCTAAATAGCAATAACGAAATTCTAGATCTCTCTTCATTTAGAGTAGCATTCCACAAATTTTCCACATATTGACATTCATATGTACATGAAATAATCAACTAATTCATAATAATTTTCTTGACATACTAAATTTTCAACAAATCCATCTCTAAAGTTCATCAAGAACACTATGAGAAAGCATAGAAATTTCTACATAGATAGTGGTACAATATTTTCATAGTTTCTCACAATTTGAAATTAGGAGCTGAATTTTGGAAATTGTGTCAAGGACACACAATTCTACATGCTCACCAAGTTTTAACAAAAAAATATGTGGCATAGATGTCCACAACTAGAGCATAGTAGGTTCCAAATTTTGTTTATGCACTGACATACGGATAATGTATTTCTTAACACATACTCATCCTTTGGAATTAAGGTTTAAATTTTTGATATGTTGTATGAGACACGTTCTTGTACAATATCACCAAATTTCATAAAAAATTATTTATTTTAAGTACTACACCCAAGACATGTGCTTCTTAGACATCACCTAGAGAATATTCCATAAATATGGGTTATGTTAGTACAATGCTAAATTTTGAACATGCAGTGAGAAAAATAAGGGTTGAATGATCTATTTTCTAACTTCTTCGTGGAAGGGGGATGGATTTCAAGCTTGATTATGTAAATAAATAAGCCCAATAATAAAATAATTAAAAGAGGGAGCTTTAAAAAGGAATCAATCGCTTAAAAATGGGTTAAAGGAGCTTATTGGGAGCAAAAGGAGCCTATAAAACAAGTGAAAAGGCGTTTACTAGACCAATGGGGGGCTAAAGCACTCAAAAGGGGTCCACACATCATGGATGTCTCGATCAATGGCCCACATCGTGGTGCATTGCGACGAGGTTGATCAATGGTCCATGATGCATTTCACATCGTGGACATGCAAACCAGATAATTATCTTTCACAATGTGATAGGCGAATTCTTCCTCGACACATGATGATTTGTTATTGGTTTTTCATCCCTCGAAGGGCCTAGAAAACTTCCTATCGGGGCATGCAAAACCATTTATGGTTTTAAGGAAAAACCACCATCTCGAGCTTTGGTGTCCTGCATACCTGGTGATGACATGGTGTTGACAAGACACATGAGGTGTACTTTAGGCAGAGGGAAAGACAAGTGGTTGTGCTAGCTGGACTCTCACATGGCCCAATCAAAATAAATCACCTAGACATGGGCCCCGCCTCAATCATATTAAGGGTGTTGAGGAGTCATCCAAGATCGAGGATAGGTGCTACATAGACAACACCTGGACCAACACCATCGCGCCATGTGTTTGTGGGACCCTCCTCAAGTCATCAATGACATTACTCAAATTTCACATGCTCTTAATATTTAAAGGAGGTAGCTAATGAAAAGGTGACATGTGGCTCCAAAAATTATAAAAAGGGGTAAAAACGGTCACGTGCCCAAAACAATTACAATTGTTCACATAACGAGGCTGGTGTAAAGGCGAACATTGAAAGTGACTTGTACACACACCTTTCCATTGTTAAATAAGGTAATTCGAATCCCGAGAACCTGGCTTTTTATTTCTTTAGTCACTTTCACTCGTAAGTCGATACAATGGCGACAAAGAAAAGTCCCAGTCAACCCCAAACAACCCAAAATCCAGAGATGACCCAAGAACACCTTGAAGACAGGGATGAAGAAATTTTTGACCTGGCCCTATCCTTCCCTAACCTCCACCAAATTATTCAAATATCTCAGTCTGATGCTAACGATGGTAGAGATTATTTGCACTTGTGGGAGTCGAACTTTGCTCGATCCATTGTCCCCCAAACTTATCATTTCCATGAGCTAGTTGAGTGGTGCGCTATAAATTACAAGGGTGATATAATGCAGATAATGTCTATTGATAGTTCTAAGGCCATCTATTAAATTACAAAGGAATCCATCATTCAAATGCTCAAATTTCCCAACCATGCTACTCAAGAACCCTTAGATGATGATTCCTTGGCCTCAAAATACTAGACATTGTCCCAACCGAAAAAAGAAAAATGATTAAGTAATATATTATCCTTAGATGCTCCACTTCCAACTAGTCCACCGCTATTTAAATCCATTATTTTCCCTGAAATAACCAAGCATGCCATTTCCATGATTTGTCAGGTCCTAGGTTATGAGCATGATAGGACTATATATGAGGCTATATTAGAGATGTTTTTAGTCTTGTTCCCTCATGACTCTATCACATTTACAAAGTTTGACTATGTTGAGTTCTTGAGTGAAGTTATTAACTTCCAACTGTCTAGTTTCCACGGTACCAAGTCACTTAAGTACCATGCCTACCTTGTTTGCTTCATCTTGTCTAATAACTCTTCATATTTTGAGAGTATGTGAATCAATATAACATATGATCTAGGAAATACCAATCTTGTAATTGAATGGATTATACAAATAATGAGATAAGAGAAGAATAACGGTTTTAGCCTTTATGTAAATAAATTCATGAATGCATGTTACACTATGATCCATGCCTTTCCATCTACTAGGACATTTCCCCAATTGAAGAATATGTTTCATTTGAGTAAGGATATCAAGATAGGATATTGGTACCTAGTTGAGGACCATACTCTTGTCAGGGAATATGGTTTTGAATAAGAACCCTACAAGTTTCTAGTTTTCCTAACCCCCAAGATATTTTCCTTGGAGTACATTAGGAATAGGTTGATCTCAGATCATTTTATTTTTGCTTAGAATAGGCAAGATATTACAATCAAGATGCCTAGAGAGGTCATCCATTTCTTGGTTAAATTAAGGACTGCTTTAGCTGTTGTGGAAGAAATGCTACAACAATTGGATTTTGAAAAAGAAAGAAAATGGGTGTATGACCCATATGGTGTAATAGAAACAAGAAAACCTACATACAAGCATCAACAATGTCCTATCATAGAAAAAAACTATTAACCTAGATTCATGGGAGGAGGTTATGAAAGTTCTAGAGGTAGAGGTCCATAATTAAACTGCCACACAATCAATGGACCCAACAAATGTCATTCAAACTCCTCAAAAGCAGGAACTACAACCTGGAAAGATGTTGTTTTCAAAGTTTCAATCTAACATGGACATTGATGGGAAATAAAGTAAAAGGCCCAAGGGGGATAATGAATTAGATTCACACGGGGTCATTACTAAGATCCTAGATAAAAGGAAGAGCATACTATAGATCACCCGAGGATCTAATGAAGATGAATCAACTCCAAAATCACCTACTATCCCAATTGAGCACCTCACTTCAACTATATTGTCAGCACAAGGAGTTGTGACCTCTACAGCTGAAGGAACCTATAAGAAGCATCCTTATCTCTTTTCCCACTATTCAGATATAAGGAAGAAAAATCAAGACTTGAGAAAAGAGATGTATCCTCAATTTACATCCCAAACAAAGTTGCTAGCTAATGTAGACTACAAGCATGACACATTCAATTTGTTTGTGTTGGAGTGAAAGGTGCCAAGGCTTCTTACTCTTGCATATTACAGAGCCACCTAAATAAGGATTAAAATTGGTAGTATTTAGCCTAGGGATATGATTGAATTGCACAATCAGACCAATGATATTCTTTTTTCAATGTGGTTCATGACATCGGATATCGATGCACTCTACGTTCATGAATAACTGCCCCGAAATATGCAAGAGAACATGGGGAGGACGATCATTTTTGGAATATTGGGGGCTCAACAACAAGAGAATCATATAGACCCATTTAAGGGAACAACATGTCACTTAAAAGGAATTGAACCTGGGTGGGGAGGGTAATAATCATTCCTCCCAACCACCCAAGCTACATCCAATGGACACAAAAAAAACAAAACATACCAGCGTTATGTTATACAAGGGAGTGTTACAATCTTATTATAGTGAGAAGAAGATGAGAGAGATGGTGATAAAAATTGAAAGGTAGTTGAAACAAGAGAGTATATCAATCAGGGCCAAGCAAAATCAAATAAATGAGTTGGAAAGGAAAATCATTTCTTTGGGGGAAGACCCTAAAAAATATACAATCATGGGAGATTTGATTAATCAAAAGGACAATGAAATCAAAGTCCTTAAGAAAAAGATGAACATCCCTTATGTATAATATGTACAGACTCCATAGTTGTAGGATAGCAATCAAGAAAAGGAACAATTGTATCAACAATTGATGGAAAGAAGAGAGATTATAGAGTGCATACAAGATGAAAATCAGAGCTTGAAGGACCAACAAAATCAGCTATTGCAGGAAGCCAAGTCAACTAAAGTGAAAACTACTCCACTTGACCCAGAAGAAGGCTCAAATTCAATGAAGAAAGGGTGGAAAAATTAGAGGATAAAATGAACAGTAGAGAAGTACCCTTAAATTAAATCAATGCTGCCAAATAGGAAGCTCAACAAGAATTGGCTCAATTAAAAATGAAGGTGACATGAAAGCCAACTTTAAAGGGAGCCAAACATAAGATCCGAGACAATGTAACTACTACAGTGTTCAAGAATTGGTCTCATTTATCTCTGATCCAAGATGAAATTGAGTTGATCACCATTATTTTTAAGGACATAAAGAGAGAAAAAAATGAGTTAGAGAACAAGCCAAAGCTAGCTAATGACATCATAAGGTTATTAAACAAGTCAAAGGAGGAGCTCAAGGATCTTAATGTGACTGATAGGACCATTATTTTCATGGATGCAAAAAATATCCTTGCAAAGAAGATATTGATGTAGAATGTTGAAAATAAGGCCCATGAGCTTACATAATAGATCTCCTCCTTTAAGAAATTTTTTAATGATGATATCAAGCACGTGATGCCCTATTTTTGGGATGGCAATGGAGACTCACATAAGAACTATCAAAAGTTGTTGGATGATAGAATAAATGATGATAGAAGGTTTGAAAATATTGAGGGAACCCTTAAGGGGAAATATGTAATGGACATGTTGGCTGGTGATTTTGAGCTGCTTCACAATTTAACGAGTATTTTCAAAAATCTCCCCCAACGATCATATGAAAGATACATCAATTTAGATAAGGTGGTGAGGAAACTGAACAAAGAGGAATATCCAATGGGAAAAGTATGGAAACATATGTGTGAATTTGCCAAGATATCAATGCCTAGACAAGGAGAAACAAGTGGCACACACCCAACCTAATAAGGATAAGTTTTTTCATTAAATGTTTCATGTAAAAGTGAATAATTCTTACTAAGGGAAAAACCATTCAAAAAACAAGGAGTGGTTTAAAGAATAAATAAGCAATAAGTGGTTTCAAGAAGTTGTTTCACATACAAATCCATCTATAAAGGATAAATAAGGTGCGTTGTTAAGGGATGATCACTATGAGGATTGAAGAGTATCTTGTTCTCAGGGTTGCAAGATCACACAACTCTGGACAAAGGACATGTTATGAGCAACGAACAACAGACCTAGAGAGATTCATGTACCTTTGTTGTATCAGTTTGTAACACATCCATGTATTCTCCTCCATTGTAATATACTTCTTGTGAAGTCATATATCCCCTTCTGACAATTGTATTCTAATTTTTTACTAATAAAAGCTTCAAACAACAGATTGACACCATAGTCATTGTAAATATGTTGTGTACTTCATTGGATTGGAATTGGTTTCATGTTTTATGACCAATTTCCTTTCATTTTTTTTAGTATAGTTGAATGTATGCAAAAATATTGTGATATCATTTGAATTTATCAAGCATTAAGCTTTTTTGAGTGCATACTTATCACAAACTCAAAATCCACTATGTTAAAATGTTGAATTCTATTTTTCTCAACACATTTTCTCTTTTAAAGCACTGCAAGATTCATTCATAGAAATACCTTGTATGTTGCATTTTGTCTCCTTTGCAAATTCATCCATTCATCAATTTAAAAACCCTAAATGTATGATATGTAATGGGAAAATTCCTCTTGGGCTAAGATTTTCCTAATTGTCTCGTCTAAAATATTATGAGGGTTGTGAGTAATTACAAAGTAGCACATGAATAACATTACAAATATAGCTTTAAAATATGAGTTTTTATCTTCGAGGTGCCTTGGAATAGTTCCATTAACAACTTGGAACATCTTAAGGACTAACATCTTTCCTGACGCCATTGTTGTGGATCGAAGATTGAAGTTATTTTTCCTTGGGAAATGACATGTTAAGCATCAATTCTTGATGGTGACCAAGATTCAAACCATCGACTGTCGATCCATCAGATTGTGACTCCACAGACATAAATTTGGCATTTGTAAAGAGACGGACTAGAAGGAACCCTGATCCTACAAGCATTCTTAATTTATCAGATCCATAAAATCTCATTTCCAGGAGGAATATCAAAGAAAGACTTCTATCTTATCCTATAGGTAATCTTCATGCAGATCTGTTTCCTCCATATAGTCATGGAATAGATCAATCTAGAAAGTTGTATGATACACGTTTAGAAAATTATTCTTTTGTACAATTTCCCAGTCAACATTTGATAGATATTCATAATTCTCCTTTAGATTTTCCTCACATAGGAAGTTCTTCTTTGAGGCCTTTCTTGAAAAACCCTAAACATCCTTGGTCCTATAAATCCAACAAACTTATTCTCCAACACCTAATGGCTGGAGTAGGAGGAGGAAAAGGTGGGGGAAATCAACCACCATCTCCACCACCAGTGAATCCATGGGTAGCAATGAGATATGGACCCTTAAAACTTTCTCAAAATATGCATTATATCCCTAAAAATTACCTCAAATTATTGCCAAAATATGATGGGGAAAGAGAATCAAATATGAGGAACATATGGTTGTCTTTCAAGATTTTATTGATAACCTGTTCATTGAACATGATAATGTGTTCATGAGGATTTTTTTTCAAACCCTAGAAGGAGATGTGAGAAAATGGTTCAAGGGGTTACCTCTTGCCACAATTAACTCCCTTCCTGTCCTAGAATAAACTTTCATGAGGCAATGGGGAGAGAAAAGAGACCACCTATATTATTTGTCAGAGTTTGGATCACTAAAGAAAAATGCTACTGAAACTATGGTGTAATTTAATAAAATATTCAATAAACTATACAATAAAATCCCCGTTGACATTAAACCCTCCTAAGCAACAACAAAAGTTACATATGTTGGAGCCTTTGAGAATAATTTTGCTATGAATTCGAGAGAACATAGATTTGCAACCCTTCTAATAATACAGGGTGATGAATGGAAATTGAGGGTAATATGACTGCCTCAGGAAAGATTAAACCAAAATAAAATCAAGCTGATAAGGATAAAAATAAACCCAAATATGAGGCTAGAACTTTGGGCTCAAATAAAGACTCTCAAGATGAAAAAATCAAAGAAATGTCTAGGCTTATAAGGAATCTTTCCAATAAATTTTATAGACTAGTGGTTGGAGGTAACACTCCCAATAAAATTCCTCAAGGAGGCCCCATAAATCCTAATCAATTTAGGAGGCCTTTCAATCCACATATTTTTCATAGAGAAAGAAGAAATGAAGAACAACCTATTCAACCCCATGTTAGGAATAATAATGATAACAATTTAATTGAGGATCATGAAGAGGAAGAATATGTTTATTTTCAAGAAGAGACGCACATGCTTGAGGGTGTTAATGATGCTATTCATTTAACTCGAAATTATTATGAGAAATCTCTTAATTTGAAACCACATTGTTTGAATAATGTTACAGCTCAAGGGGGATTGTCATAATCTCAATACAAATTGTTTTTTAATGCCTTGCAAGTTAAATTACATAAGAAATATGATCTTAGACCAAGACTAGTTGTTTCTAATCATCACAATAATCCACAACAAAAAACATTACCTATGAATCAATCCAAAGATAAAGAAAATGAATCAATAATTGTTGTAAAAAAGGTTGATACACAAGAAAAAGTGAAAGGGAACAATGAATAGAAAGACATGGATAAAGTTGTTGTACCTTTTAATATTGAACATGAATTAGGAAAGATTAAAATACATGTACCCTTGATAGAATTGGATAAGAATCCTCTCTATCAAAAACAAATTGAAAAGGTTATACATGGAGGGGAGCCAATTAATCAACCAAATAATTTAAATGTGCATGAAAAATTCCCTACTATCATGTTTGGACCACATATCGATAATAAAGAAGACTCTATTGCTCCTTTATATGTGAATCTAAACATACATGATAAGCTGCTACACAATTGCATGCTTGGTTCTAGAGCTTCACATAATCTCATGCCTAAAATAGTAATGGAAAAGTTGGGGTTAGAAATAACTAGGCCATATCATGATTTATGTTCCTTTGATTCAAGGAAAATTAAGTGTGAAGGTATGATTAAAGATTTGGTAGTCACTGTAGCATAATTACATGTTAAGAGTATTGTGATGGATTTTTTAGTAGTAGATGTTCCTTCCAATTATGGGATGTTGTTGTCAAAATCTTGGGCGGGAAAATTAGGAAGTCCCGTGAAAATGGACATGACCTATGCTACAGTTCCAGTCTTTGGAGGAGAGAACATAAGATTATAGATAGAAAATAAGTTTCGTATGTAGTAATTGATCAAAATAATCTTAAGAATCACCCAATATATGTTGTTGAGGAAGATACGAGATGTTGTATTTTGTCAGTAAATGAAGAATATGATGAAACCCTTATATCTAAGGATTTTCATGTTGATGTTGATATTAAATTGATGAAATACAAAAACTATATTTTGATGGTGCTTATTTAAAGGAAGGTTTTGGAGCAGGGGTAGCTTTAATTTCTTCCATAGATGAGAAAAATTATTTGTCTTACAAATTCAAATTTGAAGCTACTAACAATGTTGTTTAATATGAATATTTAATTTTGGGTTTGGAAGCTACCAAAAGGTTGAAAATCACAAAGCTTTCAGTTTTTGGAGATTTTGAATTGGTGGTGCAGCAGGTGAAAAGTGTTTATAAAATAAAGCACCCAAGGATGAGAGGATATATAAATCATGTTTGGGACTTGATAGATAACTTCTTTGAAGCTTGAAATATTACTGTTGTCCCTAGATAATTTAATCAACAAATAGGCTCTCTAACACTAGCTAGTAGTAAATTTAGAACCCTAAGTATTCCTCAAGTCAAATACAAAGTTGAAATGAGATATAAGCCATCTATCCTAGATAATATCAAATATTAGCAAGTATTTGAATATGATCGACAACCAAAAATATTTCTGGAAGTGATAGATGAATTTTCTGCAACCCATATTGATATGGATGGAATTAAAGGGACTGAAGATGGGATTGAAGAAGATTATGAAATAACTACATAATTTAACAATTACATGGAAAATCACAAAGTCCGACAATTGAAAAACAACTTTCTCCTAAAAGTATTAGTTCTGCTTGAACAACTTTTTGATAGAAATGATGTCATTGTCAAGTCTATTGTCCTCCCAAAGGAAGAGAATGTGGAGGACTATAATTTTGGAACTAATCAGATACCAAAGTACATTAAATTGTCTAAATACTTATTAGTTGAACAAAGAAAAACATATGTTGGACCTTTTCAAAGAATATGATGATGTTTTTGCATGGAAATATGAATACTTGAAAAATATGACACTATCATCATTCAACATAGGACACCTTCAAAACCTAGGACAAAAGCTTTCAGGAAAAAAATATGAGACAAGTCAACCCTATTTTTCTTCCCATTATTGAGAAGGAATTAAGGAAATAATTGGGTGGTAAGATCATAATTCCTCTTAGATATTTAGAATGGGTGGCCAACCTAGTCCCTGTAAGGAAGAAAAATGGGGAAATAATACTTTGTGTAGATTTAAAAAATTCAAATAAGTGTTCATTGAAAGATTATTTCCCCCTACCTAAGAATGATCATATATTACAAAATATCTATGATGGATGGTTTCTTTTGCTACAACCAAGTGGCTATGCATTTGGATGACAGAGAGAAAACTACATTTACCGTTCCTTGGGGAATTTTTATGTATGATAAGATGCCTTTTGGGTTGATAAATACAGGGGATACCTCTCAAAGAGTAATTGACATAGCCTTTGTGGGGGGAAAAGACAAATTCATAGTAATTTATCTAGATGACATGATTTTTTTTTCAAGGTCTAATGAGTATCATCTCATACATTTAAGACAAACTTTCATTAAATGCAGAATATTTGGTCTATCCATTAATCCTAATAAGTCTCACTTTGAAGTGAAACAAGGTAAGCTACTAGGACACATAGTGTATAAACAAGGGCTCGGAATAGATCTTGAAAGAATGGAGGAAATCAAATTAATTGGCTTACCAAGGAAAAAAAAAGAGGTCCAATATTTTTTGGAAAAGATAAAATTTCTCAGAAAATTATTACCAAATTTTGCAAAGATAATGAAGAATATTACTAACATGCTCAAGAAGAACAATGAAATTAAATGGACAATTGAAGCTAGAGATTCCTTTCACCAAATTTAAAAATCCTTAGGAGAATCCCTAGTCTTGGTTAGCCTTGATTACGATAAATAATTCTTAGTCTTTTAGTTTTCTTCTGAGAATACTACTGCAACTATTTTGCAACAAAAGAATGATGAAGGTCATGAGTAGCCAATAACATTTTTCAACAAAGCATTAAGGGATGTTGAATTGAAGTACAATATTTTAGAAAAGCAAGCATATGCCTTGGTAAAGGATTTCAAAGCTTTTAGCGACTATGTATTACATTCCAAGGTCTTGGCATATGTTCCTTCAAGTGTTGTTAAACATATCCGTATTCAACTCGATAATGAAGGAAAACCATAGAAATGGATAGCCAAAATTCAAGAATATGAGGTTGATATCAAGCCTACCAAATTAGTAAAGGGACAAGGGTTATCCAAGTTGATAAAATAGTCCAATTGTAGGGTTCTGGGTGTAAATATGATATCTCAATATTTAATAGCAGAAAAAATAGAAATTGATGAACCACAAGAACCCTCTCCGAAAGTGGATTCTAATTTTTATCAGTCTGAATGGTATAAAGACATAGTCTTTTATCTTTAGAATTTACAATGTCCACCATTTTGAGACAAAGCTAAGGGAATATCCAACAAATTAAAAGATGTTAAGTATTGCATCATTGATGACCATTTTTTTTAGAAAGATCCTGTTGAATTGTATCATTGAATAAAAAACGTAAGGCATAATTACTGAGTTCCATAAAGGAGTGTGTGTTGGCCATCATGCTTGAAGAGATACTGCATACAAAATTATAATTGCTAGTTATTATTGGCCTTCTTTATTTTATATGTTAACTTATTGGTTAGAACATGTGTATAGTTTCTTGTGTTTGTAGGAAAACAAAAAATGTTGCCATTACCACTAAAGCCTATCAAAGTGGAAGGACCATTCCAGTAGTGGGGGTTATATTTCATAGATGAGATCAATCCTAACTCCAATGGTAAGAATAAATGGATCCTTACAACCACATATTAATTTACACAGTGGGAAGAGGCTATTCCTAGTAGAGCAACAACTGATTCAATAATTATTAAATTTCTTGAGAAACATATTTTAGCCAGATTTGGTTGCCCAAGGAAGATCATTACAGATAATGCACATGAATTTAAATATGCCAAGATGCTACAATTTTGTCAAGATTATAATAAAGAACATGGGAATTCAACTTCTTATTATCCACTAGAGAATGACATGGTTGAATCTTCCAACAAGAGATTAATCATAATTATAAAAAAAATGCTATCATAAAATAATAAAGCAAGGGATTGCCAACTAGAGTATGCTTTGTGGGTAGATAGGATAAGCACAATGAGGTAAATTGGCACTTCTCCTTTTCATATAGTTTATGGGGTGGATGTTGTTTCTACTATTCATCTTGGGCTCCCTATAATGGAATTATTGGAGAATGAAGAGGAGGAGCCAAATGATATGCAGATAATAATTAATCAACTAATAGATGTCCAACAAAAGAGAGAATTTTGTTAAGTTTTTAACCAAGAATAATAAAATATATTTGCGAAAGAAAAATATTACACACAAGAAACCATACACTTAGACACATTATTATCCTGGAAAACCCCTATGGAGAAAAACCAACCTAATAATAGATCTATTATTAACCTTGACCTAAACCTACCAAGCCAGGCCAAGTGAGCTAGCCACCGCTCACCTCCAAGCCACTTTACAATGGACCCTTACAAGCCTTATAAAGGATTCTTCACATGCATTTGATGGCATACAAAACCATGGGCCATAAATACCATGTGCCCAAAACTTTGTGTTGAGACCTAAACCACTTTGACTCATTCCCTATTCAAGGTTAACCCTAACAATCCCCCCTTTAAACTTGACTTGATGATTCTACATGCAACCCCCTATCACCTAGGTATTCCTCCCGAATTTACCAGTGAGTTACTAGGGGTACACATGCCTTACCAAGTATTACAACCATATTCTCTTTTACATGCAAACAATTTCTACTCCATTAATTTTTTTTTCATGTGTCTCATGGTGACTACACCATCACCATTTGTTGCTACATCCTCTCGCTTTTCCATGCTCATCTTCTTTCTCATCATCCTCCATGCCTTCTTTTGTACATCCTCGACCATGAATATCATGATCATATCATCAAGGGAAATCCATATCAATTCATTTGCATAATCCATGTGCTCGACAATCAGGGTTTCATTCTAGACAAAACCCTCTCACTTAAACCCAATGTCAAAAAAAGTCTCTCACCATTCAAAATTCATTTATCCCCGGGCATGATTTTTTCCATAATGCACTCTTCTGCTTCTGCATGTTGGGAAATTCCATTTCCTCTCCGGATCATTCACCTCCACAAGATCCATGATCACTCCATAAAATCCTTGTCATTGTCGATATTATCAATCTCTGCATCGCCATTACTGGACTGCTATCCAACTACATCACTAGCCTCCTCCTTGGAAAGATGATCTTCACCCTCCAATACTATGACAACGACGCCTCTAGATTAACATTTGTGGTCCACCAGTGTATCTCCCCATCGAATACCACACCACCACTACTATCGTTCTCTCCAGAATCCCATCACACATTATCACAACCCCCTCTCCGACTGGGGGTTGAGGTGGTGGTGGAAATTGGGGTCTTGACAGGTCCCCTCTTCCACTCCCGCTTGTCCCTCTGCGTGAGGGATCCAAAACCTTACTTCCCAAACTCCATGATAAGGTGGCACCTTCTATCTACAATTTAAAGGCTTGAACACCACCATTTCCTATCCTCATTATCCTGTGATCCCTTTCAACAATTTATCCTCTTTACGAGTTGGTTCTTCCACCATATGATCTCGTTGCACATCCAACAATTCCCCATTATTTTCAATCCAGTTAAAACTCAATTAAAAATCCGTGGAAAAAACCATTAAAATATCCTCATGTAAATCAACTATGATCTATGGTGTTATTCTAAACGATTGCAGGAAACTTCGTCAGTAATTTGGTGATACCTTTCTCCGCGATCTTGTGGAAACTTCCCTCTTTTTATGATGAGATCCTTCCTTTGATGACGAGATCGTTCTTTTCTTCACGATGAACTGGTCCACCCTCTTCATGAAGATATCCTTCCATCTCTTTACGAGTTGGATTCCCAACCATTACAAACTGGCTTCCACCTTTTTCTTTACGAGTTGACGAGATCCTCTCTCTTATTTTCTTAAAGATCCAACACCATATAAATGACCAGGCCGCTCTTGCTAGAAAGTATAGGCCTACAGGGCTCTAATACCAATTGCTAAGTTTTTAACCAAGCATACTGAAATATATTTTCAAGAGAAAAATAATATACAGAAGAAACCATACACTTAGACACATAATTACCATGGAAAATCCCTGTGGGAAAAAATAGCCTAATAATAGATCTATTATTATTCTTGACCAAAAATAACCAAGCTGGGTCAAGTGAGCTAGCCACCGCTCACCTCCAAGCCACTTTACCATGGAGCCTTACAAGCCTTATAAAAGCTTCTTCACATGCATTTTCCAACATACAAAACCACGACCCATCAATACCATGTGCCCGAAAACGAGTGATGAGACTTAAACCACTTTGAATCATTCTTGAGTCAAGGTTAACCCTAACAAATTTGTGCAATACAAGTTTCAAGAGGACTAGGAAAGAATAAAAATTATCTTTGAGAAAAGAGCCAAAGAAAGGAATTTCATGACTGGAGATCTGGTCCTAAAATGGGATGCCAAAAGAGAGGCCAAAGGGAAACATGGGAAGTTTGAAAATATGTGGATTGGAACTTTCCAAATTTCTTCAGTACAAGATAACAACACTTACGAGCTTGCTCATTTGGATGGTGAAGTATTAATATATCCTGTAAATATGATATTTATCAAACATTTTCTGCAGTACTAAACCCCAGGGAGTTTTCCTACTCTGTACATTAGTAACTTACTGTTCATTCTTGCTGCATGTTTCATTTCCAGTTCAACTTTGCTTTAGATTGATAGGGTGCTAATGTGTTAAGATGTTGAGCATTCTCACAAATCAGAAATACTACAAGAGATATATTTGTTACAACTTTTGAAGAATAGACTCCATAGCCCAATGTATAAGTCTACATTTCTTAGCAGATTATAGGGATATGATGTCCTCATTGGAGCTAATGTTAATAAAATGCCAAATTTTGAACAAGTAGTGACAAAAATGCGGGTTGAATGATCTAATTTATAACTTCTTCATGAAAGGGGGATATATTTCAAGATTGATTATGTAAATAAATAATCCCAAGAATTAAATAATTGAAAGAGGGATCTTTAAAAAGGCATCAAGTGCTTAGCATATAGAACAAGTCACAAGGTGTTTACTAGAATGTTGGGGGATAAATCTCTAAAAGGGGGGCCATGCATCATGGATATGCCGATCAATGACCCACATCGTGGCACATTGCGATGAGGTAGATCAATGGCCCACGATGCATTTCACATTGTGGACATGCATACAAGAAATTTCTCTTTCGCGATGCGATAGGAGGACTCACCCTTGACACACAACATTTTTTTTATGTGTTTCACATCACTAGAAGGGCTTATAAAACTTCCTATCAGGGCATGCAAAACCATTTATGGTTTTGAGGAAAAACCACCATCCCACACCTGAGCATCCTACATACCTAGAGATGACATGATGCCTAACTTGTGCTGACATGACACATGAGGTGTACCTTAGGCAGAGGGAAAGATATGTGGTTTTGACAGCTAGGCTGTCACATGGACCAATAAAAATATACCACTTGGACATGGGCCCCACCTCAATCATATTAAGGGTGATGAAGAGTCATCCAAGCCCGAGGACAAGTGGCCTAACACAGGTGCTGCATAGAAAACACTTGGATCAACACTAACTTTCCACATGTTTGTGGAATCCTTCTAAAATCATCAATGGCGTCACTCAAATTTCACACACTCTTAATATTTAAAGGAGGTATCCAATGAAAAGGTAACACATGGCTCCAAAATTATAAAAAAGGGGTAAAAACGGTCACGTGCCCAAAATAATTACCATTTCTTGCATAAAAAGGATAGTTTAAAGGTTTGGACAAGTGAAAAGAGATGTATCGTAAGTTACATCCCAACCAAAGTTGATATATGTTTTAAACTACAAGCATGGCACATTCAATTTGGTTGTGTTGGAGTCAAAGTTGCCAAGGCCTCTTACTCCTACACATTACAGAGCCACCCAAATAAGGATTAAACTTGGCACTATTCAACACGGGGATATGATTGAGTTGCATAAGAAAACCAATGATATGTTATACAGGGGAATGCTACAATATTCTGCTAGTGAGAATAAAATGAGAGAAATGGTGATCAAAATTGACAGGTAGTTGAAACAAGAGAGTATCAATCAGGGCCAAACAAAATCAAATAAAGGAAAACCATTTCTTTGGGGGAAGACCCTAAAAATCCTACACTCATGGGATATTTGATTAATCAAAAGGAAAAGGAAATAAAGTTCCTTAAGAAAAAAACTGAATATCCCTGATGTACAACATGTACAGAGTCTAGAGCTGCAGGTTAGCCATCAAGAAAAGGAGCAGTTGCATCAACAATTAGTGGAAAGTAGATAGATTATATAGTGCCTACAAGATGAAAATTAGAGCTTGAAGGACCAACATAATCAACTATTGTAGGAAACCAAGTAAAATAAAGTTCAAAATACTCCACTTGAACCAAAAGAAGGCCTGGGGAAAATCATGTTTGCTTTGAGTGTAAAGGATATTGAATTGGGTACTGTCATTGACATGATTAAATTTAGTGAAACAAGGGTGGAAGAGTTAGAGGATCAAATGAAGAGTAGAGAACTAATCTTAAATCAAATCAATTCTACCAAAGAGGAAGCTTAACAAGAATTGGCTCAGGTAAAAACGAAGGCGACATGAAATCCAACCTTAAATGGATCCAAACATAAGATATGGGACAACATAACTACTTCAATGTTCAAGAATTGGTCTCAGTTCTCTTTGATCCAAGATGAACTTGAGCTGATCATTGTTGTTTTTAAGGACATAAATAGAACAATAGTTGAGTTAGAGAACAAGCCATAGGTGGCTAATGACATCATAAGGTTCTTAAATAGTAGGTCAAAGGAGGAGCTCAAGGATATTAATGTGGCTGATATGAAAATTATTTTCATGGATTCCAAAAGGGTCCTTGCAAAGAAGAGATTGATGCAAAATGTTGAAAATAAGGCCCATGAGCTTACATGGGAGATCTCCTTTAAGAAATTTTTTAGTGATGTTATCAAGCATGGGATGCCCTCTTTTTGGGATGGAAATGGAGACTTGTAATCATATAAGAACTATCAAAACATTAGAGGAAAATTTGGGCTAAAATGGGCCTTATAATAAAAAATATGGTTGATGAGTTGGAAATTCAATAACCTATAGAATTTTAAAATTTTGGGTCAACCATAATGGTTGAGTTGGACATCTAAAAGTCAAAGAAGCTTATTTGTCACATTTTCATCTAAAAAGAGGTAACCACACATAAACCACACCTTGGATAAGATCTTGGTGAGATCATGCTATATATGATAAATATTCTTGAGACATTAAATATTTAATATTCTATAATACCACTAAATATTAAAAAATTATATTCCTTAATATTTTAAGGATTACAATTATCTGAGATCTTTATCCTTAATATATTAAGGTTGGAAGTTGAGGTTTGGGTTATAAATCAATTAATAATCAATGGAAATACCTAACTTTAGTGGATATGAAGACAATGTTGACATCGGTCCTGGGGAATGGTTGAGAAAGATTAAGAAATATTGCAAGACTCCTTTTAGGGTAGGTATTTGTTTGAATGGTGAAGCTGGTAAGTGGTGGTATAGATTTGATGAAGGTAATAGAAGAATCACCAGATGGGAATTATTTAAAGAATTATTTTCAAATAAATGGATCAAGGATTAAAAAATGGAGGAGATGCATAAAATTTAAGTGGAATTAAAGGAATCGAAAGAAAATGTCTCCAAATTGAAAAAGGATAATGAAGAGCTAAGAAAATGTATTACAAAGAAAAACAATGAGTTTGACAAGTTGCAATCCCTTAATGAATCACTCATAAAGGAGATTAAGAAATTAAAGCAAGAAAACAATAGCAAAACGAAGTGGGAAAATGATGATTCAAGGGAAGAATTGAAAAAGAAAGAAGAAGAGATATGCAAATTATGAAAGAATAATTAAACAAGAAAATAAGCATTCTCGAAATCAATAAAAAGAAAGGATTTGGATGAAGAATCTACCAAAATACTTAAAAGAAAATTTGCAAGAGGGTTGAAGAATCCTTAAATACTGATGAGGTAAAATTAGAAATGCAATCCATAATTGAAGAAGGACGTCAAAATTTGATAAATGGGGTGACATTGCATCTTCAAAAAGAGAAAGAAGACAAGATTCAAGAAGGTCAACAAAAGACACATGAAGAAGTTGAACTCCATATAGAGGATGTACATGCCAAATATGATGGTATTATCTCCAAGGCTAGAGTAATCAAAGACCAATCAAAGATGATTGAGGATGCCATTGTCTCTGAAAAGAAGATAGATGAATTGCATGTGAAGAGTGAAGGAAGACCATAAAATGTGAAACCATATCGACACCCTCATTACTAGGAAACATTTCAAGGAAGACAAGAAGGACGATATCAACATTATGAAGGAAGAAGATGGAATACTTGTCAATATTGAGGGAACAAGGAATCACCAAAATACTCTTCAACAAGATATTATCAGAGACCAACAACCACTACAAAATGGAGAAACTTCAACAAAAATACATGGAATCAAAGGAAAGAAAAATATGCAAAAAATATACACCAAGGATTAAGAATGAAAATAATATATTTTGGATGGATAGATCATCAACAATGGAATGAAGAAAGAATGAACATAAGAAAATTATATTACTTGGTTTCATCACATGTGAAGCCTTTATTTGCAAATCTTTGAGGAAAACGATTTTTGAAGGAGGGTACTATGTTGTGACCCAAGGGGGCATATATATGGCTAAATGTATATGATATTACCTCAAGGGGGGTCATATATGTGCCTAAATGTACATGTAATGTGTAAATATATATGTAATGGGGTCGGCCTAGTAGAAAAGGGGCCTCATGTGAAAGCGTGGATAACTATATATAAGATATCATGTATTCATTATTGTGACATGTAAATAGGAAACATGAATGATATTTGGTTATTTGGAGGGGGTTCCCCTATTCTTTAAGGAGTTATTGTGTAACTTATCTAGCTTGAAGGTGTGTTCCATGCTCACATTCAGTACATGGTGTGTACTTTTGTTATTTTATGATATTTTGAGCATTTGGTTCATTGCACCTTTGATATCATAAATATTATTGAGACACTAAATATTTAATATTTTTTTTTTGTGATTGATGGAATTAGCAACTAGTTGGGCACGTACTCAGGGGTGGGTTCGTGTTATCCAACTACTACCACTATAACCTCTAGGTATTTGCGTGACATGAGGTTGTGTTATCCAACTACTACCATTATAACCTCCAGGCATGCCAACACAGACCCTCGTGTGACACACAAGGTAAGTCGAAGGTTTCAAGCCGATGAGTTCACACAATGAAGTTCCTTAACAATACACTCCCTCACAGACTGTTCTACACCTTGGGGATAAATATTTAATATTTTAAAATACCACTACCTCTACATATTTAAAAAAAAATATATCCATAATAACTACTTCATAGTGGGTCATTTTAAAATGTGCGAAAGAAAATTATTGGGGGAAAAGTACTATGACTTCCAACAAAATTCTTGTCCACTTATTAAATTTATCCTTTAATTACTAGCTAAGAGATACAAACAATATAATATTAAAACTTTATAAAACAAATACTAAAGAAAATTTATTTTTTTCTCATTATTAAGATATAACAAAAGCAAGATCCAATAACTCCAAGGGTTAGCTCAAGTGGTTCTAAGCAAGACGTTGAAGATATCCCCAACGGAGCACGTCATGGGTTCAAATCTCTTGTACTTCCTTGGGGTTAGGTCCATTATTTGTAGGGTCGGCGATTTACCCCGTTTACCATCCACAAAGTGGGGAAGTACTTGGGGGTTTCCCATGCTGAATTCCTAAAAAAAAAGGAAGATTAAAATGATGATTATAAAAAAATGTTTCATTATAATAATGCTATGTTTCATTATAATCATTTTAGAATAATAAATTTTTATTATAGTTAATTTTTTTTTAATAAGGTGATTTTTTCTTATAATTATAAGAAATTGTTTCATTAAAATAATATGTTTATATAGTGAGATATTATATGTGTGGTGGTTTTATAATAATAATAATGAAAAATTACATTTATATCATTTTTTTTTGTTTGGTAGCATGTTTTTTACATGTAGGACTAGATTATGGTCTAAGAAACCATGACCCAGGGGCATCTAAGGCATCAAAATCATCGGAGATCCCACTCGGCCCGGGCCACCCCAACCCTTAACATGGATGGATTTTTTTGGGTGTCTCCTCCCGACTACAACGGGTTTAGAACCGTGGCCTCCTTACAAAACAAAACCCTATAAATCCAATCACACTAGTGTGATTTGGCTATTTTATTTACATCATTATTTAAATTAGATTTTTTAATTATTCTTGACTAAATTTTAATATATTATTTAAATTAAATTTTATTATTAGATATCAGAAAACAATTTTGCAACATAATAAATTTAAGATGATATAAATTTCAAAGAGAAAAATATTATATTTATTGTAAGTAAGTTATCTTTTATCCACTACCAATTATCATTTCTTGTATGTGCACAATAAATGATAATTATCATTTCTTGTATGTGCACAAGAATTTAAAATTCTCATTATTATTTTTAACTCTCACCTCTTAACTCTATATTAAACCATCTTACATGGAAAACATAATTAATGGAGAAATATAGACAAACCTTTAGTAGATACACCTCTAACTTAGTGTGATGTGGCAAATGGTTTTAGTATTTTATATTTTCCTTAAGAAGCCCATTTTAGGAAAACATTTCCTCTAATGGTTGCTATATGACAAAATAAATCATGACAACATGTTTGAAAATATTGATGGAACCCTTAAGGGGAAGTATGTAATAGACATGTTGGTTGGTGATTTTGAGGTGCTTTACAATTTAAATATTATTTTAAAAAATCCCCCCCCAACCATCATATGAAGATACACCAATTTAGATGAGGTGGTGAGGAACTTGAAGAAACAAAAATATCCAATGGGAAAAGTATGGAAACATATGTGCCAGTTTGCCAAGATATCAATGCTTAGAGACAGAGAAACAAGTGGCACATGACTAGCCTCATAAAAATAAGTTTTGTCATTAAATTTTTCATGTAAAAGTAAATAAATTTTACTAAGGTAAAAACCATTCAAGAAACAATAAGTGTTTTAAAGAATAAAGAAGCAGTAAGTGGTTTCACATACAAATCCATTTGTAAAGGAGAAATAAGCCACATTGCTCAAGGAGGAGCATTGCGAGGATTGAAGAGTATCTTATTCTCAAGGTTGCAAGATCACTGTTACGAGGAAAATCACTCTATGGCATGGGGTAAACCACAAAAGATGGAAATGAATGCAGAAATCAACTATAATCTCAAGTATGTTATATAAACAAATATGTCAGCAAGACAAAATAAGGAGCCTACCTCATCCAAACGTTCGATGAGTCCACCGTTGAGCACTTGACTCAAATAAATACACTTGCAACTTCTCCTCAACAACCAAGATACACAAGAATATGGTGATAATATATAAAGTTAGCACATATAATAGCATAATCCATCAATATTCATAACAAATACACCCATGGAATAACAATTCAAATATTTTCAAGTTATTAATTGGACGAGAAAAGATTATTTCTATTAAAATGTAATCAACAAAAGTGTATGAATGACAAACTTCTGTGTCGGCATGTTCAGAACCGAGAAACTAAGTCCCTTCCAATTGGGCCTCCACCACTTCAATCCTCCACCAAAAGAAAGCTCATATAAGAGAGACAATGAGGTTTTCCATCAAATAGGGAAGAGCTTGGGGGTTGAACAATGTCTTCAGACTTAAAAGGACAAAGGGATGCAGACTCAATATGAAGTGAATGATTTATCCAGAGTAACTTTGCTCTCAAAGTTGAATTCTTCTCCTCTCTTCCACAACTTTGATATGGCCCATTTATAACCTTCAAATGGAGCTGAAGGGACGATTCAGAACATTTCTAGTATATGGAAGGTCAAGGATCATGGATTTCATGATGTGACATGGAAACCCGACACCATTTTTTAATTTTGAGCACAAAAACCGATGTATGCAGGATGTAATGGTGCAACCTGTGTATGTGCATGTTGTATAATTGTTAGGGCATGTATATGTGGAAAAATACAATTTTTAGCTATAGGAACTGCAAAAGGGGACTTCAAGTTTGCATAGGGAAATGGACAAGGCCTTCTGAGCAAGTTTGCACAGGGTGAGGAAAATCTTTCTATAACAATCACACAACTCAAGACAAAGGATAGATTATGGGCAGCATAAATTAAACCTAGAGAGATTCATGCAACTGTGTTGTATCAGTCTGTAACACATCCATGTATTCTCCTGCATTATAATATACTTCTTGTAAAGCCATAATGCCCTTCTAAAAATTGTATTTTTATTTTCTATTATTAAAAGTTTCAAACAATATATTGACACCATAGCCATTGTAAATGTGTGGTGTACGTCATTGGATTGGAATTAATTTCATTTTTTATGATCAAATTCCTTATATTTTGTTTAGTATAGTTAAATGTATGTAGAAATATTCTAATATCATTTGAATGTATCAAACATTAAGTTGTTTTGAGTGCATACTTATCACAAATTCAAAATCCACTATGTTAAATTGTTGATTTCTATTTTTCTCAGCTTGTTTTCTTATTCAAAGGACCGCAAGAATTATTCATAGCAATACCTTGTACGTTCCATTTTGTCTCCTTTGCAAATTCATCCATTCATCCATTTTAAAACCCTAAATGTCTAATACAAAATGGAAAATTCTTTTTTGGTTGAGAGTTTCCTAATCATCCTATCTGAAATATTACGAGGGCTATGAGTAATTATAAAGTAGCACATGAATAATATTACAAATATAGATTTAAAATAAAATATGAGTTTTATCTCCGAGGTGCCTTGACATAGTTCCATTAACATCCTGGAACATCTCAAGGACTAACATGTTCAACATATTGACTTGTGCATAGTCAATATTTGGAGTGAGGGTCTGGAAATTTTATATGTTGTAAGGGACTTCATCCTATACATTCCCTCAAAATTCAATATAAAATTATTGAGTTGAATTGGTCCAAATAATTCTATTATAGAGCACAAGAGAAGGATTAAATACTCAAAAACCTAAAAGTTTTGGATTATGAAAGCTACATGAGGTATTCTAAGTCAAACCATTGTAGGATATCTCATGAATGAAGTCACATAAAAAAAATAACCCTCCCTCCTATTCATTCAATGGAATGCATACCAAAAATTATACTCATATACACTCAAAAAATAGTTAGGAAGGTAATGTCTAAGAAGATGATTTTTAAATTCAAAATTTCAACAAAAAAACCTCTTAATAAGTCAATAGGGATTCCATGAGATTATAGCTTATATTTATCAATATTACATAAACATGGAAACCATTCCTCCACACATTTATTTGATCAAACAATTAGCATGCATGAGTTTACCACATGTATTCCCACACATATTTTCAGACAAATGAATTATTCATACTAATCATTTTAGCCACTAACACCTAGAAGAAATATATTCTAATTTTCCAACATTTTAAAAAGAAGAATTCTTACCAACTCATTATAAAGTTTAATTTCAACTGTAACATTCACATATCAATCATAAATGGGTATGGATTAAACCGTTATTTTACACATCCCTTTTGTCAACAAATTAACATGTAAGAACTTCTAAATCGTTCCCACACATATTTTGCAAATAAACTAATCACACACAACAATGATCATCTACAAAATTTTCTATACAAGTTATCGTAATAAATAATGACATCGGATTCATCATTATACATGATTGAATTCATAATAAAAGAGAACTATACAACATATATATCTTTCATTTTACTTCCAATCACATGCCATTCCTTTGTATATGCCACCCCCATGCTACGATTATTAGGCCACTAGGAAAAATAAGGGAATATTTAAGACCCTTGGTCACTCCTTTCTTGACTGAAAGCCTCCACGACAAATAAAGAGAGACACTACTAAGGTATTTAATCAATATGAAAACACACTAGGATCCTAAATTACTTAGCATAGACATTAGGATAAATTGGGATTATGAATATGACATGAAAAAGGTTTATGGATAGAATATGGCACCATACAAATCATAGGTCAATCCCTAGAGCCCCTTACCTTTTCATTCTAGTGGAATCATATCCTCAATGATGTCCTTCCTCCAATCTACCTTAAAAGATTTTTATTTATTTCAAAATAGTCATATTATAAATTTTCAAAATTGCCATGGTAAGTCTACCTCATGGCTTTAAAAAAAAAACATAATACTTAAAATCATATTTACAACATATATATAAAATCGAGTTCATAAATTACAAAGGGTTGATATCAGAGTATTACTTTTTTTTCCCGTGAAAAAAGGATTTTATATTCATAAGAATATAGATATTACAATCCAAAACAACTTTCATCCTTTAGGAGACCCAATATAGTTCTTGTTCCAAAAATAGATAGAGCTTTTCTCCTTTCATTCCTACAGTCCTTCTTATACTTTGATATCTTCATTACATATCTTATTGTACATACAAATGAACCATTCAAAAAAATTAAGAAAAATGGTTGAAAAGTGTTCAAAGCTTACCAACTTAGAAGGGAAATTCCATCGCTTTTGTATATTCTCAATCAAAATATTCATAAAACCCAAAGGCGCGAGTGGGGAGAAGCAGTTCCTCCTTTGATGGGTCATCTACCTTGACATTTAGTTCTATGAGCACATGGTGAAATTCCAATCACTTGAAAGACTGAAAGGCCATTTTTATATCTCTCATAATAGTATCTTGTCCAATGTATTCAACTTCATTTTTTTGTCTTACCCAATCTATTACCAGTGTAGTGTCCCCCAAAACTTGAAGCTTCCTGACATCCTTTGTTTTTTCCGTTTCCAGGATGTCCAAAGGGAAATAAATTCATCCCTCTTATTGGAACCATTTCTAGGTGCATATATGATAAACAAATAATGAGAATGATTAAGATACAAAACCATGCCAACACCACATTTTGGAGGATGTCCTTGACTTTCCCCATCAAAGTACCCGCAGGGAATGTCAAAATCAATAGAAGGAAGGATTGGGTTGCGGGGGTATTTTTTCCTTTGGGTCATTCTTGAATTTTTCATCCTAGTTTAGAGTTATCAATGTTGTGATTTTCGACATAGGGAGATTATCCTTAAACATAGAACTTGCTACAAGGAAAATCTCTCTATGGCATGGGGTAAACCACAACAGATGAAAATTACTGCAGAAATCAACTCTAATATCAAGTATGCTATATAAGAAAATATTCTAACAAGACAAGATACATAGCCTACCTCATCTAGACATTCGATGAAGTCCACCATTGAGCACTTGACTCAAAGCAATACACCTGCAACTTGTCCTAAAAAACCAAAAATGCAAGCATATGGTGATAATATATAAATTTAGCACATTCAATAGCATAATCCATCAATATTCATAACAAATATGCCCATGGAATAACAATTCAAATATTTGCAAGACATTAATTGGACGAGAAAAGAGTATTTCTATTAAAATGTAATCAACAAAAGTGTATGAATTACAAATATCCGTGTCGGCACGGTTTAGAACCAAGAAACAAAGTCCCTTCTAGTTGGGCCTCCACCACTTCAATCCTCCACCAAAGGAAAGATCATATAAGAGAGACACTGAGGTTCACAATCAAGTAGGGAAGAGCTCGGGGGATGAATATTGTGCTTTGATTTAAAAGGATAAAGGGATGCAGACTCAATATGAAGTGAATAATTTCTCTAGAGTAAATTTTCTCTCAAATTTGAATTCTTCTCTTCTTTTCCACAACTTGGATATGGCCCATTTATAGCCTTCAAATGGAACTGAAGGGTCGATTCATAACATTTCTAGTATATGGAAGGTCAAGGATCATGGATCTCACGACGTGACATGGAAACTCGACACCATTTTTAAATTTTGGGCACAAAACCTGATGCACGCAGGCTGTAATGGTGCAACCTGCATATACACATGTTGTGTAATAGTTAGGGTGTGGATATGTGGAAAAATATTGTTTTTATCTCTGGGAACTGCAAAAAGGGACTTCAAGTCTGCATAGGGAAATGGAAAAAGGCCTTATGAGAAAATTTGCATAGGGTGAGGAAAATCTTTCTATAATATATGCCCCCTAATGTGTGAGGTTAGAGGAGTATCTGCGATGGCCAAAATACATTATAATACCCAAAAGTGGAGTAATGGAGACCCAACTCGACGAACTAGTTGCTCATGAGAATATTACAATTTGTACTAACTTTGCACACATGGTTACCAATTTGAATTACACTACAGATCCATGTTTAAATATACCAAACAATTGTTCATGGCCATGAATAGGAAATACAAAGGTGGCTACATGCCAAAGGTTTTCATAGTCATGAACAAGGCCCAGTAAAACCAGTCTTAAAATCAATCTGAAGATATCTGTATACAATGGAGTACAATCTAATATCCCATGATCACTGAAGTCATATAGGTACTGGTCCAATGAAAGATAATAAAAACTCAATAAATCTACGACTATGAACGTATGTCTTCAAGTCTTCTATAAGATCCACCAAAAGCGCAAGTCTACAATATGTGAATAAAGGTGTTGAGGTCGAACACAATGAGACTTCATTGGATTATCGGTAATTAAGGTATACCATTAACAAACTAGAGACAACCTACTGATAATAAAAGTGGGTATCAAGGCACTGAGTACATTCTTACAAGTGTGACTAAATGTGTCGAGGTCGATCTCTTGAAGAATCCATCAATCGGGAGACATTGATGTATTCCCAACTGTCGATGGTGGGAGAACCTGCCACTAATGACTGCAAGCCTCTAGGTACTCATAAGACTCTAGGCCTCGTTTCCAAAATAGATTGGATGAAGTCGATGAAAGGAGACCCGCTGAAAGGAGAGAATTGAGGCATATCTCATCATTCAACACGAGGTACAAAGTAGGATATTGATGATTTGTATAAAATCAGACGAAAAACATGTTCATGAACCAACATCCCTGTGTGTCTTTCGCGTGTTCCAGATGCAAGTGGTACACAAAAAAGACCCTATGAATAACATCCAATAAGGAAAAATGCTAAGAAAGGCGAGGAAACCACCAATAAAGCTAATGGAATCCAAGGCACTACACTAATCCCAATGTGTGAATATATTTATTGTCTTCAAACACAAGGGAAACCCCCCAGTCAACGACCAATGATGAAATTTTGATTGTTGGGTTCAAGGTTACCTACCAATGATGAAAGTAGGAACAAGGTGCACCAAACAAACTCTCCATAGGGACTGGAAGAGTAACCACTCGGGGGAGTAAACTTTAAGTAACGAGCTCAACTTCTTAAGATCATGCTAAACCCAAAATTTTGATGACAAGTGGACTCAAAAGTTTGTGCTCTGTTCAAAGGTGACATGACTGCTGCCAATATAAGATAATATTCTTTTCCCGCCCGTCATTTTTTGTTTTTTCATAGTCAAATTAATGCTATTATACAAAGAAGGAAACAAGTGTCGCAAGTAAGAAACTAGTTCTAGCAGTGGAACATACCTATGATCAATGCAAGGAGGTGCATGCAGGATATGGAAACTCAAGGAAATGTTTCCTCTTAGGGTATAGGGTGTCAAGATGCAAAGGATATAAACAAGGCTCTACTTGGATGATGATGAAAACTGTTGAGGTGATAGGATTATAATGTAAAAGTGAGAATCGACGATAGACTCAATACTAAAAGCAAGAGCATGAGATGAAATTACAACTTAGCGACAAAAAATTGTCATTTTTTGTGAATTTAGTCTACTTGGTTTGAAAAATGGGTAAACTTACACCAAATAGATGTCCTTTCAAATCCAATTTACGAGTGTGAAAGAGACAAGTTCACTCGACAATCTTTTCAGTTTTTGAGAGAGTCAGAAAAGAGCTTAAACCAGACTCATTGGGAGTCCCGCTAGATAGAGGTCATCATGCTTATGAGTGAGAAATGAGGTTCAAACACAAAGTCATATATTAGCTATAAGGTACTCTCGGTCCTATGAAAAAAAATCTCTGCATGGGAACCAAATGACACAGAGGATCTAACTAGGGCACCCATGTTTGGCAAGTCTCTACCATTCAATAACAACACTTTTAGTTGCAGAAAGAAGGTTCTGTGTCACTACCAAATGGGTTCGTACCTAAGGCATATGCGATGTAGTCATAGGATGATGCAAATGTGCATAATGGATTGCTTATCTATTCTATATGCTATTTAATGAAAACACCTATCCAAAGTTATGAATAGGCGACATGGCGCTAAAAGCCGCAAGAATCCTTGGATAAAACCACCAAAACCAACTCCATCCACTTTCGTATTAGTCCATTATTCCAAAATATTAGTAAAAACTATGCAAAGTGGGTAAATTTTTTCTATTAATAGTAAAAAAAACCAATTTTACTATGCCATTTATATTTTTTACCCAAATAGTGCATTTTGGACCAAATTGCCTCCGAATTTCAACTGCTGATTGCGGGAGCCATGAGTGACGGAATCAACAACTTTCTGGACTAGGTAATTCATCTTTCTCCTCTCTTTATTTCTAGTGGATTAATATTTTCAATTATGTCTCCTTTTTTTAGCATTTTAAGGAGCAAATTAGAAACTAGGGTATACGCAAGCTATAGATCATTGGGTCACGTATAAGCAACCATATATGCAATTGTTTGAAAAACAACCAATGTATAAGCATCCCTATATGCGGATGTGTAAACTGTAGCTTGCGTACAAGTCCATGGATATGGTTTTTAAAATGTTACTAACTCAAAAAATGGTTTTAATCTTGTAGGATGGTGCTAGAGTGGAGAGAAAGAGAGCATGAAGAGGTGGATGCTGCAATGGAGAGAGATCTAGGGGCCCATATGGCTTTAAAATGATGTGGGATATATAGGTTTTGGGCTCTCAAAGGTACGAGGGATCAAGTGAGATGCTCTAGAGGTTAGTGAACTACTGGGATCCAGATACAAAGACCTTCAACCTTGATGAAAAACCATTGAGGATTGAAGTTGAGGACATATACTTCTTGACAGGATTGTCGCGTTGGGGTGAGGTGGTCAACCTCAAAGCCCAGGGAGATAGTAGTGACATGAACACAGAGGATTACATAGCCACTCATTGCATTTAAGGGACCGAGAAGGTAGGGATCCAACTCTCGATCAAATTGATCAACAATCTAAGTATCAATATTGTTGTCCTAGTGTTGAAACGGATCATAGGGTCGACCTATTTGCACCATGCATCAAGGCCACTTATGTTCTATTCAATGGAGTTCTTGTGACCCATGATTTACGACTCATGCACCTTACTTTTGGCCAACATGAAGAGCCAGCTGACAGATTGCAAACTGGGTAGAAAGAGGAACTTCATGTTCACGTCTATCATATGTAGTTTTTTCTTCGAGCAGGTTCTAGTCTTGGGCCCTAGAGTTGATATTGTTCCACATGGACCTCACGATCTAGCCATGGAATGATGGACTGAGGTGATGAGGAAGCAGGGAGGTGGTAGGGTGCCAACACCCTACAACAATGAGTTTTTCTTTTGGTGGAGTTGACAGGTGATGGCTCTGGAGGACTACCCTTATGAAAGGATTGACTTCAGAGGAGATCCAGACATGCCGTTACCACCAAGTTCCGCCTATGGAGACATAGGTATCAAAAAATCTTGAATATTTCATTTTTTTGTATTTTTGTATAAGAAAACATAAATATTTTTGGATGATGGCATGTACTAACTAAACATGTATGTGACACAGATGTGGGTCCACAACATCCAGATGGACTTCCAAGACATTGGCAGAGGCACCGAGGGGATGGGCCAATTGGAGGGGATGCTAATAAAGTGCTTCAAAACATGCAAGATAACCTGTCTCGTTTGACGCAAAGGATTCCCATGGTCCATGTAGAGGATCTTCCAGAGGCAATGCAATGACAGGTGGTAGGTGTACCCTGTGCTTTTGTACTACTCTTTAAGTGTCTCATAAATTCCATAGTATGATATCATGACACACATCCGACGCCACAGGCGTAGATGTTGTGATTATTGTATGATCGGTTGTATATGTATTTTGAGGGTGTGAGACCCAATTTTGTACTATAACACCATATTTTTTGGAGAGATGAAATATATTTAAAAACAATGATCTTTGTCTTTACTTATATTACAATGTGTACATTAATGAAAGTGTTTTATTTTCTTTATTTATGTGAAAAATTCCAATCTAAAACAAAATTAGCATATGCATCAGATACATAATTAAAACTTCTAGGTATGTGATGATAAGTAATAAAATAAAAATGTCGTTCCAAAATTCATACTCGTAAGAATCGTCGAAGTAGAGTAGGGTCTCTCACATGGTAAGTTCCGTTCAACACACATACTACTAACTGGGTGCCCAGGTGAACTTCTAAAGAGAGAATACCATGTGAAATGGCATTGCGCAAAAGTTCTATAAAGACGCTATATTCGACCACATTATTCATTGATGGCCCTAGAAAAACGCCACCTAAAGACACCAGTAGACCCTCGGGTGAGTAAACAAACCAAGTGACGGAAGCCAAGTTTTGTGTATGAAGACTGGCCCTGGCTATGAATCCTAAGTAAACCAAAGACTCCATTGACATCTTCCATCCAACGAAAAACTCAATAAGCGAGCCGAAGATGAAAAAAGGGGAAAATATATATACACTAAAATACATTAGTATACAATATTTATGCTCAATCTTGGGGCTCAAGTGTAATATATTTTCAAGTAGAGCCCATTCCTAGGCTCAACCAACATATTCCCTTCATAATATTCTAATTCATAGGCTCCTTTTTCTAATACATGTCGCAAGATATAGGGACCATGCCACATGGGTTTGAACTTGGCTTCCCCCAGTGGTTCTTTGGCTTGGTCGTACAGAAAGACCAATTCACCCTTAGCGTACTGTCAGGGACAAACAAACTTATCATATTGGACCTTGACATGTCATTTATTCGCTTCAATAGCCGTGGAGGCATCACAATGTTGCTCGTCTAGACTCTCTAGGTGTATGAGGCATTGCTCAAAATCATAAGTGTCAGGTAGGAACATAATTTCCAATATAAGAGAAGAGATTTCACATTCAATAGGTAGGATCGACTCCACACCGTGCACTAATTGGAAAGGAGAAAACCTGAGGAAGTCTTTATCAAGGTTTGGTATGGCCAAAGTGCTAGATAAAGCATGATATGCTAGTCATATTTTCTTTGGCTGATATTTTTATGCAAAATGGTCTTGAGAGACTTGTTAATGGCCTCTACTTGTCCATTTTCCTGGGGGTAGTAAGGGGAGGAATGACCATGTTTAAACCACAGTTTCAATGATAATTATTTCATCATTTCATTATGAAAGTGGCTTCCATGATCAATGAAAATCTCACTCAGGATTCTGAACCTGGATATAATTTGATTGAACATGAAGAAGGCAACAGTCTTACCATCGGATTTAACTGTAGGCATGGCCTCGACCCACTTAGTAAAATAGTCTATGACCACGATAATGTGTTGATGCCCCCCAGCCGAAGTTGGGTTGCAATCCACAAAATCCAACCCCCACTTGGTGAAGGGACCGACAATAATGATTGGATGGAGAGGGGTTGGATGTGAGAGCATCTTCCGAGTGAACACTTGGAAAGGGTAACACTTCTTAACCACTTCGACACAATCTTTAAAAAAAAACGACCAAAAACAACCGGCTCACAAAGTTTTTTGTCTTGTCACAAGCCCAGATAGATGACCACCATAAGTCCCACTGTGGAAGTCGTTCAGAACAGGATCAAATTCTTCATGAGTCAAGAAATGATGCAAGATATGGTCTAGTCCTCAACGATACAAAGTGTCACTGATGATAAGGTATTTCTTAGCTTGATATCTTATACGCTGTTGATCATGTCTAGAGAGATGCTGAGGGAAATTCAAGGTTTGAAGATAGACAATAATATATCCATACCAGGGGACTGATGACGAGACAAGGAAAATGTGTCCATCCACAAATGAATCAACATGAATAACATACTCATCTAACCAAGGAAAGTCAGATATTAACTCTGGAAAAACTAGCGATTTCTTGGCTTTTGTAGAAGCGAAATAAAGATCAAATTCTTGTAAAATGACAATCCATTTATTGTATTCCCCCCCTATGATACACCTAGTAAGAACGTATTGAAATAGATTGACATTGGCAACCACAATAGTTTTTCAAGGCAATATATAGTGTCATAACCATTGAAATGCGTAAACAACAACCAAATCTAGCTTTTCAACATGAGAATATTTGAGTTGAGGGCTGACTATATTTCGACTAAGATAGTAAATGACATGCTCACAGAGCTCATCATCCTCTGAAAAAGAACCATACAATCTGTCTCTTTGGATGGGGTAATATAAAACAATTAATATCTTGTGTGGTCAAGAGACTTCAGTAGAGGCGTCGATACCAAGGCTTTCTTCAAAGCATTGAAGGATTCCTTGGCTCACTCATCCTAGATAAAATTATTGACCTTCTTTAAGAGACGCATGAAACCCTTAGTAATATTGGCATAGTTCACTATAAACTGTTGTAAAGAGTTATCTTTCCCCTGTAAACCTTGAAGTTGACGAATAGTGCGTAGGGGAGAAATCAAAGTATTTCCTCAACCTTTAACGGATCCACCATGATCCCAGTCTTAGAGACTAATAATCCTAGAAGTCGACTTGACCTAAAACAAAAGATTCATTTATGAGGGTTCAAATGGATGCAGTAATGGCGACATCTTTCAAAACCTAGCCGAAGGTGAGTAGGGTGATCCACTCTCTTATGGGAGCGAGCAACGAGATCGTCGAGATAGGCTTAGACTATATTCTTGAGATCGTGAAATACAAAGGTCATAGATTGTTGGAAGGTTTCTATGATGTTCTTAAGGTCGAAAGGAATATTTCGGTATGTGAATGTACCCCAAGGACAAATAAATGTCGTCTTATGTTGGTCCTCGGGCTTAATCTGAATTTGGTTATACCTTGAAAATATGTCCATAAAAGAAACAACTTTTTTTCCCACACATTCATTGAGAATCTGATCAATGAAGGGTGTCGGGAAGTTGTCTTTGGGACATGCCTTATTCAGGTCTCGAAAATCCATGCATAAACAGATGGTTCCTTGATTTTTGTTCACAGGAAAGATATTGGATACCCATTCAGTCAAGGGAACCGGGTAGAAAAAGTCAATGTTAAGCAATTTTTCTACCTCTGCCTTAATAGCAGGGGCCATCCTAGAATTGACAACTCTAAGTTGTTGTCAAACAGGTTTAGCATCCGGGTAGTTTTTAATCTCATGTTTGACAATTCAAGGGTCGATTCTTGACATCTCTTCATATGACCAAGCAAATACATCACATAATTCTTTGAAGAGCTCGGTGTAGATCAAAATTTATTTCAGCAAACAATATGCACCGATGTATACATTTTCAACCTTGCCAGGAATATGAGAGATATCAATCGTGACAGTAGGAGAGATACTTGCCATGTTTCCTTCGGCATAAATGTCATGCGTATTAAGTGGAACTACGACGCAATCGACTATATCGCTTAAGGTAGATCTAAAATCATCTTGTTCGATTCTAGCAATCTCTGGGAGAAAATAAGAGCGATTGTGCATATCATCCCATGGCCTATCAGAACCATTCATGGCCTCTATGATTTCTTCATATGATGATAAAGTTTCATTGAGGAAGTCATGTGAGCAAGATGATAGAATGTCCCATACGGGCTTGAGAACAGGATCCCCCTCATTCGTCTGCGAGGTAATAGGATCTGGATCGATGGAAGAGTCAAGAATACATTGATATGCTATCTCCACTGCCGATAGTGGCATAACCATTCTAGTATGTGAATGATATTCACAAGACGCAGTCGAGGAAGGTAGGGTCCAAGGATCGTTAAAATATGACGTGTATAAAGGAACGAACCTCATTGATGAGGCATACCTACTGAACATGGCATAGATATGATGAACTGGTGCCATGAACTCGAAGGTACCCATAAGGTTGGAATAAATTCCGACACTGATATTATCAGTTGTCGGTTGAGAATTGTAGATCACGGGGATCGATGATCCAACCGATGCATTAGGGCTAGCATACACAAAGGACAACTGGTCGATCATCAAAATATTCCCATCATGAGGAAATCAAAGAGTACGAAAGACAGATGATACAATTGCAGTCATAGCATAAGTCCAATTGCATCCTAGTAACTAGTTATAGTCGAGGGGTGCATCAACCACCTCGACATCCACCTCCACTATCTTCCCACCTAACTAGACTAGGAAGGCAGGAAGAATATCATGAGGGAAAAAATAACGATCATCAAAAGCAGTCAACATGGTCTGATATTGAGAGAGGGTCAGAGAGTCGAGGGCTTTCCAATAGACTAGGGACATCATGCATGTTTCAACACCTTTATCAATAATATTATGTTTGATGGTATAATTTGAGTAATCCACATGGATTTGGAATGCCACATGGCAAGGCAAGTGAGGCTTCACATCCATGATGTCAAACTTGATAAATTTAGAGCCACTGGGATCTAGAGCTCCTAACTTAGATAATAAGGCATTCCTCTATGAAGGACATGTTTGGAGTACTTCCAGAGCCGACATCGCACAAGGGGTTTGACGCAGATCCTCAACAATAGAGTAATTATGGGAGACTCTAGAATTATGATTGTGGGTAGAGCACTTGAGTACTCCTTTCATAATACGAGGTAGGGGCTTTGGTTTTTTGATCTATAAAAGTGTATCTAGAGGAGGGGGAGACTCTAGACTAGGTACAGTCTATGAAGAAATGTAATCGTGAGACTGAGTGGCTACATTAACCTCAAACTTAACCATATTGATGCATAGACGGTCATTGTCTTGCATCGGTGGGTTTTGACTCCCACTCGCCACATTTCTGGCATTCGAGGATCTCAAGGCTATGTGATGATTATGTGGAAAAGGATTAGTCAACATAACAAGTGGAAAATATAAAATCCTTGCAACTTCTGCAAGTTTGGGGCACAAGTGGGTAAGGTGATCATCTGCAAAAATATTGCAGGGAAACTTAACCTTCCACCTTTATTTCTTTTCCTCACCAACATTATTATTCAAATTCTCATTATTACCGTTGTCCTTGGGTTTATTATTATTCTTCTCACCTTTACGATTTCTACCACGTCCTTTATTTTTATTCCCTCCAGGTTTTTGGTTACCATTCAGGTTGGTTGACGATTGCACATAATGTACATCCGTTGACTGAGTGGGAGTGAAGGACATAGACGAAGTTGTCCCTCCTACACACTGGTTTAGAGAAAAATCTTTTAATTGGCTTGTCACCAAGTCTGTAGATTTCACATTGGCAGAGCCTACAATTCCATCAGGATGAGGCCCAAGATTTTGTCTAGGGTCATATTTTAACCTCGATGCACCTGGAAGAATCTCGTATAACATCCTAGACTGAGCATATATAATATATAACTATTGGGCTTTAAAAATCGCTTCTTCCTCAGATTTAACCCCAGATGTAGAAACATTCTTCGAAATATAAGGCTGTAGAGACTTCAGGAACCACTCTAGTAGGAATTTTGGAGGTATGCAAGCCTTGATCAACCTCTTCTGTCTACGCCACTCTTGGATGTGATTCGAGATATGGGTGGCTTTTTCATGACGGAAGGCCCACAAAAGTTCTATGCCAGCATTGTAACAAACCAATAATTGGAAGTGGTTGAGGAAGACTAAAACCTTTTGATTAAAAGTTATGTACGTCCCCCCTGGTAGGTATATGTACCATTTCACTGCAACCCCCATGAGGGTGCGTTGAAACAATATTAAATGAATAGAATCGTCATTAAGTGAATTCAAAGAGAACAAAAGATGAAAAGTGGTGACGTGATCACTAGGATCCTCAACAGTCTTACCTTCAAATTTTGGAATATCCGAAGGAAGCTTGGTGGGGACGGGGGGCCATGTAGGATCATGACACATAGGGTCATTCATTAATATAGACAGTTTGGTAGATTGAGCGTGGCCATAAAAGGGAAACTGGGTTGCGCCATCTGGCCCCAAGATCCCAGGAAATATTGTTGTTGGGGAATCGTAGCCCATCCAGAGTTCTAGTATGCACCATGGCCCTGTTGGGGATTGTAAGACCCTCCTATGAATTGATTCATGAAGGGTTGGTTTGGCACCATTCTAGTAGGAATGTTATGATGAGGGTTTTAAAAATTCCCCCCAGTCGGAGTAGCTCCAGGTTGGGGGTTTCCCAAGATATGAAACTGACCTCCCTGGGTGTGAATCCATAGGGTAGAGGTGGATTCGTCATGCCAAACGTGTTGGTTAGAATCGGTGCATAGGAGGTAGGTGTAAAGGATGGACTGTAAGCATCATCTTGTCCACCAAGTTGACCACTCCATCCATGAGCATTAGGACTAGGATTAGACCCGAGGTGAAAAGGAGGAAGGCCTCCAACTGTAGGAGTCGTTTGTGGGATATGAGCCTTGCCAAACTAAAATGGACTATGTGAAGGAGCCATGCCCTAATGTCCAATAATAGTATTCAGATTAGATGCTGGGATGGAGGATGAAAATTGCGATGTGAAATTCATCATACCATAAGAAAAAGGGTTAGAGGCCATAGGGATGGATTGAATATTGTAGCTTGACGAGTGACAAAGGGACCCAAAAGGGTTCGTGGCTATAGGTTGAGCATTCACTATAGGATGGACAAGAGTGATGATAGGAACTTCCAGCACTACAAACATTGTGGTTGAAGGTGTCGAAGGAGTGTCATTAACTATAGTGGGTATGGGAGTTGAAGGACTCCCAATATCTTTCTGACTCGATTAAGTACTTATCCTTGTATGATAAAAAGTCTAGTAAGCATGGATGATTTTAGGGGCTAAATTTCGCTCATGGGCTAATTTTCCATGGTTTTTCCAAAAATGAGATTCGCTATTTTAAAAATAATTCGCCCAAATTCTATATGATAAAATTATTTTAACTTAAAAATCACCAAAATTTTATAAAAGCTATATAAAATCCTTAGAAATTTGAATATTTTTACAAAAATATTGCCAAAAATTTATTGTTGGCATATGAAGGATTAGTAAGATTCGCCAAGCTTTCTACATTTAAAAATAAATTTCCATCCTTAAAATCATCCCTGATAGTAAGTGGAGGTGTGTGTACCACGTTTGATAACTTTATGCCTTTTAGAAGGAAAAGACTCAAGATGCGGTGGTAATCATAAGAAGAGGCAAGACCTATAGGGAAGCTGGTCTAGCTCCATCATGACACAATACTTGAGATATAAAAAAAAATCCCAAGGCCAACTAGTAATCAAAGAGCACACCAAAATAAGCAAAAGGCCAAAACGCACACAAATAGGATAAAGTGGCTGAAAGGGACCTCCCTCCCGAAAGTAGGTATGCCTCACCCAAGAGGGCCTTGAGACTCCCTGCAAAATATCAGAGGTATCAGAATCAGTTATAAGGGCCCTTGTGGGCTTAAAAACTAGTTGGTCAGATCCCCCCGAAGAGGTAATCCTCCATAAAGGCTATGTGTTGTCCGACCCTTATCTGACCCATGGTACCTGCACAATAACCCCTCCAAGTAACCTATGTGGTACCTATGTCAAGAAACTAAGAAACCATGATATAACCTATGCACAGAAGAAAAATCGTAAGTCAGGTCCACCGTATGGGTAGGGTAACAAATCTCAAAACCTCGAAAGTATCGCCTCTCACATAGGTAAAGGTACTAGCAAGATTCCCATATACGAATAGATCCCCAGAAATATATCTGATGCTAATAAGGTATTGGGGCAATATCCCCTGAACCAACTTCATGCGGCCTCATGCTTAACTCCGGTGTAAGTGGAGCCTCTTGACGTCACCAATTATATAATGGATTTCACGACTCCCTTAGTCAGACACATATGTTGATTTAATAGCCTTGGAGAAGTTTACTCACAAAATCCTATTCCAAGGCTCTAAATCCTAACCTAGTTTGTGCACCCTAGAAAATAAAATAATTTCTAATCAATTTTAAATTACCAGCATTGCTTTTAGTGGCCTTGATTACTCAAAAAGGTGCGGTATTGAAACTAATGATGCTATGAATCAACAAGAAAAATAAATGAATATGAATAAAATGTAAAGTCCTAACTTCAATTCCCAATAAATGATAATCTTTTCAAAATGCAACTTTCAATTTAATTATGCAATTCAAAATAAAATGCAATATTTCCATACATGTACTAAGATCGACGATAAGAACCCAAAAGATCAAATTCCAACAATGCAAAATGTTTAATATTTTTGTATTTTCAATATAAAAGAATTAAAATGCAAGGACTGAACAAAAAATTGATATAAAGATTCTACTATGTAATAAGAGACAAACCAAGCAGGATATCAAGAAGAAAACACTCATCCCAAGATGCAAGGACAATCAATGAAAATGATGATGAGAAATACACCACCAAAAAATTCAACCAAAGAAAGGTTTCCTATCATTCCGTAGGCACTTAACAATCATAATAGAGACCTAAGAAGACTTAGAAACCATCAAAACTTGCCCAACAAACATCAAACTCAGAAACCAAACACACAAGAATGATGTACATGTCTGTTCAAGAGAAAACCACGTATATACGCCTCTCGCAGAATGACATCACACGTATGTACGTGACTGTAAGGAAAAAACCTGCATATATGTATTAAAACACTGCTAGGTTAAGGATAAGGCTAAGAATATCATACTCAAAATGAACAGAGGCTATCAAACAATCAGATGACAAGAAACTCAATATAAATGAGAGAAATCAAAGGAGAAAAACACTCCAAACCCCGAAAAGAAGATTATATCCCCAGTATGGTCGCCAATTCTGTTACGAGGAAAATCTCTCTATGGCATGGGGTAAACCACAATAGAGGAAAATGACTGCAGAAATCAACTCTAATCTCAAGTATGCTATATAATAAAATATGCTAACAAGACAAGATAAAGATCCTACCTCGTCCAAATGTTTGATGAAGTCCACTGTTGAGCACTTGACTCAAAGAAATACACCTGCAAATTGTCCTCAACAACCAAGAAACACAAGCATATGGTGATAATATATAAAGTTAGCACGTTCAATAGAATAATCCATCAATATTCATAACAAATATGCCCATGGAATAAGAGTTCAAATATTTGCAAGACATTAATTGGATGAGAAAAGAGTATTTCTATTAAAGTGTAATCAACAAAGTGTATGAATTACAAACTTCTGTGTCGGCATGGTTCATAACCGAGAAACTAAGTCCCTTCCAGCTGGGCCTCCACCACTTCAATCCTCCACCAAAGTCAAGCTCATATAAGAGATACAATGAGGTTCTCAATCAAGTAGGGAAGATCTTGGGGGCTGAACAATGTGTTCAAACTTAAAATGATAAATGGATAAGGAATTAGAGTCAAGGAAGACAAAGAGTCATAGGTATCATGATATAATAAGAGACTCAAGTAGTGACAATAAACACCATCAACACTCACCTAAGCATTAAGCTAGGAGAGAATGAAGTAGCTCAATCCTGTCCCCTATTAAGAAGCATAAGAATAGATCTGGGTAGATGAGCTACATGGAGAATAATAATTTATCATCTCAAGGGGAAATCATCAATGTGGTGGGATCATTTTGTACAAGGGCAACACATTGATGAGAATAAGGTTACTTGGAGGGAGTTCAAGAGATATTTTGAAAATAAATATTTAACCAAACACTACTATGATAAGAAAATGAAGGAATTCTTTAAACACAAGCTTGGGAGAATGACCATAGATGAGTATGAAAGGAGATTTTTATAACTGCTAAAATATGTGCATTTTATTAAGGATGAACAGGTGAAGATTCAAAGGTACCTGAGTGGGATGCCATCATTTATCAGTGATAAGATACAATATGATGATCCCAAGACACTAGAAGAGACCATAAGGAGAGATATATGTATTTATGATCAACATAGAGGAAGCCCTAATTTCGAAAATACTTGGGAGGACAGGAAAAAAAGAAATATGGAGCAGAGGAAGAAGGGAAAAGAACCAAAAATTTTCAGAAATAACACTTAAGGACAACCAGCTCCCAAGGATCCCAAGATGACTAAAACCATGGGACAACGACCAAGGCAACAACCAATGAATTGTTTGGTTTGTAATGGACACCACATGTATCAGGATTGTTCTCATAGAGTTGAAAAAGTGACGACTGTTCAAAATGTACAACAAGTTGAAACAATTGAAGACGTGGGCATAAATCTACCTAGGATTTATGTAGCCCTGGACAACAAGCAGACCAAGTTTTAGTCTCACATGGTTGAAGTAGAAGGTAATTTTAACAACCAACCTATCGCTATTTTAATTGATTCAGGAGCTAGTCATAGCTATCTAGATCCTAAAATGGTAGAAAGGTTTCATTCCCCCCCCCCAAAAAATTGGAAAACCATGGTTGGCACAACTAGCTACATGAGCTAAAATGAATATTAATGAAATGGTTAAATCATGTCCAATGGACATGAATGGAATAAATACAAGGGAAGAACTGGACATCATACCCCTGGGCTCTTATGATTGCCTCATTGGTATGGATTGGATGGACAAGCATCATGTTGTCCTAGAATGTCACAATAAATCCTTTACTTTCTTGGATGAGGAAGGAAACTTGAGAACAATACAAGGTATTCCAATAGCTGTAACTATCAGAGAAGTTTCATCACTGTAGCTAAAGAAACGTTTCAGGAAGGGATGTCAAGTATTTGCAGCACACACTGAGGAGGCTCCTAAAGATAAAGTGACAAACATTGAGGACTATGCATTCCTAAAATAATTCGAGGATGTGTTTAGAAAAATTACCAAGTTACCACCCAAGAGGGATATTTATTTTCCAATCACTCTAATGCATGAAGCAACCAATGTATCTAAGAATCCTTACAGGATGAACATACCCTAGTTGAAGGAGTTACAAATGTAGCTAGAGGAAATTTTGAAGAAAGGGTATATATTCCCAAGTGTATAACCTTGGGGTGCATCAGTGTTATTTGTTAAAAAGAAGGATGGTACAGTGAGTCTTTGCATTGATTCCAGAAAGCTAAATAAAATAACCGTGAAGAACAAATATCCTTTGCAAAGGACAGATGACCTCTTTGATCAACTGAAAGATGTAAATGTGTTTTCCAAGATTGACCTCAGATTCAGATATCATCAGGTGACAATTAAAGAAGAAGAAATTAGCAATACTTCCTTCAGAATGAGGTATGACCACTATGAGTTAACCATGGTGCCATTTGGATTTTCAAATGCACCAACAATATTCATGTGTTTAATAAATTGTATTTTCAAAGAGTATTTGGATAATTTTGTCATTGTCTTCTTGAATGAAATTCTTGTTTACTCCAAATATGAAGAAGAGCATGAGCAACACTTGGGGATGGTTCTACAAGTATTGAGAGAGAATAAAATTTATGCCAAGTTGAGTAAATTCTCTTTCTACCAGAAGTAGATTCATTACTTGGTCCATATCATATCAGAGGAAGGAATAGTAGTGTATCTGAAAAAAATAAAATCCATTGAAAGATGGACAACACTAAGAAATGTCTATGAGGTGATGTACTTCATGGGATTTGGAGGTTATTATAGAAGGTTCATTAAGGGGCTCTCAAGAATTTCACACCCAATCACATCCCTATAGAAGAAGGATGTGAAATTTGAGTGGACAAATGAGTGTGAAAAAATATTTCAACATTTGAAAATATTACTAATAAGTGCACCCACATTGAAAGTTTTTGATCCTAATGAGGATTTTATTTTGTGCACTGATGCATGGAAAGAAGGACTTGGTGGATTCCTTAGTCAGAATAGGCCATGTGTTGTGTTATGAATCAAGGAAGATGAAAGAACATGAGATACTTTATGCCACTCATGATTTGGAACTGAACGCCATTGTACATGCCTTGAATATGTGGAAGAACTACCTCATGGGAAAGTGATTTGAGCTTAGAACATACCACATCCATCTAAAATATCTATTTGGACAACCAACTCTAAATGGTAGAAAAAAAAATGGTATAATTCCTCAACGGATATGACTTTGATATAAAGCATATAAAAGTTAAAGAGAACAAGGTGGTTGATGCACTCAACATAAGGGTACAAAAAATGCATGATACAACCATTAGCATGTGCAAATATGATTTACAAAATAGAATTTTAGAGGTTGAAAAATCAAATCAGATGTATGAGGAAATAAAAGGAAAGTTACAACAAGGTAAACTGCACCAGAAGATTGAGAATTATGAGCCGAGGGAGGATGAAATCCTCATGTTCAGGGGAATAATTTGTGTGCTAAATGTTCAGAAATTGAAAATCTGCTTTGAACAGAAATGCATAAAGTACCTTATGCTGGGCACCCAGGCTACTAGAAGACAATTGCATTTATTAAAAAAAAATACTATTGGACAAGAATGAAGAAGGTGATTGCTGATTTTATTGCTAGGTGCCTTGAATGTAAAAAATTCAAGGATGAACACAGACACCCAACATGCTTGCTACAACCCTTTCCCATTCTTGAGTGGAAATGGGAAGTTGTAACCATGGATTTTATTACTAAGCTACCCAGGACTTCTAAACAACATGATTCTATTATGGTGGTTGTGGAAAATCTTACTAAAGTTTCCCATTTTATTCTTGCAAAGTTAACTCACAAGGAAGTAGCCAGACTTCATGGGATACCTAAGACAATTGTGTCTGACAAGGATCCCAATTTCACATAAATTTTTTAGAAGGTTCTATTCGAAGGATTTGGGCCAAACCCAAATTTTAGCACAACTTATCACTCTGAGTCAGATGGAAAAAAAAAAGAGTTAACTAGTTGATTGAGGACATGTTGAGAATGTCTGTCATGGAAAAGCCATCCAAATGGGAAGATTACTTACATCTGGTTGAAATTGCTTATAACAATGGGTACGAAGCATCTTTAAAGATAAGTCCATTTGAGGCACTATACAAAAGAAGATGCAACACACCAATAAGATGGGACAACCCAGCCGATAGGGCAATAGTTGGGCCATAATTGCTCAAGGAAATGGAGGATCAAATAGTGAATATAAAATAAAACTTGAATGCTTCCAAAGGCAGGAACAAAGGTTATGCTGATAAAAATAGAACTCATAGAGAATTTTCAATCGGTGACCATGTATTTTTGAAAGTAAAATCAAGGAGAAGTTTCCTAAGGTTGGGAAAGTGCTCAAAACTTGCAGCAAGATAACGTGGACCATTCAAAATCCTAGAAAGGATTGGTCCTGTATCATATATTATTTCATTACCCACATCCATGCATATTCATAATGTATTTCATGTGTCCTTTATTAAAAAGTATGTACCTGATGCTAATCATGTCATTGATTGGAATGTGATTCAAGTGGAGCTAGGGGGAGAATTAGAAGTACAACTAGTATGCATTTTGGACCAAAAAACCAAGAATCTCCAGAATCAAATCATAAATATGGTAAAGGTCCAATGGACCTAGTACGGTCATGAAGAATCAACTTGGGAGAATGAGGATTCTATGCAGGCAAAGTGCTTGCATATTTTTTTAAACTGTTGAACTTTTGATTGTATATCTTTATATACTACAGTGAGGACATTGGATAAATAAGGGGGAGGGGAATGTAATACCCCTAGGCTGAACCATGATTGTAATGTAATTACAATTGTGCACATAGGTTGGTGAGCCAATAAAGTTTTGTTCTAGTGAGCCTATCTTGTACTGTGTAATTACACTTCAAATTTTAATGAAAAACATCACTGCTACAGACCATCCTGACAGAAAGAGTACGGGGGGATAAACTCCACTAGAATGGAAAGGGGGATAAGGGTCTATGAAGAGGGATAAGTCATGGGGGCTTATACCAAGGAAATATTATTAAAATATTTCTAAAATTTAAAAAAAATTGGGGGGGGGGGAAAGGATACGATTTTATCCTAATTCTTTGGAGAGTGGGAAACGAACCACCAAGTGGGTTCAAAGGGAGTTTGGGAAGTGACAAGTGGCACTTCATGAACATGAAAATAAAATATAAAAAATTAATGCATTTTGGGAATTCCTTCAATCATTCAATCACTTTTTCCTTCTCTCCATCATTAGTACCCTCTCCCCGCTGTTGTTATCCATACCTACTTCCATATCCATACTTGCTTGAGAACACTTGAAGAGGGTTTTTTGCTGGTAATTATGTTGAAGAGGCAGGTTGTTAGGCCCATGTGTTGTTGAAGAGGTGGGTTGTCATGCCTGTAAGAATTCTCTCTAAGTGAGATAATTGAAGGGATTTTTTTTCCCAAGGTGCCAAGTTGAAACTATAGGGATTTGAGACTTCCTGTTCGGTCTGTCACTGAATCCCCAGAAGGGAATTGGGGCAGCTGAAGGACTCTTGAACAAAGAAGGGGCACACTTCCTAGGGTGGGATAGGCATGTGGGGAATGAGAGTATGTAGGATGATTGTTAAAGTTGGCACATGAATTGGAATATTGTTGTTACTAAGAGAGCTTTCCCAAGCGGAGTTTAATCCCTAGCTCAGGGGTGACGTGTCATTGACTTATGAGCAGTAAAGTCTAAGGATGGAAGGAAAGTCAGAGGTTTGCATGTAGTTGGTGGCTATTCATATCAGATAAGTGTCTGCCATATGTTTATTTAAATTGATGTATGAATGATTATGTAAACCTGTTGAGCAGAGAAGGGGCACACTTCCTCGGGTGGGACATGCATGTGGGGAATGAGAGACTGTAGGCCGACTATTAAAATTGGCATCTGAATTGAATATTGTTATTACTGAGAGACCATTCCCAAGTGGAGTTTAAGCCCCTTATCAGGGGTGACCTATTGTTGGCTTATGATAAATAGAGTCTAAGGATGGGAGGAAAATTGGAGGTTTTCATGCAATTGATGGCTATTCATATCAGATAAGTGTCCACCATATGTTTATTTAAATTATGGTATGAATGATTATGTAAAACTGTGTTGGGTATTTACTGTGCTATTTATATTACAATATGTTGTTGTTATAAACATACATGAAGTGTTGTTATGAGTTATTTGTCATGGATATTGTTGCTAATATTACACTTAGACTTGTACATAAATGTTGTTGCAATTTTTACTGTTGTAATTTAACTGTGAACAATTTCTTCCAAAATCATTTCAGAACTGTAAATCTCCTTACTTATGCAATTTTTTTTTGAAATTATGTTGGTTTCAGAGTTGTAAATTGGTGTGGTTTCACCCAGTTCGAGACTGGAAATATCCCTATACTGGAATGGATAACTCGTGGGTTGAAATTCCCCAAGTGAGTGATGAGGAGTAAATAAATTAAAGATTTATCAAGGTAAGAGAGGGTTCTATAAGACCAGGTAAATCCTGAGAAGGATCGAGAGGTATTCCTGGCTGCGAGGTCCTATTTCAGACTTTTGGATGAGGGTAGATTTTGATGAAAACTTGAAAAATTGACTAAGTCATGAAGCAGACTATTTAATCCAGGAAAAACTTGTGCTTAGCCTTGAAAATAAATTAGCCATCAATTCGACATGGCGATTCAATCATGGTCGTTGATCAGGGCTCCTCTCATACAAGGACTTGCCCAGGATCAAGTTCATTGATGGCCATCAGATCCATCGAAGGATGGATATAGATGATCATGACCATTGATCTTGGTGGTATCGTCAGAGTGGCCTAGAAGTATGGAGTAGAGTCACTCCAATGGGAAAGATCTGAGGAGAAATCACGATCATCGATCGATGACCAACCAAGAGGTAATCTCAATCATTGATCTTTGTGGGACACTGATATTCATCAGACCTATCAAGAGTTTTTCTGGAAGATATGAACCATTGGATCCATTTTAGAGAGTGTTGTCATAGTCTAGTGTTCGAAGTATCCTTGGATAAGGAACTTCGATGGGAAAGTCCCTAAGGGGCACCGAGGACCATTGTATCCATCAAGATCGACGTCGGAGAATATGGACTATTGTTCATGACAAGGTTGTCTAAGACGAATGTTCAGAATAGCCCTGGGTGAGGGTACTATGATGGGAGGAGTTTGAGGTGCAATCTATATCGTAGGTCAGTGTGGGGGAAATAAGCGTTATCAACCATCAATATTCTAGGTCTCTCCTGGGAAAGTCCAAGAGGAAGGTAACGTCATGCTGACAAGGATGAGCTCACCCAACTAATGCATGGTGGACACGTGTCAAGGTGTTTGGCACTTTGGGGGTGAACGGTGACATGGCCTGAGTGTCACATATCATACCAGGTGGTAGGAGATGACAGGGCCATGTGTCATGCCAGGTGGTTGGTTGTGACAAAGCCATGTGTCATTACTGACAACTAGTTGTGGAAGTGCAACGTGTCCAAGGTGCCATCTAGGACATCAGACCTTGTGTTTGAAGTCGAAATAGGAAGAGTATGTGTTTTGCCCAGGGGTCGATGTCTCGGTACCTTGACGGGCTGACACCTTGGTGGGTCGATGCCCCTGAAACATCGGACATCAAGGGTTTCATGGAATGTAGGAGGTGATAGTGAAGACCTGTGGGTTGGTACCCCGATAGGGCAAGTTTCCAGGGAAAATTTCCATCCTTCACTTGTTATCCCGCGACTTCAGGATGACATTAGGTGGAGTACGCAAATCAATAGGATGTCGACAAGTATCATCACTTGTTTGGATGATCCCTTGTGCTATGTGATGACACGTATAGCCACGATAGTCCACATGTCATAATGTGTATGGTACATGTGTCAAGTGGTGATCATACAATGTGTCAAGGTGATTTGGAGTTTTGGGGAAATGATTAGCATTAAGTCATGAGTGCCATGTGTCATTCCAAGTGGATGGTGGTGGAAGCGCCATGTTTCCAAGATGCCATCAAGGCCACTAGATCAGTTGTTTGATGGTGCAAGTGACGTTTGGTGGGACGAAGGGATGGCGATATAGTAACCACGTGTCATTCTGTGGTTTAGAAAGATGGCAGTGTAAGATAGGGCCGCATGTTGTAGTTTATAGCTTAGCCTTAGATTGGGCATTTTGGAGCTATGAAAAATGTGGAAAGGCTGATTTCCCGACTGTCGATTGTTTGGTGGGCCAGTAGCCTGGTGGCCGATCACTGAGTGCGATGATCACTTGGTGGCCCGATATATTAGAATATTGGGGACCAAAGGTATTTGAGTATTTTTAAGTGTGGAGTGTCAAGGGGACCAATAAGCCGAAGGGACAAGTGGAAAATTCCCCATCAACATCCACGTCAGCAACCACAACTACACTAGGAGGGTGACATGTTATGACACGTCAGTTCCACATTGTGGAACAAGGATGACGTGAAGTCACGTGGGCACCACATGGTGATGAGGTGGACTTTGACCAAGAAGGTCTAAAATTTGAGAGGCTATAAATTTTGATCTAGAGCTTGAAATTGAGCATAGTTACAGTCATTAGAAAGCTCTAGATGAGCATAATTAATCTATGAGGCTTAATTGGGGAAATGAAGTAGTTGGAAAAATCAAAATTTTGACACCCCATCATCCTAAACGAGAGTTAGGTTCTCAGGTGTGTTACACCTAAGTTGAGATTCAATGAAGGCTTTTCTAAAAAAAGCACCAAATGTAGATGCTGAAAACTCCTAGAATCTAGAAAATACCATAGTGTAAACATGTGATCCAGAATGTCTATAATTGTTAACTGATATGAAATCCAATATCTGATGAGAGAAAATCATGATACATGAATGAAATGGAGGTCAAACACATTCCTACAAATGATTGACAACTCAATCAAATTCCAAGCAATAATGCAAATGGATCTAGTTGTCATTTTCTAGGTCAAATGACCATCTAGGTTAACAAAATGTCCACAAAAATTCTCTTAGAAAATGACACACAAATTGTGTAAATCAACATCCCAATCTTGAATATTGTGTATGATCTATCTGCAAGATACTGAACTATAATTATGCCAAATAACTATAGTAAACCAATTTTCCTACTAGAACTTCTCAAATCTTAAATCAATCATGTTGATGAAAACTTGATGCACGTCACATAAAAATATGACAAGTGGAAAAAACCTCAAAGTGCTCAAATAAAAAAATTATCCCATGTGATGAAATATTTTCAATGCTCTTTTTGTTGTAATTGTTTCCCAACTGGTGTTTTGTTTGTTTAAGTGTGCCATCTATGGATTATTGTTGCCCATTTGGCATATCATTTGTTTTTATCGAAAAGTAAAGTCTAAAAATCATCATCAATATTTCCCCCTTTGTCAATTGAAAGGTGAGACATCATGGGTTTTATTGTTTAGGTCACCCTTAACCAATTCATCATTGTATTTGGTGGTTTTGCTTCATCATTACCATTTTTAGTTCTTTTTCCGGTTTTAGTTTACTGCTAACTATTTTCACTCATTAGTGTACAACCCCCTTAAGATATAAGAGAATACCATTTGGGAGTCATCGACTCAATTTTCAATTGAGAATTGGGCCCTAGTCATGCCCAAAATATTCATCTAAAACAATTGTTTTAAAGCCTTATGTTTTTTTTATTCCTCCAAGAAAATGTGTATTTACCCATGTTTGAACTCGACAGTAAGACCTATAAAAAATCTTGGTTGCTATATTCCATCACCAAACAATAATCCAACCATAATGAAGTGTTTGTTTTTTAAACTTCTTCCTCTTTTGACATTTGTCTGAAAGATGGTTTGTCTTCCCACAATGAAGAAAATGATGGATATCAAAACAATAATTCTCCATATGACCAACTTGATGACGATGTTGGCATTTTTCAGGAATTTTTGTATGGACAATGTTCTTAGACTTGACAAGAAAAACTCCGGTAACTCACAAACTGAATTGGTTTGGAGTAGTAAGGAATATAATAATTGATGCCTTTTTCATATTCTAAGTGATGTTGATTCCTATTGATACGTAATTCACCCCAAGGTTTGACAATGCCTTTGGAAAGATCATTCTTTTGTTGCTTGTTTTCCTTTGGGAATTCATGGATATTTACTTTTGTAACCTAAAATGAAAAGGATTCAACATCACTTTCACTTAAATTTCTCTTGGATCGACTATTTGACTTCCCTAAATTGCATGTTGAGGAGTGATCTCATACAAAGGATTATTCTGAACAAGCAATAGTTCAAAATACATGATAGATCCTTGATTTTCTAGTTTCTTTAACTCATCATTCAAGAGTTGGGACTATATTTGTAGAAAGTTGACTTTGTTTGCATTACTTGCAAACAAGTAAGGACATTTTGCATTGTACTATTGGGCATTGTGATTGGAGTGTTTTTTTGTTTTGTTTCAAGCAATATAATAAGGAAAACAATTCTAGCCATCACACTTTCTTGTACTTATTTTCACACTTGCTTGCACTTATTGTTTTTATGTCACACTCTCTTGCAATAGTATCCATTCAATCTTAAGGTCTTAGGTACTATTGATGATGCACCCTAAAGTGTGATTTTACAATGATTTGATTTTTATGTCTCACTTGACCTCCTTATTCAATTTCTGATAGTTCCTTGTTTTACAACAAGTTGTCAATTGAATTACAAATTCAAAGATTTCTTATTTGACTTTGTAAACCATTCAACCTTATTAATTTTAACTCAATGACTCAGACAACTCTTGATTCAAAGAGACACTTGAAATCAAGAATATTGATCACGAGACTCATGCAAACGAACTTGACATAGAAAATTGCACCATTGAATATTCAATAATGTGTCACAACACTTAACCTTCTTGGTACATGAGCTTACACATTTCTTTGTGTACGATTAAATTGATATCTTGCTTTTCTAAATGTTCATTTTTTTTAACCTTTTCTACTTCATATGTGTGGTGACAAATTGCAATTAAATTCCAAAACTAAACACAAAATAGAGTATCACACATATACAATCACATAAGTACAATGTATACCTTATACATCTTATTTAGATTAAAATACAGGTCTAGAAACATTCATCAACACAAAATACATATTTTTATTAAAAATTTCACAGGAGAAAGCTTTCAAAATTCCTTTCTTTGAGTGTCAAAGATGAATCTAAACCCTCATTAGGGCTTCAAATATACTTTCATAATAATTTGCCAAGGCCTTTAAGAAAAAACTATTACAATGTGATAACAATACTATCAAACATACAACTATTACAATGTGATTGTAATACTATGAACCACTAAGTTGAATACAATTACCAAAGCATGGTTTTTTTTTTTCATGTTTAGCTCCCAATACCCTTTTTTTCCCCTCAATTAAAAAATTGATTGTTTACATGAGAGAAATGAATGCAACCTCCACTTGGTTCTTTTGTGGACATGGGTATGTAATGCAACCTCCACTTGGTTCTTTTGTGGACATGGGTATGTGTTGGTTTTCTTGAGAATTTATCAAAAGTTTGTGATCTAACTAACAATGACGTGGGAACTAAAAGAAACCCATCTCCACTTATTAAAAATATATGCACCCACTACAATCTTGACTTTTTTTTTTTTTTTTTTTAAGGAAGGCTATTTACATTTACTCACATAAAAGTAAATCACATGGAAATACCTTGAAACACAGTTACCATGCATTGTTTGAAGATGACGGTGCTTCACTTTTCAAATGGCCCATGTATTGTTGTTTTTCTTTATATCTTATAGATCCATGTTGAGCATTGTTAGAAGATCATTGATCCCTGGTTGTTGGTGCATAGATCCAATGGTGAATATGGATTCAAACATTGTGATCTAGCAGATATCTAGTGGATTGATTGAGGGTGATGTAGAGTTTCACCTTAATTTTAGCTCGCTGAGGCCTCGGAAGGTGATGTAGAGTTTCACCTTAATTTTGCGTCGTTGAAGGTATTCTATATTGTTGTGGTATCTTACTTTTAGAACAATTGGCCACTAAGGATGGACAAGAAAGGTCACTATGATCACAAATGGGCAATAGATTTAGTAGATTCTTACAAATCATCAAGGGATATCCTTGAACCCCATAGTTACGACCACTCATCTCTTGAAGTGGATGAGAGCTCTAGTGGTAAGAAAAAAAAAGGAAGTTGATGTGACCTAGAAAGTATTTAAAGTTTGGAAGTGGCTCAAGTGGGTTGATCCTTAGATTCCAGTGGTTGCTTATAGAAACACCACACTATATGTCACGAGTTCGATTAACAATATATTATAAATATCATGGCTCGTGAAAGGAGCACCCTGCACTAGAAGTGAAGCAAGATAGATCTCGCAGCTTTGGTGGGATTTCAACTCCTGACAAGATCACAAACATCATAGATTAAGAATTTTTTTTTTTAATTAATAAGTCATGGTAGAGAAAAACAATAATAGGAAATAGAAAAAGGATTGCAAGCATATAGATATAGGAATTTCAGCTAACGATTCAAGCTTAGCTTAGCTTTGTATAGAGATATCACATGGCACTAGGTACCCTTAGAAAATTACATGCCTTATTCTTTAGAGTTGGATCTAGATCCAAGGGGCTTTACATGCCTTATTCCTTAGAGTTGGATCATTGTTATATGTATTACATATAATATATATGTTATATGTATTCAAGAGCAAGGGGCTTTACATTTTCTGTATAGTTCATGCATATTGTATTGTTGGTGCAAATCATTAATGGGGATTGATGGTGCAAAATTGAGATCATTGTGAAGAGGGTTGTTGCTTGTATTTGGTTGTGGTGTTGTAATGTTCATCTTTTTCATGAAGTATTTTCATCATGCACGGTTATCAAATCGAGAACACCGAGTTCCATTTAGTACAATCACTTTATTATTGGATTTCCAATGGTTTTCCATGAAACACTACCATCAAATTACTTGGCCCCTTAAAATTGGAGGAGTTTTGATACCATGTTAAGAATAAAATACAAGACACAAAATAACAACTTGATGAAAAAGGATTTAGGCTATATTCTTTTTTAAAAATATTCATTCTAACAATATAATTTTATAGTATATGGATGAAGCCACCTCATATACTAGATTTGCTTTCACACTAATACCTTTTCAAAAGATAATATTAGAAGGAGGCAAAACAAGATCTAATACACACTTAGGATAAAAACTATATCCCATGATATGAGATACATAAAAATGGTATATGACTTCATACTTGTACAGAGAGTCATAAAATAACAATTTAAAAAACAATGTACTCCATAGATTTTATATTTAAATTAAATGGAAAAATAAAAAATATATTATAATTTTGGATGAAAAAATGGATGACAATGGAAAGAGTTGGTAACACTATTTTTAATTTTAAGTTGTTTTTAGTAT